>CM060332.1:49494726-49499726 GCA_030674155.1 Stramonita haemastoma | reverse complement strand
ATTTGGCTACATATACACCGCAAGCGAAATTCCGACAGAACAGAGGCAGGCTGGCTTTCAATGCAGAATGAACAGTTCACTATTCTCTGAAGTGAAGTGAAAGTGAAGATCATAATCAGTACAGTGTGACAGTCAAGGAACAACTTTTAGTGCTGAATGAACACTTTGCTATTCTCTGAAGTGAAGAGAAGTGTAGTGAAGTGAAGCGAAGAAGATGCCCTCAGTATAGTGTAACAAAGAGGGAACAGCCTTCAGTGCTGGAGCCATGGCCAGGAGCTGTTGACTGTGACGACACAGAGGGAGTGTGGAGAATGCCAATGGCGGCAGTTACAGCCGCTAACAGCCCTCTGCCTGGCCCTGGCCGCTACTGCCAGTCCCCTGTCTCTTGTTTGCCCAGCTGGGCCTGGCCCGCAAATCTGGACCGTTGGTCTAGCGTAACGCATCTGTCTGCATGTAGAAGGTGGCGGGTTCAATTCCCGCTGAGTCCTGGAATGCCCCCTGTCTTTCCTTCCCCCATCAACATGAGTGGTGGTCTGGGTGTTAGTCTTTTTGTAAGAGACGATGAACTCGATGTCTGATTTGCAGTCTATATTCAACACAGCCCTGAAAACGTGATGTAGAAAAGCCCCTCACAGAGCAACACCGTGATTCTTGTTGACAGCTTGCCGCGTGATAGGCCTTTAGTTTCAGCTTGATAGAAAACGTTGGGGATGGTTCTTCCTCCTACGCTAATTGTGCTAACAAGTGCATTAGCCATTTGGAATACCTTCCAGCTATATATACATATATATATATGTATCTACATCTATATTTGTGTGTGTGTGTGTGTGTGTGTGTGTGTGTGTGTGTGTGTGTGTGTGTGTGTGTGTGTGTGTGTGTGTGTGTGTGTGTGTGTGTTTATGTTTATAGTAAACACCCCCTGAGGAAGAGGTTGCTGCCTCGAAAATTTGGGGGAAAAGATTACAAGTTCTTGATCTCATCCTTGATAAGGGCGTGGATTGGATGTAATAAAGCACAGGAGTGCTTATTCATTATCTTCGAAATAAAGGAATTCGACTCTCTCTTTTTCTCTTCTCTCTCTCTCTCTCTCTCTCCTCTCTCTCTCTCTCTCTCTCTCTCTCTCTCTCTCTCTCTCTCTCTCTCTCTCTCTATATTATCTCTTTTCTCTCTAATATATATATAATGGAAGAGAGAGAGAGATGTCAAATAGACTTCTCTGCTTTAAGTACCCCCCCCCCCCCCAGTTCTGTTTCTCTGTGGTTTTGCAGCAGTATTTTCCTCCCAAGTGCCTGTATGTAAGAATCTGGAAGAGTCAGTACATTCCATCATGGGGACAGCGAAGAATGTGGAGAGTGACAGGAGACATACACAGGGGACACCTCCAGCAATGTGGAGATGTGCCGAAGATCGATTGATTGATTAATTTATCTATTCATTTATTGATTCTCTTCTTTCGAGGATAACGGAATAAGCACTCATGTGCTTTCATATTTTACATCTGGTCCCCGTGTATATGCAGCTTTGCAAGTTTTATCATCCGTTCCCACCGGCACACAATGACCTACCCTTCCAAAAAGTGGAACGGGTTTTACCGTGTGAGCAAGATGTTCTGCGTGCGTTTGTACTTGGGACCTCGGTTTATAGTCTCATCCGAAGGACTTTTGGGGGGAGTGGAGTCAGCACTGATGTTAACTTCAGAGGAAAAGTCCTCTTGAAGGAGATTCGAACCCGGGTTAGCAGATGATGAGCGCATCACTCAAACCACCAGGCTATCCCATCCCCCAGGAGACAAGAGAGAGAGATTTATTTGATTTATTCTTTTATATCGAGGATAATGGAATAAGCACTCTTGCGCTTTTTTCATCCAGTCCCGTGTGTATGCAGTTTTGTAAATGTCATCTGTTCCCACCGGCACACGATGGCCTACTCTTACGAAAAGCGGAACAGGATTTAACGTGTGCGCAGGGTGTTCTGCGTGCGTTCGCACACGGGGCCTCGGTTTAAAGTCTCATCCGAAGAGAGAGAGAGGAGAGAGAGGAGAGAGAGAGAGAGAGAGAGAGAGAGAGAGAGAGAGAGAGGGGAGAGAGAGAGAGAGAGAGAGAGAGAGAGATACACACAGACAGACAGATAGACAATCAGACAAGACAGACAGACGGACAGACAGACAGAGCATCTTCAGATTGTATAATTATCGAAATAACCGATATCTAATGTAACACCCACTCAGAATCTTTCTTACCTTGAAACACTGCTATCAAAAAACCCCAAAGAAACCAAGATCTAACATACAAAGGAACACCCCCTCCAAAAAATCTCTTAAAACAATAAAGCAAGAAACAAAAACATTTCTGAAGAGCGTAGTAGATGGAGATGGAGGGAGGGAGGGAGAGAGAGAGAGAGAGAGAGAGAGAGAGAGAGGAGAGAGAGGAGAGAGAGAGAGAGAGAGAGAGAGAGAGAGAGAGAGAGAGAGAGAGAGAAGACTGATTATTTTGTATCAGAGAGGAGAGACATACAACAGGTAGACAGAAAGGGGACAGACAGACAGACAGACAGACATAGAAATGTGATCAGTATGTGAGGACACAATAGACAGAAAGTATCCATTGGAACTAGGTGCTAAAGGCGACAAAAGGAGGCCACAAAGATTGGTTTCTCCTTCACTGAAATCAAGCCCTGTAGGTGGGAAGAGGAACACACAGCCCTGTCATAGGAGCAGCCACATACGGTCGCTCCGCAAAAATCTCAGCTTTGGTAGACCTGGAGCTGTAGTCGAGGAACGAAACAAAAATAAAATCCACACGTAGACTACTGTGTTGTTGGTGTGTGTGTGTGTGTGTGTGTGTGTGTGTGTGTGTGTGTGTGTGTGTGTGGTGCGTGCGTGCGGTGCGGTGCGTGGGTGTTGTGCGGTGCGTGGTGTGCGTGTCGGCGCGGCGGGTGCGTGCGTGTGTGTGTGCGTTTAAGAAAAAAGCCACAACAGCTTTTTTCGAAAGCAGTGGTTAAAATTTCAGTCGTTGAGGAGTCGAGTATCAGACTTGATTATTTTGAGCCCCCCCCCCCCCCTTCTCATATCTGCTGGATTTATGTGTATTGGTTTACCTGTACTGCGTGTCCCTACCTGGCTAGGCCGTTTCCGTCCTCAGTCCAGTGGCTGTACACAGCACAAAGAGTGTTGGAGCTGATGAATCATGAACTTACAACCACCACTCTTCTCTTCTAGGAACTTGAGATTCTGCTTATTGTGGCTTCTTTTTTGGTTTTTTTCGTTCTGCGGCAAGTACTCCGAGGTTCATCAATGGTGATATTTTGTGTATGCGACATTTTTTTAAAAACTCACCATGAAGGTAGCTGCATTCCGTTTTCGGGGATGTAAATTCGTGTTTCCATGACCCACCGAACGCTGACATGAATGACGGGATCTCTGACGTGCATATTTGATCTTTCTGCGTGAGTATATACACGAAGGGAATGAAGTCACTGGCAGATCTGCACTTGAAGTTGACCTGGGATATGGTAAAAATCCTAACTCTAAATTCGCAAGACGCCGCGGAGATTCAAACCCACGACTTCATGGACCCATGGGGTTGAAGTGCAACGGTCTTAACCGTCCGTCAAGGTTGTGTTCATAGATCCTGCCGAAGGGCTGTCCTCACCTGACTCACAGCTTACCTCCACCCTGGGCAGTCACCACGTGCAGGTGATGGTGACTTCCTGAACAGATCCATCAAATGTTAGTGATGGTAATCATGCAGTTATGTATCTATCTGATTGTCCAGTGATTGTGAATATTGAATGAGTGTGGTCCATGTTAAGTGTGGATGTAGTACCGATACCTGTGTTAATGTCGGGGTCATTTGGGTCTGGCTTTGGAGCACTTTGGGTGGCTGGGTCATAGCGAAATGTGTTGAAATATGAATGTCTGACTGTTCCGTCTAGCGAGGATTGTTACTGCATGCTTGAGCATCAAGTCAGAGTGGAACACATATTTTATAATCAGCTTCTTCATCTTCATCTATTTCGTAGTCCTGTAGACCGTGAGGGCACCACTGAAGATTTTGCAACCAGCTTCCTCTACTCCCGCGGTCCTCTGCTTTCCGTAGTTCGTTCCGCTGAAAGCCAGTCCAATCTGTCTCTCATATATATTGCGCACATAAAAAGAATCCACGGCAACAGGAGAGTGGTCCCTTGTCAGATTCTTTAGGAAAAAAACGTGCGCGCAAGGCGTTATATGTTCTGCATGTGGTTTGCACAAGAGATCTCGGTTTATGGTCTCATCCAAAGGACTGGATGAGTGGAGTCGAAGCTAACGTAAACTCCAGGGAAAGATCGCCTCGAACGGGTGCATCAGCGGTGGCTCAAATCTAGGCCTTCAGATAGCAAGGTCAACGCTCTAACCACTAGGCTATCTCATTTCTCGTGGATGGGCTTTCAACCTGTGCGTAAGATGTTCTGCATACACCTGTACCCAGGCCCTGGGTTCATAGTTTCCTACGAAGGACTGTTGGCAGAGTGGAATCAGTACTGAAGTTAACTCCAGGGAACAAAACTCCCATGTGATGGAACGGAGAGGATTCAGTATCAATGCCAACTCCAGGACCAGCCGCCATGGCGCAGTGGTTAGCGCCTTGGGTTTCGGGCTAGAAGGTCGAGGGTTCGATTCCTATAACAGTCGTAGGGATTTCAGACCCGGCCTGTTCCTACCAGAGTGAGTTTGTTATGTGCTCATTGACAAGAGTGGGATCACACAGTCGAGCTTCATCCACTTTACAGATGCAATTTACCAACACTGCAGGTGTCTGTATCTCTCGGGCCCAGTTGACACCGGGATATATTATGACAGTAAGCGTAGAGTACAGCCCTGTCACGTAGTATCAAAGCAGATGCACTTCCACTGCAGCATTGTTTCACCAAACTCATCGTCATCGATCATCATGTCGTAAAAGAAAATTGTCTCTGGTTCAATGTTTCACAGGAGATGAGGCAGGCAGCCCCCCCCCCAAAAA
>CM060332.1:49484726-49489726 GCA_030674155.1 Stramonita haemastoma | reverse complement strand
AGAGTAGATAAGATAGATAAAGAGATAGAAGAGAGAGAGAGAGAGAGAGAGAGAGAGAGAGAGAGAGAGAGAGGAGAGAGAGAGAGAGAGGAGAGGAGAGAGAGAGAGAGAGAGAGAGAGAGAGAGGAGAGGAGAGAGAGAGAGAGAAGAGAGGGGGAGAGACAGAGAAGGAGAGAGAGAGAGAGAGAGAGAGAGGGAGAGAGAAGAGAGAGAGAGAGAGAGATGAGAGAGAGAGAGAGAGAGAGAGAGAGAGAGAGAGAGAGAGAGGAGAGAGACAGACAGACAGACAGACAGACAGACAGACAGACAGACAGACAGACAGAGAACAGAGAGAAGAGAGAGAGAGAGAGAGAGAGAGAGAGAGAGACAGAGAGAGAGAGTTAGTATGCGGTGGTCCCTGTTTCGCTGTCAAGGGAAGGGAAATCCCCTCGTTGTCTGGACCTGGCTGAGGAGGAAGACAGGGGGAAGTACGCTTTGTTACCCCCCACCTCCCCCACCCCCCTCACTCCACCCCCTTCCCCTATCCCCCACCCCACTCCCAACCCCTAACCCCCACCCCCCATTCTCTATAACTCCCCCTTACTCTACTCCGCACCGCTCTGACAGAGAGTCGGGATCCCAGTCTGGAAGTAAGCCTGGACAGGACTGATCACCCACAGTCCCCCTGTGGACAGAAAAAGCTCTAGTCCTTCTCCCCTCCTCCCTCCCCTTCTATCCCCCTCTCTCCCTCTCCTTCTCTCCCCTCCTTCCTCTTCCTCATTCCCTTCCCCTCTTTCTCTCCCTCCCTTTCTCTCCTCCTCTCTCCCTTCCCTGCTCTCCCGCTTCCTCCTTCCCTTCTCTCCCCCTCTCTCCCTCTCCTTCCCATCCCCCATTCTATGATGTGGGGGTACTGTACACCTGGCCTATGTCCGTCCGTCTGTGTGTCTGCTTGTCTGTCTCTGTCTGTCTGACTCTGTCTGACTCTGTCTGCCTGTCTGTCTGAGTCTGTCTGTTTGTCTGTCTCAGTCTGTTCGTCAGTCTCTGTCATTCTTTCTGTCTATCTGTCTTATCTGTATGTCAGTCTGTATGTCTGTCAGTCTCTCTGTTTCTGGCCCCGTCCTTACCACGCCCTGTTCTGGAAGCTGTTCTATGCTGCAGAGAAATTCATGGGATGGGGGCAGAGAAGCCTAGCCGAGTGGATAGATACCCGGTCTTGTAATTGAGGTAATCCATGGTAGAGAGTTCTAGTCATTGCTTCATTAAGTAGCTGTTTGGTTTTAATTAATGAATGTCATCCTTTCCCAGCCTTATTATCCTTTCTTCCCAGTTTTAACGGGAAAATCGAAGTCGATGTCAAAGTCCTTTGGATAAGACTATAAACCCATGTCATGTGAGCGAATGCACGCGGAACAATGTGCGCGTTTGCTTTTGATTTCGTTTTCTTTTATTCTTTTATATCGAGGATAATGGAATAAGCACTCTTCCGCTTTTTTACATCCAGTCCCCGTGTGTATGCAGTTTTGTAAATGTCATCTGTTCCCACCGGCACACGATGGCCTACTCTTACAAAAAGCGGAACAGGATTTAACGTGTGTGCAAGATGTTCTGCGTGCGTTCACACACGGGGCCTCGGTTTAAAGTCTCATCCGAAGGACTTTTGAGGAGAGTGGAGTCAGCACTAATGTTAACTCCAGGAGAAAATTCTCCTCGACCGGACTCGAACCCGGGTCGTCAAATCGCCAGCGCAATGTTGCGCGTAGTTAAGTTAAAAACCCGTTCCTTCTTTCGAGAGAGTAGGCCATTTCCTGGTGGTAGGAACGGGTGACAACATACCACCCCCAAAAAAACAACAAAAAACCCCCAAACAAGAACAAACCCAAACAAACCCAAGATCAATGCGCCACATGCACACAGGTGTCGTGTTTAGACACCATTCCCGAACTTGGAATACCTAAATTGGATGTGTGCGTGCGCACGTCCTTTTGAAAAAAAAGCTCTTTCTGGAGTTCTTGGTTCTAACTCATTTATCTGCAGGTGGTCTGGATGTGACTGGGGCTGAGGTCCTGTGTGCAAACACATGCAGAATATCTACTGCACATGTATGTGAGGGCTGAGGCAAACAGCATTGGGCGTGGTTACCAAGTGCAGGGGGACCGTTTGCAGGCCTTGGCTTCAGTACCCACAGCCCTCTTTAGTGAACGATGTATGGCTTCTGCATTTACTTTCAGTTGTCAGAAATAGCTTTTTCCTGTTGGCTTGCTGACCAGCTCTGTGGTCGGTGGTCTGGGTTGTGCCATGTCCAACATAGGTCACAGGTCATAATTCAAACTGGTTGTTAGGCCGATTCACCCTTCACCTTCACCTGCCCCGTAGTCCCGCGGACCGTGGGGGCACAACTGAAGATTTGCATCCAGCTTCCTCCACTCCCCACGGTCCTCCGCCTTCAATAGCAGATCGCTCCACCCAAGGCCTGTCCACTCTCTGATGTTGTTTTCCCTTCGTTTTCTCTGTCTGCCTCTTCGCCTCCCTCCCTTGTACTGTTCCCTGTAGGACAGTCTTGGCCAGTCCAGATGTTCATGTGACGTGCCTGTACCACTTTAGCTTGCGTTTTTTCACTGAAGTTAGGAGCTCTTCATATGGACCAGTGGCATTCTTTGCTTTAGTTTTCACTTCTTCATTAGGGATGTGATCATATTATATGAAATGCCACGGAGTTTCATACAAGGCTGATTACCAATAGTTTAATTCACACAAGGAAGAATGTTGCTCTTTTAACTGAAAACGTTATTCCGCCAAAAAACCATAAAGCGATTCTCCAACAGTAAGCCTTGGGTGACAACATGATTAAACTCCTCTTCTAACAAAAAGATCACAGCGTTCGGAGCGGCAATAGAATGGCTTGCAGAACAATACAAAAGGAACCCACAAAGAGATTTTACAGGGTAAAAGATCATAGAAAGAAACAATTGAAGAACAGTTTCGGAAAGGTCATAGAGCAAATATAGGGGGGGGGGGGGGGAAGGTTAAACATACTTTTACAGAAAGTAAACTAAAAAATGTTAACACAGTCAATGCCACTAGAGAAACAAAAAGCTTTTCGTCTGATAAACACAAAGATTTCTTTTGCTGCATTGAGCGTGACATGAGCTTGAGTGTGTTTCTTTTTAACCAGAGAAAAAAGCCTGCGTCAATGATCCAAATGACGAAGACTCTATTGTTGATACTAAAAGTGTCAAACCAACACCTAAAAGGCTGCATGAAGACACATATTTAAAAAAACCAAACTGAAGTGAACAGAAAGTGCAACGGAAAAATGCACAAACACACCAGGAAGCAATGAGATCAAGGGAAGGAAATTTTGCATTTTCTTTAGCCCAATACTAGTTTCCTGCCTTTACATTTCCACACACAAGGGAGACCACTCCATCGCAGAACCGTGAACAGTATTACCTGTTACTGGTGTTCTAAAATCTTTTTTGATTTGTTTTCTTTGTCTTGAAAATAGGTCATGTGCCTAGCCCCATGGAAAGATAATTATTTGTCGTATTTTTAAAAAATCACCGCAAATCTCAACAGAACACAGACATGTAGTTTTCACTCTAACAACAATGAACAAAAATGCTTGAAACATATTTTCGTATTACCGTACCATTTCCAAATCACATGCAAAGCCAACAGAAGCACAAATGATGCTACAATCACCTTGCTGCACAATGCCTACTCTCAGTTAGAAAAGCCTGGCTCTTTTGTTTGAATACTTTTCATCGATTCCTCCTCTGCCTTCAATACATTCAGCCCAATCTCTGAGCGCTTAAACTACTTTCATTGAACGTCTATCTTCGGCTCATTGTTGGAATTGTAAACTCTTTGACAAGGCAAACACAATTTGTCCTTTTTTTCGTTCCTCGGCTAGGGTTCCGAAGTATAGAAATGGTGAGGTTTTGCGTATGCTGTCGTTTTTACCCGCCATGAAGATAGCCGCATTCCAAAGTCAGGGACATGGGACGTTTGAAGCAAAACCCCTCACATGTTACAGTTCTTCTTGTGGTTTGTCCTTTAAAGTCAGTTTACTGTTGTAGTGGAGTCAGACTGCGGATCAGGAGGCCTGTGATGAAGATGGTGGTCAGGGAGGACATGAGGGACGACGCTTTGTCGGATATTAATTGACTCCAGGATGATCTGTCTTTAGCCTTTCGTGCCATTCCATGATGCTGTCCGCCATTTCTGTCTGTCAGTCTGCCTGCCTGCCTGCCTGCCTGCCTGCCTGCCTGTCTGTCTGTCTGTCTGTCTCTCTGTCTCTGTCTCTGTCTCTCTGTCTCTCTGTCTCTCTGTCTCTCTGTCTCTCTGTCTCTCTCTCTCTCTCTCTCTCTCTGGGCCATACAGTACGAAATAGAGATGGGGCGTTAGCTAAAACATGCAGTGAAGAAACAGAGATACAGGGCATTCATTAAAACATGCAGCACAGAAACAGAGATATGGGGCATTCATTAAAACATGCAGCACAGATACAGAGATACAGGGCATTCATTAAAACATGCAGCACAGATACAGAGATACAGGGCATTCATTAAAACATGCAGCACAGAAACAGAGATACAGGCATATGGGGCATTCATTAAAACATGCAGCACAGAAACAGAGATATGGGGCATTCATTAAAACATGCAGCACAGAAACAGAGATATGGGGCATTCATTAAAACATGCAGCACAGAAACAGAGATATGGGGCATTCATTAAAACATGCAGCACAGAAACAGAGATATGGGGCATTCATTAAAACATGCAGCACAGAAACAGAGATATTCATTAAACATGCAGCACAGAAACAGAGATATTCATTAAAACATGCAGCA
Source organism: Stramonita haemastoma (assembly GCA_030674155.1). Lineage (NCBI taxonomy): Eukaryota > Metazoa > Mollusca > Gastropoda > Neogastropoda > Muricidae > Stramonita > Stramonita haemastoma. The sequence continues at coordinate 49,484,892 of CM060332.1, read as the reverse complement.
CAGAAACAGAGGTATTCATTAAAACATGCAGCACAGAAACAGAGATATTCATTAAAACATGCAGCACAGAAACAGAGATATTCATTAAAACATGCAGCACAGAAACAGAGATATAACATGCTTCCATGGTGGCCTGCGGTACAGAAACAGAGAGATGGGGCATTCA
>CM060332.1:49469726-49479726 GCA_030674155.1 Stramonita haemastoma | reverse complement strand
AATGATGGTACAGTAGTTATGTTTGGATCTGGTAACTATCATCCATTCAGCTGTTTTCTTATTTGATGACTCATAGTTCCACAGCCATCACTGACTGATGGAATAGGACTGTGTATGTCAAAAGAGCCATCCGTTTTGATTAGGTATATAAAACAAGAGAAACGATGATTTAATGGCTATTTCCATGACAGCTGTAATGTGTGTGTGTGCGTGTGAATTAGTGTGGTGTGTGTGTGTGTGTGTGTGTGTGTGTGTGTGTGTGTGTGTGTGTGTGTGTGTGTGTAGGTGAGAGAGAGAGAGAGAGAGAGAGAGAGAGAGAGAGAGAGAGAGAGAGAGAGAGAGAGAGAGAGAGAGAGAGAGAGAGACAGACAGACAGACAGACAGACAGACAGACAGACAGAGACAGAGACACAGAGAAGACAATTAGAACGACCCTTGTGGACAGTCTGTCCATCCCTCAGAACAAAACTGCCGACACTTCAGTGGCTGATTCCTCAACCTGCCGCCTGTCTTCTGTCCTCCTCCCCCTCCACACCTCCCCCACCTCCCGATTAATTCACTGGCAGGGGCAGACAACTTGTTGAATACCAAACAGGGGAGACAATAGACCCACTGATTAGTTTCTCACTGTGGTTGTCTATCGTGAGTGCTCTTCCATTCAGGTGACAGGTGAAGGAGAGTTTTCATTGTCGTGGGCTTCTGGCATGGGGAGGGAGGAGAGGGGTGGGCGAGGGAAGGGGGAGGGGGTGGTGTTTGGCCACACTTCACCTTTAGCTGCAGGGTCAGGTGGTGTCTCTCTTCTGTAGAGAGAGATTCCGAACATTCTCTGCTGCTCACTTCAGCACATTTTACAGACAGTGTACAGATGCAGTGCTCAGTGATTGGGGACGGGAGAGCTCAGAGGTCAGAGCACTCGCTTTCCCCCAGCCAAGGTTAAGCACCATCGAGCGTGGTTACCAATCGGATGGGTGACCGTTTGCTACAGTACAGTTCCCCCAGTGCACCCAGCTGTCAATGGGTACCTGCCCTTTTTAGGGTCAGGGAAGGTAAAGCAGCGAGGGAGAGGAGATGGGCGCCGCCCTCAATATGCTGGCCCCTAGAGAGGCTGAGGTCTCTAACGCCTCGCTCCCCTAGGACCACATAGTTTATAGGACACCTTTACTTTTAACCTTGCTTTTAGGAGTAAGAACATACAGTGGTGCCAGGTTGGCTAGCCATGGGAAAGTTTGATGATTTTGGATATCAGGAACATTATCTGAGTATAGCTTGGGTGTTTTTAGGGACACAAACACACGCACGCACGCACGCACGCACGCGCGCACACACACACGCACACACGCAAACGCGCGCGCGCGCGCGCGCACACACACACACACAACACACACACACACACAACACACACACACACACACACACACACGTGCGCGCGCAAATCGATGCTTATTCAATGCTTATTCGATGCTTATTCAATGTAAATTTAAAAAATTGATAAAAATGAAATTAAATTTTGATTTGATTTGATTTGACACACACACAAATACGTGCTGAAGTCAGAAGACATGTTGAAAACAATTATATGGTCGCATACGCCCAATCTCACCGTTAGTGAACCTTGGAGCTCTAGCCAAGGAAGGAAGAAAAAGTGAATCAATATTTCAGGCATTTACTGATGGATCAGTATTAAAGTTGAACAAAGCGGGGCGGCGTCACCATTCCTTATCTAACAGAGCGCACATTTGGAAAGTGTGTGCAAGCTTAAACGTTATGAAGTACATTTCATCCTCTTTTCTTCTGTTTAGAAATAATTTCTATGTATGTATGTATGTATGTATGTATGTATGTATGTATGTATGTATGTATGTATGTATGTATGTATGTATGTATGTATGTATGTATGTATGTATGTATCTATCTATCTATCTATCTATCTATCTATCTATCTATCTATCTATCTATCTATCTATCTATCTATCTATCTATCTGTCAGTCTGTTTGTCTATGATAGAATGTAGACAGATATGTGATATGCGTGGGTGTATGTGTGCGTGGGTGCGTGGGTGTATGTGTGTGTGTGTTGTGCGTGTGTGTGTTGATAGTATAGATAGATAGATAGAGATAGATAGATAGATAGATAGAAGAGAGGAGAGAGAGAGAGAGAGAGAGAGAGAGAGAGAGAGAGAGAGAGAGAGAGAGAGAGAGAGAGGAGAGAAGAGACAGACAGACAGACAGACAGACAGAACAGACAGACAGACAGACAGCAGACACAGACCGACCAGAGTAAAGTTGAAATCCCACCCTGTTGTTTGTGTTCCAGAAACAGGATGGTGGCACAAAGCGTGGCCGGACCCCCTCAGCGGACAGATGACAGCACACTGCCCCCGCTGATCCACACAGGCCGCCTTTAACACCATCGATTTTCCCACTGCCCGCCATGGGGGCCTGTGTATGAGACCCCCCACCCCCACCCCCCGCTTCTCCAAACACACCCTGTCCCACACCTTGAGATACAGAGCTGGCCCCGTGGTCAGTGACAGTGTCCATACACAGTCAGGCAGCAGGTGGGTAGACAGGTAGACAGGTGGGTAGGTGTAGGTGGGTAGGAGAGGAGTGGATGCGCTGTCATCTCCACCAGTGTTAAAGTGTGTGCAGCATGGTACCGCACACAGAGGCAGACCTACGTGAATACAGTGTGATCTATGGAACTGTTAAAGCGTGTGAAGAAATGGCAACATGCAGACAACCAGATGGGCATCAGTGACTGAAGTTTTATTCGTGGAACAGAAAGGCATCAGTGACTAAACTTTGATACACGGGACAGAAAGGCATTAGTAACTAAAGTTTGGCTCGTGGAACTACTAAAGCGTGTCTAGAAATAGCAACATGCAGACAGGCAGATTGGCATTAGTGACTACACTTTGATTCATGGAAGTGTTAAAGCGTGCGTGCATGGCTCTTGGAGTCTCTAATCCCAAGGTCTTTGCTGAAGAGAGGAGAAAGGATGTAGAGAAACTGGCTGTTCATACAGAAATGTGTTCTTCACTTTGTGTGGCGCTTGCTTATAACTTTCTCACGGAACTTTGGGCTGCTTTTGTTCAAACGTGTGGGTTTAATTTTTTTTGTATTCTAAAACATGCCTCAGGAAGTTATAGCGGAATCACGATGAGTCACTCTCTTTATTTTGAATTTCTCTCTGTGTTTGATAAAGATGGAAAGTATTGACTTTGCAGTGCTATGACGTGACATTATCCTTCTATTGGTGATCTCAAAACTGGCTTGTGTTTGGAAAACGATCAGCACATTGCCTGGAGTAGTTTCTGCGTGAAACCGGAACAGAAAAAGGATTTGGAAAACACGTTCAAAGTATGTGTGAGAGTATGTGAGTGTAGTACTTTTTTAAAAATCATAATTCGCGCACTGTTGTAAGTCGTCCGACGTTGAGATTAAAGTAGGTGTGTTTTGTCATCTGTTCCCAAGACCAGATTCATCGAGCAATTTCGATCTCAGTTTCTGGAAGTAAAACTAGATGACTTCATCAGAATCTGAAGACGAACACCTGTATGTGCGAAACGTTCTGCTGGAACACATACAGGGTACTAGACAAGCGGGCTTCTGTGCCAACTCAATGAATATGTAACATGTATGAAAAAAATATATAAATATCAAAATTGTGATGTCTTTCCAAATATGAAAGTCCATGCCGTGTGTACACAGTTCACTTTGCTTCATGTCATATGACTTATGTCCTGCCACTGGGTAAGGAATCTCCAGGACACCGCACTGCATGAAGGAAGGAAGGAAGCTTTCATGGCGAGTGTGGATACCAGTCATATCCAGCTTCATGTGAAAGGAATCAGAAACCCAAGCCACTCTCTTTTACATCTCTTTAGCAGTTGTCAACACATCTCCAACACTGTCTGCCAAACAGAAGAGATTATGCCATCATGGGACTGACTGACTGCTTCCTCAACTCCTGGAGGAGTCTTTGTGACACTGCACTGACACTTTTCAGACAACAACAGTGTGTTGAGAACTAGAACCCACAAGAACCTACCCCCTATTCCAGCGGTGATGGTTTTCACACTTGCAAGAAGCAGGAAGCCAAAAGTGACCTAAACGCCAACAAAGGAAGAAGAAAAAGAACAACCTCAGCTTCCTAGTCAGCAGTAAGAAGAGCATGAAGCAAACTACAGCATTGCCACCACTACTGATGCAGGGTGTGTGTTTTGTAGGACAGAGGTCAGACCTGTGATTGATACCCTCACTGACGGAGGGTGCATATTGGAGGACAGTGGTCACTGATGCAGGGTGTGTGTTTTAAAGAACAGTGTCCAGGCCTGTGATTGACACCATCACTGATGCATGGTGTGTGTTGAAGCACAAAATGTCAAGTTGTGATTGACACCATCATTACTGATGCAGGGTGTGTCTTTTGAAGGACAGAGGTCAAGCCTGTGATTGATGCCATCACTGATTTAGGGAACGTGTTTTTAGGGACAGTGGTCACTGATGCAGGGTGTGTGTGTATTGAAGGACAAAGGCCAAACTTATCATTAATGATGCACTGTGTATAGTTTAAAGGACAAAGGTCAAACTTGTGATTGATACAATCACTGATGCACGGTGTGGGCTTTATAGGACAAAGGTCACGGATGTAAGGTGTGTGTTTTAAAGGACAAAGGTCATACTTGTGATTGACACAATCACCGATGAAGCAGAGTATGTCTTCTGAAGGACAGAGGTCAGGCCTCTGACATACATACACAGAGCACGCCTCCCTCTCTCTCCCTCACCTTCCTTCCTTCCTCCCTTCAATGGAGAAGGCGGAGAGTGGAGTCAGCACCAAAGCTCTGCCCCTCCTCTCTCCGCTCAGCACCGTGCAGTACTGGCCTGACTCAGACCTCTTCCAGATCTTCGACTGGAATCTCTCCGCCTGGAACAACGGCTCCCGCCACCCCGGGTGGTGGACGGACGGAGAGGTGACCAGCGGGACCGGGTGGGGCGAGGAAGGGGAGGAGGAGGGGAAGGAGGGGGAAGGTGGCGCTGAGCTGTGGCGGGAGATACCGTTAGGCGTGGTGCTGACGTTCCTGTGTCTGCTGACCACTCTGGGCAACATTCTGGTGCTGCACGCTGTCCGCACTGAGAAACGCCTGCAGTCGGTGAGTGTGTGTGTGTGTGTGTGTGTGTGTGTGTGGTGTGTGTGTGTGTGTGGTGTGTGTGTAGTGTGTAAGTGTGAAGTGTGTGTAAGTGTGTGTTTGTAAGTGTGTGTGTACATGTATGTCTGTTGTGACGTCTTGTCTGTAGTCTGTCTATTCTGTCTGATCTTCGTTGTCTGTCTTTCTGATCGTCTGTCATTTTCTATCTTCTGTCTCTGATCTATCTATTTCTATCTATCTATCTATCTATCTATCTATCTATCTATCTATCTATCTATCTATCTATTATCTATCTATCTATCTATCTATCTATCTATCTATCTATCTATCTATCTATCTCTCTATCTTCTACTCTATCTATCTCTCATCTCCATCTCTCTATCTATCTATCTATTCTTCTATCTATCTATCTATCTATCATCTCTACTTCTGTCTGTCTGTCTGTCTGTCCTTCTGCTTCTGTCTGTCTGTCTGTCTGTCTGTCTGTCTGTCTGTCTGTCTGTCTGTCTGTCTGTCTGTCTGTCTGTCTGTCTGTCTGTCTTCTCTCTCTCTCTCTCTCTCTCTCTCTCTCTCTCTCTCTCTCTCTCTCTGGTCGGTCGGTCGGTCGGTCGGTCGGTCGGTCGGTCGGCCGGTCCGTCCGTCCGTCCGTCGTCCGTCCGTCCGTCCGTCCGTTCTACTAACCTGCCTACCTGCCTACGTATCTCTCTCTCTCTCTCTCTCTCTCTCTCTCTCTCTCTCTCTCTCTCTCTCTCTCTCTCTCTCTCTCTCTCTCTCTCTCTCTCTCTCTCTCTCTCTTCTCTGTCTGTCTGTCTGTCTGTCTGTCTGTCTGTCTGTCTGTCTGTCTGTCTGTCTGTCTGTCTCTCTCTGTCTGTCTGTCTGTCTGTCTGTCTGTCTGTCTGTCTATCTATCTTTCTTTCTATCTGTCTGTCTGTCTGTCTGTCTGTCTGTCTGTCTGTCTATCTATCTATCTATCTGTCTATCTGTCTATCTATTATCTATCTATCTCTATCTCTCTGTCTCTCTGTCTATCAATCTGTCTGTCTGTTTGTCTGTCTGTCTGTCTCTGTCTAAAGTGAAAAGTACGGGTCGAAGTGTGCGGTGGTTCGATCCCCGTTTGGGCTCAAAACTTTTCCCCCATCCATTAGACCATGAGTGGTGGTCTGGGTGATAGTCTTTTAAATGAGACGATAGGCCGTGGATCCCGTGTGTTACCCCAAGTTATTTAGCACACGTAAAAGAGCCCACAGCAATAAGAGAGTTTTTCCAGGCAAAATTCTGTAGGAAAAAGCCACTCATAGGGAAACAAATACAGTGACAGACAGGAAAAGAAAAAGAAAGGGTGGCGCTGTTCTTGTGGCGACGCGCTCTTCCCGGATGGTGCAGCCTGAATTTCACGCAGAGAAATCTGCCGTGAATTAAAGTGGTGTAAAAATGTCTCTCTATTCTATCTATCTATCTATCTGTCTGTCTGTCTGTCTGTCTGTCTGTCTGTCTGTCTGTCTGTCTGTCTGTCTGTCTGTCTGTCTGCTGTCTTTATCTATCTATCTATCTATTATCTATCTATCTATCCTTAGTCTGGCGACCGTGGGGGCACCCCTGAAGACGACAACCAGTTCCCTTCATTCCTGTCTCTGTTCTGCCTTTGTTGAGTTCTAGGCCTGTCCATTCGCTGATGTTTTCCTCCCACCTCTTCCTTGGCCTGCCTCTTTTTCTTCGCCCTTGGACAGTGCCTTGCAGTATTGTTTTTGCAAGTCCTTTTGATCTTGTGATATGCCCGTACCGTTTAAGTTTTCGCTTCTTTTGATTGATAGAAGGTGTTTCGTAGGGACCAATGGCGTGCTGGATTTTGATATGCACATCTTTGTTGCTTATGTGGTCTGTGTAGGAGATGCCAAGGAGTCTCCGGAAGCATGTAATCTCTACCACCTGTACTCTTTTCTCCAAATCTGAAGTCAGGCTCCACGATTCATACACATACAGGATTATGGGTGTAAAATATAAAAAGTAAAAACAAAGTTTAAAAAATCTATCCATCTGATGGTCTATCTCTGTCTTTGTATCTGTCCATTCATCTGTCTTCTGTCTATAGGAATTTATAAAGCGCTCCTTCAGAAAATAGCCCAAAGTGCAAAAAATCCAACAACTCCCACAATGGCGAAATAAATAACAAAGCAGCGGCAATCAGATGGAAGGAAAACAACGCAACTGATAACCGTGAATCATGCCGATAGCAATCAATTAGAACAGCAATCATAACCAGATAGATTATGTTGGAGTATGAGAGAGAGAGAGAGAGAGAGAGAGAGAGGAGAGAGAGGAAGAGAGAGAGAGAGAGAGAGAGAGAGAGAGAGAGAGAGAGAGAGAGAGAGAGGAGAGACAGAGAGAGAGGAGAGAGAGAGAGAGAAGAGAGAGAGAGAGGAGAGAGAGAGAAGAGGAGAGGGGAGGAGAGAGAGAGAGAGAGAGAGAGAGAGAGAGAGAGAGAGAGAGAGAGAGAAGAGAGACAGAGAGAAGAGAGGAGCAGAGAAAGAGAAGAGAGAGAGAGAGAGAGAGGAGAGAGAGGAGGAGAGAGAGAGAGAGAGAGAAGAGAGAGAGAGAGAGGAGAGAGAGAGAGAGAGAGAGGAGAGAGAGAGAGGAAGAGAGAGACAGAGAGAGAAGAGAGAGAGAGAGAGAGAGAGAGAGAGAGAGAGAGAGAGAGAGGAGACGAGGAGAGAGATGGAGAGAGAGAGAGAGAGAGAGGAGAAGAGGAGTGAGAGGAGAGAGGGGGTAGTTGGAAAGATGGAGAGAGAATATCAGGGGATCAATACATGTGAAATGATTAAAAGAACCTTTACACTATGAAATACTGAACACAATACAACAAAAAATGGAAAGTGATTTAAACCAATTCCTAACCTAATTCAATGAAAAAGTAAATAAGTTTCAGTTACTGAATTTACACATGATAAAAAATCAATCATAATGTAAGTGAAAAAATCACCCCCCTCGCCCAACCCCCTGGACAGGAACGAGAACACCCAACAAGAGCAAGGAAAAACCAACTACAAACAGCAAGATCTCCTGGCCCCCCTCCGCCCCCCCCCCCCTCCAACAAACGAACAACATAAACAAGAAGAGGACCACAAATCACAAGCAAATCTGACAAGCAAGAAAAGATAATTACTGGATCAAAGCGTCTTTCAGTCCAAAGCAATCACATTAACAAACAAGTGGACTATGCATCAGCCTTCTAAAACAAAAGTCATACATAAATGACAGACTGCTAAATACTGCTGATGGAGAAGATACCATCAAAATGGGAATGTGCCCTTTTAAGCTGTAGCATATTAAAGTATGATCTGCTGTTAAATCATTACCGTACATGCTAACAGCGTTTCCAGCATAGTTTGTCTCGGAGCATTCAATTTCCATCTACAATTACACACACACACACGCGCGCGCGCGCGCGCGCGCGCACGCACACACACACGCACGCAAGCACGCACGCACGCACACACATCCCCCTCCCCCCCACCACACCCACACACATACACATCCCCAAGTATTTTTCCCCACGCAAAACTTCTCCGGTAAAAGTACATTAATTAACCTCTTGAAGACTGAGACGTTCATCCCAGTCCTGGACTACCTTCTCCCTTCCACTGTTTCTCCAAATTGATACAAGTGGCCATACAGGAACCAGTCTGTGTGCCTAACATATTCCAGTGGACGTTTTCCTTCCCTAACTGTCGTCATTCCTGGTGACAGTTACAGTTAACTGTTGTTGTATGGAGGGGGTGTGACAGCAGAAAGGAGTTAGCTGTGAGGATCAGGTGACCTTCACCTTGTTTACTGGGCAGCTCAGCCTCACTCAGTCTGGCTCCACAACTCAGCTTTCAGTGCTGTAAACAGAGGCAAGGAAATCCCCCTGACTATAATTGCAGCATTAAAACAACTCTCACAAAACTCCACCGGTGCAGGGCCTGATTCGGTGTGTGGCCTTACTTCGGCTTGCCGTTTCAAACAAGCCAGTGTGGGATTTTCCTGTCTGAGGAGTCGCTGGGCCGAAGCCTGAAGTGTGGTTGTTTTGCCTGTAGTGGAGTGGGGGTGGGATAAGCGGCGTGGAAGCAGCTGGACTGGAGTGTCTCAGCAGATAAGGCAGGCAAACAGTCAGACACAAAACCACAGGGAAAAAAACAAGCACAGAAAAACCGATCGATGAGAAGTCAGAAGTCTGTCTACAGTTGCTTAGACGTTCACTGACATCATAGTATCCACCTCCCCTCCCCACCCTCTCCTTTGGCCGTTCCCCCCTCCCTCCCCTACTCTCTCTCTCTCATCATCCACCCTCGCATTTAAGTAGATTATTGGTAATTTGCGTCCCCTTAATTCCATTCGTCAGAGAGAGTTTTGTACTTCTGCTACTGACCGCTAAATCTCCCGGGGACCAGCCACCTAAAGCCACGTAGTTAGGCTTTTCTGAGCCCCGTCTGTCTGACCGTCTGTCTGCCTGTCTGCTTGTTTGTTTGTATGTCTGTCCGTTTATCTGTTTGATATGAATGTCTGTTCGTATGTCTGTTTGTCTTTTTGTTTGTTTGTCTATTTGTTTTTTGTTTGTTTGTCTGTCAGTGTAACTGTTTGTCTATCTGTCTGTGTGTCGTCTATATATCTGTCTTTTTGTCGTCTATCTTTCTGTTTGTTTGTTTGTCTGTCTGTCTGTCTGTCTATCTATCTGTTTGTTTGTTTGTTTGTCAGCCTGTCGGTCTGTTTGTGTAACTGTTCGTCTATCTCGGTCTCTTTCAGTCCACCTTACTGACTCCAGGTCTGTGTGTGTGTCTCTGTCCCTGTTTGTCCGTCGGTCTGTGTGTCTG
>CM060332.1:49457226-49464726 GCA_030674155.1 Stramonita haemastoma | reverse complement strand
TGTTGTTGTTGGTGTTTTTTTGATTTTTAAGTTTTTACATAAGTTAACGTTAGTAGTTGTTCTATTTTCATGAAAGCACTTCCAGTGAGAAGAATAGACATTACATAGTCAAGTTTTCTATTTTTCTTATTTTTCTTATTTTTTTTACTTAGTCAAATTTTGAATACTGAGCCTTGCCAACTATATATGTCTCAAGATTGTATTTTTGCCAGAAAAAAAACCAAACAACAACATTAGCACTGATTTCACTTTCCAAAAAAACACTTCCAGTGAGGCTGTAAATTTCATCAAGGTCACTTGGGAAAATGCATGCAGAAAATCTCCCACATTCACCTCCATCCACCTTGCTGGCATCAGTGACACACATTATACCCAGCATGCGTCCTCTCCTGCTAAAACAGTGGGCTGTGGCAGACTGAAGCTGCCTATTTGTGAAGTAAAGTGAAGGGAGGTGAAGCCCGCCATTGTCTCCAGCCCTCATGCTGGACTCTCAGCATTCTGTCTGTTGACAGACAATGGTGTTAATCAGCCATCCTGTGCAAGAGTGTCTGATCTGTCACTCTTATTTATTTATTTTATTTTCTATTTTCTATTTATTCTGTTATTTCGAGGATTATGGAATAAGCACTCGTGAGCTTTTTTTTTTTTTTTTTTACATCCAGTCGCTATGTGTATGCAGTTTTGGGTTGCCTGGACCATTGACACTTTGGGTGCCCTCCCTCCCCTCTGTCAGAGGATTCATCATCAGTTTCTGATTCAGCAGTTTTTGCCGCCCTGTGGAGTCACAGCTAGCTGAAAAATCCAGTGTTATATAAAAACACAAAGCTTCAGCAACGTTGTTGGTGTAGCATCAACCACGAAACCAATATGATAGAGCATAATTACACGGATATTTCCACTCTCAGTACCATTTTCTTTGTAAAAAAAAACCCCACATCTCTAAAGCATACCAACACAGTTGAGGTTGAAATAGATGACCTTGAACAGAGATGTGGGGCAGTGACCTTGGGAGGAGGGAGGGAGGAAGGGAAGGGGGGGGGGGGGGGTACAGGAAGCTGGAAGCTGCAGTCAGTAATGGAGGACATTCAGGAACAAACCAAGGCCGCTAATCACATTTTTCGGCACGCTTCAATAGCGCAGCGAGGGGCCCTGTTAAGGGGCGAGACTTCTTGGCTTGCTTGGACCATGGACACTGGACTGTCTCTTAGAGTTCAGACTCCCTGACTGGGACTGCTGGGTTTTTGCTAATGACAGGAGAGGTACGTGTAGTCCTCCTCCTCCTCCCCCTCCCCATCCGTCACTCACTAAGGGGAGAGAAGCGGTGCTAATGTCCTCTTCTAGTGACAGTAGCTCTTTTTTCAGGACAGGGTCGTTGGTTCGTAGCCGTTGTCTAAGTGTTCTGGGTTCGAGTCCCGCTCAGCTGTGAGGTGAAGGGAGGATTTTCTCATGGTCTGGGTATTAGCTCTGACTTCTTTCCCCTGCAAGTCCTCAGAGGAGGCCTTTAACCCGGGACCTGGGTGATTGCATGCATAAAGTCATGCTCGCAGACTTCAATACCCAGCGCTGTGGATTAAGTAAGTAAAGGTTTGTTATGGCCGGTAGTATGGATGAGGCGAACACACCCAGCATGCAGTCTGTGTCAGGGAGAGGGATGGGCTCCACCAGGGTCAACTGGCCCAAGTCGTGGAAGTGAGATGGTGCTTGTGTCATTTCTGAGGGAATGAGGTGGAGAGAGAGAGAGAGAGAGAGAGGAGAGAGAGAGAGAGAGAGAGAGAGAAGAGAGAGAGGAGAGAGAAGAGAGAGAGAGAGAGAGAGAGATTATGCGGGATGAGTGAAGCGAGCTTCCTGAGGAAATATGAGTCGACTTTTTAACACCAAGACTAAAACTGTTATGATACCAGCAGCATGAAAAAAACAAAACAAATATAGGCGTTCTCTATCACAAATTTATACACTCGCGCGCGCGCATACACGCACACATATACAAACACACATGCACGCACGCACACCCTCTCCCCCTTTTCTCTGTCTGTCTCTGTCTCTCTCTCTCTTACACACACACACACACCACACACACACACACACACACACACAACACACACACACAACACACACACACACACACACACACACACCCTCCCTACCCTCCCAGATATTATTCGGTGGGCTGATTTTCATAGCACTGGAAAGCTGACCATGTTTTTTGGCTGGAGTTGGCAGCAGCAGCAGCAGCAGCAGCAGCAGAATGTAGGTAGGGCGGTGGTTGCGGGGATTTACGAGGTCTGCGGCCAGTTGTGGCATGGGGATAATGCGGCCACCCGCCCAGAAACAGGCAACAGCTAGCTGGCTCTGTGATCCGGGCATGGCAATACACTTCCTGGAATGTTGTCCAACACCGGTCTGCAAGATGTTGACCTAGACTAGGGGGGGGTGGGAGTGGGTGTGGTGGGGGTCTGGGGGTGGGGGGAGAGGAGTGCTAGTTGGCTTAGGGGTTAGAGATTGTTTTACTTTCATTTTGGCGTTTGATAGTTCGAGTTGCTACTGATTTAGTTCTGGTTTAATACCGAGTAAGTCTGAGTTTTCCTGTAGAGTTGTCGTTTGTTTTACTACTGGTGTATGTTGATTTTTCCTGTAGATTTTTTTGCGGTGGTTTTACTACTGGTTATGTCTGATTTTTTCCGGTAAGTTGCCGTTGGTTTTACTACTGGTGTGTGTCTGATTTTTCCCTGTAGATTTAAAGTTGGTTTTACTGCTGGGTATGTCTGATTTTCCATGTAGAATTGACGTTGGTTCTGACACGGCCTTTCTTGTAAGACGCTCAGGTGTGACTGTGGTATTGAATTGAATTAAAGTGAATACCACTGTCAAGTCACCGCAGATTAAAACTTCTCTGTGTAAAGTTTGCGCTGCTCTTTGCGGGGAGAGCGCGTCAAAACTGTTACGCTTTCGGAAAAGCAGGTCATTGTGTGCCAGTGGAAACGGATGAAAAACCTGCATACGCATGGGGACTAGATGTAAAAAAGAGCACATGTGTTCTTATTCATTATCCTCAATATCAAAGAATAAATGAAGATGATAAAGAAAGCACCTAAGCTCTTGACTAGATGCAAAACTGTACAGTTTCCTTCAGCTGTTTTCCCAGTCTGCTCTCATAGAACACACCAAGTTCTTTTTTTCCTCAGCTAGACTCCGAGGTTCACCAATGCTGAAATTTTGCGTATGCGACCGTTTTGCTATCGTTAAGGTAGCCGCATATCCACTTCGGGGTTGATGTCTAAACATGACACCACTGTGCTTGCGTCTTTTAAAATTTCATTTGTTCATATGACACGCAATGACTTACTTTCTTAAAGAAGAATAGGTTTTAATGTGTGGTCAAGATGTTCGCATGACTGTGTTCGTACATGGAACCTCTGTTTATAACCTTATCTAAAGGATTTTTAGGGGAGTGGAGAGGAAACTGATATTAATTTCAGGGTATAAGCTCCCTTGAACGAGCATCTCAGTGTTGACTCAAACCGAAGCCGTCAGATCATGAGCCGAACACTCTAACCACAGGGCTGTCCAGCCCTGTAGAACAGAGGTATATCGTCTGGCTTGATGACTGGGAGTGAAGTCTTACTGCCTCAGCTCATTCCACCCATGATGATGATTCGGGGGCAGTTTTGTCTGTGTTTGTGATGGTCTGCTGTGCACTATCAGTGGTCTGTTTTACCCTCCCTGTGTCTGCACTTTGAATGCATAACTGTTATATGGCACTGATGCCTTCTGTCTAGTCTTTGCACACAGGATTTTTGTAGATAGTCTCCTCTGAGGCACTTGGGGAGAGTGGAGTCCGTCAGTGTCTATGTTATTTCTGTTAATAGTCTCCTCTGAAACACTTCAGGGCAGTGAAGTCGGTGTCTATGTAATTTTTGTGGATAGTCTCCTCTGAGGAACTTCAGAAGAGTAGAGTCAGTATTTGTGCCAATCAAGGGATAAAAGTTGATTACTTGAATTAGACATCTCGAACAGACTCGGACCTTTAATCTCAGCTGCTGTTGCTCACGAGCACACTGCTTAGACTGTCATGTCCCCCTCTCTCTGAAATCAATAGGTAGTTAAGTCCCTTTGTCAGAGTGAGTATTGACCCAGTTGTGTGCCGCGTGTTTTGTCTGTTCAAGCTGACCCAGTTATGTGCTGTGTGCATAATTTATCAGACATGACAGAGTTGTCCTCCTTTCCCTGTCCTAACCGGAAGTTATGGCTGTCTGCCTTCAGCCACATCACATCACATGACATCACACCACACCACACCACACCACACCACACCACACCATACCACATCACATCACATCACATCACATTACATTACATTACATTGCTCAGCCCACGCTTTCGTCTTTTTCTGATGTGGTCCATTTTATGTGGCCTGTGAGTGTTCATGCTCCACTGGGTCTGTCTAGAGCTGCGGTCTTCATTCTGTGTGATGTGGTTTTGTTTTTATTCATTTATTTATTCTATTTCTTTATTTCAAGGATAACAGAATAGGCATTCGTGTGCTATTTTATATCCAGTCCCCATGTGTATGCAGTTTTGTAAATTTTGTCATCCGTTCCCACCGGCACACAATGGCCTACTCATCCTAACAGCTGAACGGGTTTTAAAGTATGTGCAAGGTGTTCTGCGTGCGTTTGTACACGGGACCTCAGTTTATAGTCTCATCCGAAGGACTTTTGCGGGGAGTGGAGTCGACACTGATGTTCACTCCAGAGGTAAAAAATAAAGTGTGCGTGTGCGTGCGTGCGTGGGTGGGTGCGTGCGTGCGTGCGTGCGCACGCGCGTTACCGTACATGTGTGTGTATGTGTGTGTGTGTGTTCAGAGTGCAAGGAGTTTTTTGTCTGCAGAGAATGATTGTTGCAGC
Organism: Stramonita haemastoma; assembly: GCA_030674155.1. NCBI lineage: Eukaryota > Metazoa > Mollusca > Gastropoda > Neogastropoda > Muricidae > Stramonita > Stramonita haemastoma. The sequence goes on along the minus strand of CM060332.1, from coordinate 49,459,822 downwards.
TGTTTGGCTGAAAGTGTGATCCATTTAGGCTGTGGTTGTAAAAAGTTTGTAACTGTTTTTTCTATGACCGCCCGTTTCTTTGAGATTTTTACTGTGAAAAGAAGGGGCTAGTTTTTATGCCAAATGCCTGCATGTCAATTCCCGTTGTGGTATATATCCATGCTGTGTGTCTATAAAAGCAACGGGCATGGGGAGAAAAGATGAAAAGAAAGCTTGGGGGAGGAAAAACGCCATGAAGTATGCTGTCAAAAGTAAAAACAAACGTAGCACTCTCCTGAGAAAAAATCAACCTTTTAAATGGATGTCCATAATCGTCAAGCTAATGCTGCAGGCATTGTAAGCAATCTTTGCCCATTGTCCGCATCTTATCTGTCTCTGTGTAGTTTATTCTGTGTTTTTATTTATTCTTGTCAGAGTGGTTGTAAATAGCAAGTATTGCAAAAATGTAATAAACATTTAGACATGAAAAGCAGAGCGGTAAGTTAAAATTATAATTGTATGCTTTAAAATGTGTCTTCACTTTGGATAATTGATCACTGAATCGTTTATCTTAGGGAGAGCTCGGTTGATTTCCGCCTGTTTGTACGTATACATAAAATCTTCTTATCAGGAGAGGAGTGATGTATACAGGAGAGGGATTAAGTGATGTATTTAGGAGAGTGATGTAATCAGGAGAGTGATGTATTCAGGAGATGTACTAAACGATGTATTCGGGAGAGGTACTAAGTGATGTATACAGGAGAGGTACTAAGTGATGTATACAGGAGAGGTACTAACTGATGTATACAGGAGAGGTACTAAGTGATGTATACAGGAGAGGTACTAAGCAATGTATTCGGGAGAGGTACTAAGTGATGTATACAGGAGAGGTACTAACTGATGTATACAGGAGAGGTACTAAGTGATGTATACAGGAGAGGTACTAAGCAATGTATTCGGGAGAGGTACTAAGTGATGTATACAGGAGAGGTACTAAGTGATGTATTCAGGAGAGGTACTAAGTGATGTATTCAGGAGAGGTACTAAGTGATGTATACAGGAGAGGTACTAAGTGATGTATACAGGAGAGGTACTAACTGATGTATACAGGAGAGGTACTAAGTGATGTATTCGGGAGAGGTACTAAGTGATGTATTCAGGAGAGGTACTAAGTGATGTATTCAGGAGAGGTACTGATGTATACAGGAGAGGTACTAAGTGATGTATTCAGGAGAGGTACTAAGTGATGTATTCAGGAGAGGTACTAAGTGATGTATTCAGGAGAGGTACTAAGTGATGTATACAGGAGAGGTACTAAGTGATGTATTCAGGAGAGGTACTGATGTATACAGGAGAGGTACTAAGTGATGTATTCAGGAGAGGTACTAAGTGATGTATTCAGGAGAGGTACTAAGTGATGTATACAGGAGAGGTACTAAGTGATGTATTCAGGAGAGGTACTAAGTGATGTATCCAGGATAATGATGTATTGAGGAGAATTACTAAGTGATGTATTGAGGAGAGTGATGCATTTAGGAGAAGTACTAAGTGAGTTATCTCAGTGGTAAAGAAGACAAAGAGAATCCTCACACTGATTTTCCGCGGTGAAGTGATGGCTGTGACAGACTATAATAGATGTTTCCTTTTATGATGGCGCCATTACTTATTGGGGGTTGGAGGGAGACAGTGTTGTGATAAAAGGAAAATGACTTTGATACACAAGCCCCCAGAGCTGATTAATCTTGCCCGTCACTGTGAGGGGGAGGGCACGTGTGTGTATGTGGGTGTGGGTGTGTGTTGGTGTGTGTTGTGTGTGTGTGTGTGTGTGTGTGTGTGTGTGTGTGTTGTGTGTGTGTGTGTGTGTGTGTGTGTGTGTGTGTGTGTGTGTGTGTGTGGATGTGGTGTGGGTGGGTGTGTTGGGTGTGTGTGGGTGTGTGTGTGTGTGTGTGTGTGTGTGTGTGTGTGTGTGTGTTGTGTGTGTTGTGTGTGTGTGTGTGTGTGTGTGTGTGTTGGTGTGTGGGTGGGTGCTTTGGAAAAATTGTTGGAAGTCTGAACGGAGAAGCAAGAAAAATGGAAGAAAGAAGAGAGAGAGAGAGAGAGAGGAGAGAGAGAGAGAGAGAGAGAGAGAGAGAGAGAGAGAGAGAGAGAGAGAGAGAGAGAGAGAGAGAGAGAGAGGGGAGAGAGAGACAAGGCAAGGCAAAGGCAAGGCAAGGCAAGGCAAAATATTTTATTCGAGGATAATAGATAAGCACTTGTGTGCTTTTTTACATCCAGTCCCCGCCCTTTTCAGGGATACATCAAGTTGAAAAAATACTAAACAATAAAGCTTTATGCAAACCAGACAACATACAAGAATAAGGACACTATATATGATAAGGTAATAAAAATGCACTCGATCAGAAGACAAAAATCAGAAGTCACAATAAAAGATTTTGATAATGAAAGAATAGAAAAGTGTTAATAGGTAAAGAGCAAACAAGAGAAGAGAATAAACAACTGAAAACATCAATCCACCACCATCTGTCAAAAATTATACATGTGACAAGAGAGAGAGAGAGAGAGGAGAGAGAGAGAGAGAGAGAGAGAGGAGAGAGAGAGAGAGAGGAGAGAGAGAGAG
>CM060332.1:49432226-49452226 GCA_030674155.1 Stramonita haemastoma | reverse complement strand
CCGACGCCAGGTGTTCTTGGGTCGTCCTCGCCTGCGTTTTCCGTCTGGTGTCCAGTGGAGGGCTGTTCGGGCGATGTTCCCTTGTTCCCGTCGGCTGATGTGTCCTATCCATCTCCATCGTCTTTGCATAATGATGGTATCTATATTTTCTTGGTCGCAGCGGGCCAGGAGTTCTTGGTTGGAGATGGTCTCAGGCCAGAAGATGCGCAGTATTCTCCTGAGATTCTTCGTGTGGAATGTAGACAGTTTGTTAATGTCATTCTCAGTCATCCTCCAGCATTCTGCGCCATACAGGAGGGTGGAAAGTACGCAGCTCTGATACAGTCTTAGTTTGGTCTTTGTGCTGTATTGGGATGACTTCCACACATTGTTCAGATTTCTGTAAGCAGCTCTTGCTTTGTTTATGCGGTTTTTGATGTCACTGCTTGCTCCGCCATCATGCCTGACAATACTCCCAAGGTATGTGAACTCTTCAGTTGTTGGCAGATCTTCTCTGTTCACTGTGACAGGAGAGGGATTCTGAACGTTTAGCATCATCACCTCTGTCTTCTTCTGGCTGATTTTCAGGCCTACTTGCTGGGCAAAAGTGTTGAGACGGGATGTCTTCTCCTGGATATGATGGTGGGTGTGTGAGAGCAGTGCCAGATCGTCAGCAAAATCTAGGTCTTCAAGTGTTGTGAAAGGGGTCCATCTGATGCCCCGCGGCTGGTCAGCTGTTGTCTGTCTCATCACCCAGTCGATTGTCAGGTTGAAGAGCAGTGCCGACATGGGGCAGCCTTGTCTGACGCCGGTCTTTACACTGAAGCTGGTTTCACTGTTTCCTACTCTGCATGTGAAGTTTTTGTAGAAGCTCTTAATGACTTGTACAATCTCCTGCGGTATTCCATATGCTCGGAGTATGCACCATAGACTTTTTCGATGTATGCTGTCAAAGGCTTTCTCAAAGTCTACAAAGTTGATGTACAGCTGTCTCTGCCATTCCGTGCACTGTTCGATGATGTTGCGCAGGGTAAAGATCTGATCTGTGCATCCTCTTCCTGGTCGAAAACCTGCCTGTTCTTTTCTGAGTTGTTGGTCCACTGCTTCTGAGATTCGTTTAATTATTATTTTTGCTAGGATCTTGCTGGGAATAGATAGCAGAGTGATTCCTCTCCAATTGTTACAGTTGCTTAGGGCTCCTTTCTTTGGGATCTTCACGATGACTCCTTTTGTCCAGTCTTCTGGTAGCTGTTTCTCCTCCCATATAGCTGTAAAGAGTGGTTGTAGAACCGTGGCTGCAAACTCTGTGTCTGCTTTGAAGAGCTCTGCATTTAGGTTGTCCTGGCCAGGGGCTTTTCCGTTCTTGAGAGATCTGATGGCTGTTATAATTTCTTTCTTCTCTGGTGGAGTGGTGTTAACACTGAGGTCGGTATCAGGGTCTTGTACATCCGCCTCTTCAGTTGGTGGCGGTCTGTTGAGAACTTCGTTGAAATGTTCTGCCCATCTAGCATCTTGTTCTGCTTCTGTGGTAAGGAGTCGGCCCTGTTTGTCTTCAATCGGCGTCTCGGTGTTTCCCCGGTATTTGCCACTGACAATTTTGGTGATCTTAAACACCTGTCCTTGTTCTCCTTTGGCGGCGGCCTCTTCTGCTTGGCTTGCAATATCATCCAAGTAGGCTCGTTTGTCTGCTCTTGCCATCTTCTTCACAGTTTGGTCTGCCTCTCTATACTGTTGTTTGAACCTCTCTCTTATTCTCTCGGACTTGGTTTCCAAAATTTTCTTCTTCAGTTCTCTCCTGTTCTCAATGTCCTGCCAGGTGTCTGTTGTGATCCACTTTTTCCTCTTCCTCTGTCTCTGTCCTAAGCATGTTTCGCTGGCTTGTGTGTAGGCTGTTTTGACTTGTTCCCACATGGTGTTAATACCAGTCATGTCCGGTTGTGCGTAATTTTCAGCATCCACCAGTGCTTGGAACTTGTTTTTCAGCTGAAGGATGAAAGCACTCTTTGCTTTGGTGTCACGCAGCTTCTCCACATCAAACTGTTGTTGTCTCAGTTTCCTAGATATATTTTTCCTCAGCTTTACTTTGAGGATGGCAGTGACAAGGTGGTGGTCACTGCCAACATCAGCTCCCCTCTTTACTCTTACATCTAGCAGCGATCTTCTCCATGTCCCATTGATCATCAGGTGGTCGATCTGGTTCTTGTCTCTTCCATTGGGGGAGCACCAGGTAAGCTTGTGGATATCAGGGTGTGTAAACAGTGTCCCTCCAATAATGAGGCTGTTTGTCATGCAGAGTTCCACCAGTCTCTCTCCGTTGTCATTCATGGTGCCACATCCTTCCTTTCCCATGGCTCTTTCTTGGCCTATGTTGTTATTTCCAACTTTTGCGTTCAGGTCGCCCATTACAATCTTCATGTCATGGCTTGGGATATCTTCCAGTTCTGCTTGTAGTTGTGCATAGAATTCGTCTTTGTCTTCTTCTGCACTGTCGTTAGTTGGTGCATAGCATTGGATGATAGTGGTGTTAATGTGTCTCCCCTTCATTCTTATCTTCATCAACCTGTTGTTGATAGGTTTCCACTCCATCAGGCACTTCTCTATTCCTTTCTTCATGATGATGGCTACTCCTTCATGGTGCTGGTTGTCCCTTCTGCCGCTGTACAGCACTGTCTCTCCTGTGTTGGTTTTGCATCTGCCTGATCCTGTCCATCGGCTCTCGCTGACTCCTAGGATGTGTAGGTCGTTGCGTTTCATTTCTGCTGTAACTTGCGCCAGTTTTCCTGTCTCGTACATCGTTCTAACATTCCAGAATCCAATTCTGGTTTTGGTTTTGGTGCTCAAGACTTCCATCTTCCTGCCAGTGGCTTCCTCTCGGCTTTCACCACTGCCATTCATACGAGTATCTTTCGATGACTCTGGAAGCCCGTCGCACCCAGTAGATTCTAAGGAAATATATGCCTTGAATTCTGAGTGAAATCATAACCGAACGGAACACAAGAGGAATCTATCCGCTGTAAGGCACATATTTTGGGACATATATACCCTAATATCTTATAATATCTTATCAATCTTCTGAGCACAATCATAAAATGTATGTTTCTAATTATATTTTATGTGGTAGTGGACAAAGTTATTCAGTGGGTTTTTTAAATTTTTTTTTTTACGATCATTAATTAAAATTTTACAGAGAATGAATGAATGAATGAATAATCTTTATTTTTCAAGGGTAACAGAGTAAGTAAGCATTACATACTTTTTTTCATCCGGCCCTTGCCCTGATCAGGGAATAAAGCTAAGAAACCCCCTCCCTACCCCTACATACCAGCATCACCACCAGCAGCAGTTCAAACAATATTAAAAAAAAAAAGAAAACAGAATACATTCAACAAAACGCGTCATCCCAACTGGATACACTGATAATTATTTAAACAAAAAATAACATAGCAAAAAACATTTTAAAAATAGCAAATATTCAGGACCATGAAACAGAAGGCATTACAAATATATAATGCGTGAGTGTGTGAGTGTGTGTGTGTGTGCGTGTGTGCGTGTGTGTGTGTGTGTGTGTGTGTGTGTGTGTGTGTGTGTGTGTGTGCGTGCGTGCGTGCGTGTGTGTGTGTGTGTGTGTGTGTGTGTGTGTGTAAGCGGGAAAAACAAGCAAAGTAGGCATAAAAGGGGGAAAAAAACAGATTAAAAAAAACAACAACAACATAAAATCCTTTAAACACAAAAGACTATATGAAAACACATTTCAATATTCAAATGGTAAGAATACAGTTTGAATCCAACATAACAAGCAAAATACTCCTCTCCATAATAAGTCTAGGATAGAATATCTGAAGGTGGAAGTTGGAGGGGAAAGGAGAGGGAAAGGAAGCAAAAGAGAGAGAGAGAGGAGAGAGAGAGAGAGAGAGAGAGAGAGAGAGAGAGAGGAGAGAGAGAGAGAGAGAGAGAGAGAGAGAGAGAGAGAGAGAGAGAGAGAGCGCGTCATCAAATTGCATCGTCATCAAAACAAACCAATCAACAAAATGTTTCAAAACACCCACAAAACACTTCTGTCAACAAATTATCATCAATGAAACCTATAAGCTCACAAAACATTCATATGAAAATTAATATATTCTGTGTGTGTAAGTGTGTGTGTGTGTGCGCGTGTGTGCGTGCGTGGTGTGTACATGCTTGTGTGTGTGTGTGTGTGTGTGTGTGTGTGTGTGTGTGTGTGTGTGTGTGTGTGTTGTGTGTGTGTGTGTGTGTGTGTGTGTGTGTGTGTGGTGTGTGTGTCACTGTGTGTGTGTGTCACTGTGTGTGTGTGTGTGTGTGTGTGTGTGTGTGTGTGTGTGTGTGTGTGTGTGTGTGTGTGTGTGTATGTGTGAGTGTGTGAGGGGGGAGAAACAAGTAAAGAAGGCATAGTAGGAAATAGACATGGGAAAAAAAAAAAACTATTAAAAATTTGTATCTATATTTAAACAGTAAAACTACAATTTCAATTCAAAATTTTAAGAACCGAAACATTCCTATCCAATGATAAGACTAGGATAGCATATGTAGAAGTGGAAGATGGAAAAAAAAATATATAAAATAAATAATAATAATAATTTAAAAAAATAAAAAAATAAAATAAATAATAAAATAAAATAAAATAAAATAAAATAAAAGGCATCTAAATTACATCATGATCAAAACAAGAGAGAGAGAGAGAGAGAGAGAGAGAGAGAGAGAGAGAGAGAGAGAGAGAGAGAGAGAGAGAGAGAGAGGTTTATCCTGGCGTGTCTAGATCTATATTTCTTATCTTTCAGGTTTATTTTTTGAGCGGGGGTGGGGGGGCGATCTTTCTGTCTTTTTTTTCTTTTTCTATTAGTTATTCTTTGACTCAGAGAGAGAGAGAGAGAGAGAGAGAGAGAGAGAGAGAGAGAGAGAGAGAGAGAGAGAGAGAGAGAGAGAGAGAGAGAGAGAGTGTGTGTGTGTGTGTGTGTGAGGATAGATAGAGAGTGTGTGTGTATGCGCGCGCACACGCATGTTGTAGTGTATGCATACACATGCCCGTGTGTTTGCATGCTGGGGTGGATACATGCATGCCTGCTTTAGCAATGTACTATATTCGGGTGGAAGGTGTGTGTTTGTATGAATGTGAATGAATTATGATAGAAGAATTCTGGACTGATAGAAGCACAGTATTTGGAAATACGTCATGATATTAAAAGAACTGTAATTTTGGAAATTTCAATTGACAATGTGTGTTTTTCGGCGTGTAATGCAGTCGAAAAATATTTTTCCATTACCAAATGGACAATAAAGATTGTATCTTGTTAAGAAGGTTTAGCATTGCAGGGGGGTGATAGACTTCGCATTAATGGGGTTAGTAAGACTCAACATTGATGGGGTTAATGAGACTCAACATTGATGGGGTTAATGAGACTCAACATTGATGGGGTTAATGAGACTCATCATTGATGGGGTTAATGAGACTCATCATTGATGGGGTTAATGAGACTCAACATTGATGGGGTTAATGAGACTCAACATTGATGGGGTTAATGAGACTCAACATTGATGGGGTTAATGAGACTCAACATTGATGGGGTTAATGAGACTCATCATTGATGGGGTTAATGAGACTCATCATTGATGGGGTTAATGAGACTCATCATTGATGGGGTTAATGAGACTCATCATTGATGGGGTTAATGAGACTCATCATTGATGGGGTTAATGAGACTCAACATTGATGGGGTTTATAAGACTCATCCCTGATGGTCTTGTTTTTGATGGAGTCAGTCTGGATGTAGGTTCAGTGGCGACAGCAGACAGTAATTGGCATCTTTAAGGATCCGTGAAGGTAGACACCGTCTGTGTCTGTCTGTCTGTCTGTCTGTCTGTCTGTCTGTCTGTCTCAACCTGTCTGTACCTCTCTGTCTCTGTATCGTTGTTTTTCTGTCTGTCTCTATCTGGTTTTTATGTCAGTGCCTGTGTATCTAAAGTCAATGTCTTTCTGTCTGTCTGTCTGTCTCTGTCTCTGTCTCTCTGTCTCTATCCGTTTTTATATCTGTGCCTGTGTCTCTGTGTCACTGTCTTTCTGTATCTGTCTTTCTGTTTGTCTCTATCCGTTTTTATATCTGTGCCTGTGTCTCTGTGTCACTGTCTTTCTGTCTGTATCAGTGTATGTCTGTGTATATTTTTCGTATATGTGCCTGCGTCTGTCTGTGTGTCTGTCTGTGTGTCTGTCTGTGTGTCTGTCTCTATCTGTTTTCATATCTGTGCCTGTGCCTCTGATTAGTTGTCATCCTGTCTGTCTGTATATGATTTGTGTCTGTTTCTCTGTCTCTGTGTCATTGTCTTTCTGTCTGCCTATTTCTGTTTTCATATTTGTTTATCTGTCTATGTCACTGTTTTTCTGTTCATCTTTTTATGTAGGTGTGTCTGTCTGTCTCTGTGTCATAGTTTTTCTGTCTGTCTCTGTTTTCACATGTCTATGTCCCTGTCTCTGTGTCGTTGTCTCCCTGTCTTTAACTGGGGGCGGGATAGCCTGGTGGTCAAAGTGATGCGCTTGCTGACCCGGGTTCGAATCTTGTTCAAGAGGATTTTTTCCTCTGGAGTTAACATCAGTGCAGACTCCACTCCACCCTTAAGTCCTCTGGATGAAAAACCGAGGTACCGTGTACGAACGCACACAGAATACCTACCATGCTTGTAAGTAGAGTACAGAATAAAGCACAGCATAACATGACACAATACAATACAATGTAATATAATAAATCAATAAATTCTGTCTGTCTGTCCTCTGTCTGTCTGTCTGTCTGTCTGTCTGTCTGTCTGTCTGTCTGTCTGTCTGTCTGTCTGTCTGTCTCTCTCTCTCTCTATCTATCCCTCTCTCTCCCCTCTCTCCCTTCTTTCTCTCTTTCTGTCTCTCTATCTCTCCCTCTCTCTCATTCTTGACAAGGTGGATATATAGGGATTCATCTTCTTTTTTTTTCCAATATTTTCCTAATAATTTTTTGTCTTATGTTTTTCTTTTTTATATTATTTTTCTTACCTGTCAAAGGGAATTCATGTCAATTAATGAGACACCTCTCTGTCTGCCCCCCACCCCTCTCTGTCACCTCTCTCTCTCTCTGTCTCTATCTCTGTGTCTATGTCTGTCTCTCTGTCTCTCTCTGTGTCTATGTCTCTCTCTCTGTGTCTGTGTCTGTCTGTCTATCTGTCTGTCTGTCTGTCTGTCTGTCTGTCTATCTATCTATCTATCTATCTATCTATCTATCTATCTATCTATCTATCTATCTATCTATCTATCTATCTATCTGTCTGTCTGTCTGTCTGTCTGTCTGTCTGTCTGTCTATCTATCTATCTATCTATCTATCTATCTATCTATCTATCTCCCTCTCTCTGTATCAGACAGGGTACATCCTGACATCAGCCCTGTCCCACACTACAGAACCTCCCGTGACAATGGCTGGATCCCCCTCCCCTCTCCCCCCCCTGACCCCTGCAGACACCCTGATTGGCCTCCTTAGGGCTCCGCCAGAACATACTGTGTCTCTGCCTCCCTCTGTTCTTGTCTGTCTGTCTGTCTGTCTGTCTCTGTGTCTGTCTCAGTGTCTGTCTGTGTGTCTGTCCGTGTTTCTGTCTGGACGGCTTTCAGTCATGTCAATCTTTATTACCTTACCTCTATTGGGGTCTGTATCTAGGTATTTTTCTTCTATTTTTATCTGTCATTCTCTGCGTATTTGTCTGTCCCTCTGTCTGTCCCTCTCTGTACCTGTCTGTGTCTGTCTGTGTTTCTGTCTGGACGTCTTTCAGTTCTGTCTATTTTTGTTATCTCTATTGGCGTCTGTATCTAGGTATTTCTCTTTTATCTTTATATGTCATTCTTTGAGTGTTTGTCTGTGCCTCTGTCTGTCTGTATGTCTATCTGTGCCTGTGTATCTGTCTGTGTTCTGTCTGTCTGTCTCTGTACCTGTCTGTGTCTGTGTTTCTGTCTGTCTGTCTCTGTACCTGTCTGTGTCTGTGTGTTTCTGTCTGTCTCTGTACCTGTCTGTGTCTGTGTTTCTGTCTGTATGTCTCTGTACCTGTCTGTGTCTGTCTGTGTTTCTGTCTGTATGTCTCTGTACCTGTCTGTGTCTGTCTGTGTTTCTGTCTGTCTGTCTCTGTACCTGTCTGTGTCTGTCTGTGTTTCTGTCTGGACGTCATTTGTCTGTCAATCTTTATTACCTCTATTGGCGTCTGTATCTAGGAATTTCTCTTTTATTTGTATCTGTCGGTCTCTGTGTGTTTGTCTGTGTCTCCCTCTGTGTGCTGATTTGTCTGTGTGTCTTTCCTGACGTCTCTCACTTCTGTCGATCTTGGTTACCTGTCTTCGCCTCAGTCTCCACGTGTTTTTCCTCTATTTTGTTCTGTCAATCTCCGCGCCATTGCGTCTTGCTGTATTTCTCTCCTGTCTCTCTTGGTGACCTTTCTTTGCCTCTGTATCTACCTTTTTTTTTTCTTCTCTTGTCCGTCTGTCTGTCTGTCAATCTCTGTGTCTTTGTCTTGGCGTCCTTTTCTTCTCTCTATCTTCGTTAATTCTGTTTGTCTCTGCCATTCTGTCATTATCTTCTGTCTTTGTCAGTCAGTCATTGTGTCTCTGTCTCTGTCTCTTTGTGTACTGTCTTAGTTAGTCTCTGTGTCTGTGTCTCTGTCTCTTTGTGTACTGTCTTTGTTAGTCTCTGTATCTCTATCTCTGTCTCTTTGTGTACTGTCTTTGTTAGTCTCTGTATCTCTATCTCTGCCTCTTTGTGTAGCTTTTTTCTTTGTTCAGTCTCTGTATCTCTTTGTCTTTCTCTCTTTGTGTACTGTTTTCGCCAGTCAGTCATTGTGTCCCTATCTCTGTCTCTTTGCCCACTGTCTTTGTCTGACAGTCTCTCTATCTCTGTCTCTTTGCCCACTGTCTTTGTCTGACAGTCTGTCTATCTCTGTCTCTGTCTCTTTGTCTACTATCTTTGTCTGTCGGTTTCTGTGTCTCTGTCTCTGCGTTCTTAGTTTCGTTTCTTTTTGGTTTTTCCCTAGAGTTTGCTAATTGTGTAGGAAGTGAACGTGTCTGTTTTGACCTGATTTGTGGCCATACTGTTCTTTTCATCCACCTGGCTATGGTGGTGGTGAGTGAGTGAGTGAGTGAGTGAGTGAGTGATGTGTGTGTGTGTGTGTGTGTGTGTGTGTGTGTGTGTGTGTGTGTGTGTGTGTGTGTGTGTGTGTGTGTGTGTGTGTTCGCGCGCGCCTGCTTGCGAGCGTGCGTGCGTGCGTGTGTGTGTGTTTGTGCGTGGGTGTGTGCGTGCGAGTGTGTGTGTGTCGTGTAAAGTCAAAGTTTATTGTTCATTACCAGGTGGTACACTGACATTGCAGTGTATTTCCTTTTTTCTCTTGAAGCTGTCACCTAACACCTACCTCAACGACAAAAATAGATGCAACAAAGGAGAAAAATTGTGTGTGTAAGTGGGTGAATGGGTGGGCGAATGTGTGTGTGTGTGTGTGTGTTGTGTGTGTGTGTGTGTGTGTGTGTGTGTGTGTGTGTGTGTGCGTGCGTGCGTGCGGTGGTGTGTGTGTGTGTGTGTGTTGTGTATGTGCACGCGCTATTCTTTTGTTTGAGACAATAAATCCCCATACACCCGAGTCAGCAAAGGAAATCTAATCATTTTTTTACACAGCAACTTAAAGAGATACGTAGTACAACTATGTGCAATTCAAGAATAAATGTTTCTCAAGATGTATTGTCACATCAGAACTGCTACAGTACACAGACACACAGACACACAAACAGACACACCACAAACACACACAACTTAAAAATACACGCACACATACACACACACGCTATACACACACACACACACACACACACACACACACACACACACACACACACACACACACACACACACACACACGTGGGTTGTACAGGCTCAGCCTCTTATTTCAAACACTGTTTTGAGAGTATCATTGTTGCCCCCGTCATCCAGGCTGACTTTTCACCTTTAGGAAAATTCTTCATAGAAAAAGCGTAGCGCACAACCCACTTAGTCCTCACACAAATACTTAAAGGTCAGCGGTCACTCTTTCTGCTCCCAAATTTTTTCGTTTGTGCTAATCCCCCCCCCCCTCCTCCTCCTCCCTAAAAAGTGACGTTGTTGCCACATCTCATTTTGTCATGGCTGTGTATGTTTGCTAGCTTTAAAAAAAACCCTCAGACCTTTTTGTTTTCCGTACTGTGAAAGTAAATAAAGAGTAAATGGAGGGTTATTCTGATCTGCCAGTAGGCTTCTTCTTAACTACCTTGTATGTTTGTATTTGTTACCTAACTAACATAAGTAACAACAGTTACAAAATCCTGTTCCGCTTTTCGTAAGAGTAGGCCATTGTGTGCCGGTGTGGGGTGGGAACAGATGACAATATTTACAAAACTGCAAACACACGGGGACAGAATAAAAAAAAAGCACATGAGTGCTTATTCCATTATCCTCGATATAAAAGAATAAATAAAGAAAGAAAGAAAGAAAAATAAAAAACAGTAATAATGACAACAGTAATAACAAGAAAGATAACAACAAGAAGAGAAGAAGAAGTTGAAAGAGAAGAAGGAGGAGGAGACGAAGAAAAAGAAGAAGAAGAAGAAGAAGAAGAAGAAGAAGAAGAAGAAGAAGAAGAAGAAGAAGAAGAAGAAGAAAACAAAACAAAACAAGAACAAGAACAAAAGAAGAAGCTTTATTTCAAAACATGCACTAGAGGCTGAGGACACTAGCAAATCCCATGTGAAGGATGTTTTTTTCCTTAGATGGGGGGGGGGGGGGGGGGATCAAAGTCATAAAACTGAAAACCAGTCGGTCACGCACGCAAATCAAATTAACAACAATCCTTTTTCCAGCGCAATTACGTTGAGTCTGTTAAAGTAGAACACACACACACACACACACACACACACACACACACACACACACACACACACACACACACACACACACACACACACACACACACACACACACACACACACCACACACACAACACACACACACACATCCCCACACACACAAACATACCACACACACACATACATACCCACACACACACACACACACACCACACACACACACACACACCACACGCACGCACGCACACCACACACACACACACACACACACGTGTGCGTGCGTGTGCGCAGACAACTCACATTTGTACACACACCACACACACACACACACACACACACACACACACACAGAGACACGAGAGAGAAAGGGAGAGAGAGAGAGAGAGAGAGAGAGAGAGAGAGAGAGAGAGAGAGAGAGAGAGAGAGAGAGAGAGATGGGGAAGGGAGAGATATTTTAGACTCTTAGGAATAAGAACCTAAAGAATTTTCAAAACAGTTCCAAGAGACTTTCAAGTAATGTAGCCGAGAATTGCTTACAGATATAGTTTGCAAAGAGAGAGTATCCTGACCAGGGACTGTTGTCAGTTCCTTCCCTTGATTTTCAATTGCCGGTGATTGATGGAAAGATTTCGCAAAATGTTCTGCACAACTTTTTTTTTTAAGTGCCGTATTTAAAATTTTGGTTTTATTTCTGAACACCTGAACACAATGCAAATATTGGTTATTGCTTAAAAAGAAGAAGGTTAAAAAAAACAAAAAAACCTCTTGAATCTGTTGAGAGTGAATCTAACTCTGTATAAAGTCATGTTCATTTTTTATTTCTTCTTTAAAATTTATTCTTTTATATCAAGGATAATGGAATAAGCAGTCATGTACTTTTTTCATCCAGTCCCCATGTGTATGCAGTTTTGTAAATCTTATCATCTGTTCTCACCGGCACACAATGGCCTACTCTCACGAATAGCAGAACAGGATTTAACTGTGCGCAAGATGTTCTGTGTGCAGCAGGGCAATGATGAATTTTTCATCTTCGTGTTCCAGGGCGTAGACAGTAACTATAAGTGTTTGTCACATGAGCGCCAATGTGCTGCGCTGCCGGTAAGCGCCTGACAAGTCAGGTCCAGCGCATCGGACTTCGGCTTACGAGAAAATTGTTATCTTTAAAGTCTTTTGGGATGAAAAAAACAGCAGGGAGTGCAGAAAATGGCGACAAAGAAGGAGCAGGTAAACAGGCAAGAAGGAGTGGTGTGCGATGTGAGAAAGACAAAAGAAGAATGGATTTAGATGAAAGCAATAGATGAGAGAGATAGAGAAAAGAAGGGAATTGCATGCAATGAATTTATAGAAGGTTGGGGATGTGATTGATATACCGTAAGGCTGATGTGAAGAGGTGAGTGACGTGATCGGTGATGATGATGATGATGAGATGATGATGATGATGATGATGATGATGATATTGATGATGATGATAATATGATGATGATGATGATGATGATGATGATGATGATGATGTATGATGATGATGATGATGATGATGATGATGATGATGATGATGATGATGATAATATTATGATGAGTGGTAATGATGATGAATGAGGATGATATGATGATGAATGGATGATGATTGAGGGTGCATGATGATAAATGATGAATATACTTGATGGAGCATCTAAAGAGCATGGGGAACTCATCCTATTCGGCATACAAAGTTTTGACATTTCTTCAGTCGGTTTGTGGCGGGATAAAAAGCTCTGAAAATGTTCTGTACATCGTGAACTGCTAACTAACGCTGGTTGTCAGAAGCAGCTCATGTTAAAAAACCAGGAAGATCATAAAAACTTAGCATAGAGAAGAGAGGTAGAGAAAACGCTGGTGGTTTTTATCTTATGTGCAACGTTTTCTTACAACTTAAGCGTTAATGCTACTTCCTTGTTATGCGTGTGTGTGTGTGTGTGTGTGTGTGTGTGTGTGTGTGTGTGTGTGTGTGTGTGTGTGTGTGTGTGTGTGTGTGTGTGTGTGTGTGTGTGTGTGTGTGTGTGTGTGTGAGAGAGAGAGAGAGAGAGAGAGAGAGAGAGAGAGAGAGAGAGAGAGAGAGAGAGAGAGAGAGAGACACACACACACACACACACACACACACACACACACACACACACACACACACACACACACACACAACACACACACACACACACACACACACACACACACACACACACACACACACACACACGCAACACACACACACACACACACAGATACACAGACAGTGACACAGACACACTGACACAGAAATGCGGAGTTCGTTTGCACTATGAAAGAAGGGCAGAGGAAAAGGAAACAAAATCAAGAATAAAGAAGGCAAAAGAAAAGAGGGGAGTAAGAGAATACCTCCAAGAAAAAGGAGGGTAGCTGAACATGATAGAACCTTAACACAACACACACACACACACACACACACACACACACAACACACACACACACACACACACACACACACACACAACAACACACAACACACACACACACACACACACACACACACACACACGAACACACACACACACACACGAACACACACACACACACGTGCGCGCGCGTGCGTGCGCGCGCACTAAAACACACAACACACACACTAAAATACACACACAAAGCACAACACACACAACACAGCACAACACACACACAACACACACACACACACACACACACACACAACCCACACACCACACACACACACACACACACACACACACACACACACACACACACACACACACACACACACACACACACAAGAGCCCGGGCCCTTGAAGAAGCGAAGCAGAAAATGAGAGAAGATGAAGGGACAGATAGAGCACAGCGCCTCAAAGACTGCACTGACCCCAACTTCCGCAGCTGAGAGACGGGCAGGAACCTTAGGAAGTGGAGACAGCTAAATTGGCCATGTCTGTCTCCTGACTCTGTCCTATCCACTGGGCCACTGACCATGTCTGTCTCCTCACCCTGTCCTATCCACTGGGCCACTGACCATGTCTGTCTCCTCACCCTGTCCTATCCACTGGGCCACTGACCATGTCTGTCTCTGTCCTGACCACTGGGCCACTGACCATGTCTGTCTCTGTCCTAACCACTGGGCCACTGACCATGTCTGTCTCCTCACCCTGTCCTATCCACTGGGCCATTGACCATGTCTGTCTCTGTCCTGACCACTGGGCCACTGACCATGTCTGTCTCTGACCTAACCACTGGGCCACTGACCATGTCTGTCTCTGTCCTATCCACTGGGCCACTGACCATGTCTGTCTCCTGACTGTCCTAACCACTGGGCCACTGACCACGTCTGTCTCTGTCCTATCCACTGGGCCACTGACCATGTCTGTCTCTGTCCTAACCACTGGGCCACTGACCATGTCTGTCTCTGTCCTAACCACTGGGCCATTGACCATGTCTGTCTCTGTCCTAACCACTGGGCCACTGACCATGTCTGTCTCTGTCCTAACCACTGGGCCACTGACCATGTCTGTCTCTGTCCTAACCACTGGACCACTGACATGTCTGTCTCTGTCCTAACCACTGGGCCATTGACCATGTCTGTCTCTGTCCTAACCACTGGGCCATTGACCATGTCTGTCTCCTGACTGTCCTAACCACTGGGCCACTGACCATGTCTGTCTCTGTCCTAACCACTGGACCACTGACCATGTCTGTCTCCTCACCTGTCCTAACCACTGGGCCACTGACCATGTCTGTCTCTGTCCTAACCACTGGACCACTGACCATGTCTGTCTCCTCACCCTGTCCTATCCACTGGGCCACTGACCATGTCTGTCTCCTCACCCTGTCCTAACCACTGGGCCACTGACCATGTCTGTCTCGCTCTGTCCTAACCACTGGGCCACTGACCATGTCTGTCTCTGTCCTAACCACTGGGCCACTGACCATGTCTGTCTCGCTCTGTCCTAACCACTGGGCCACTGACCATGTCTGTCTCTGTCCTAACCACTGGGCCACTGACCATGTCTGTCTCTGTCCTAACCACTGGGCCACTGACCATGTCTGTCTCTGTCCTAACCACTGGGCCACTGACATGTCTGTCTCCTCACCCTGTCCTATCCACTGGGCCACTGACATGTCTGTCTCCTGACTGTCCTAACCACTGGGCCACTGACCATGTCTGTCTCTGTCCTAACCACTGGGCCACTGACCATGTCTGTCTCTGTCCTAACCACTGGGCCACTGACCATGTCTGTCTCTGTCCTAACCACTGGGCCACTGACCATGTCTGTCTCTGTCCTAACCACTGGGCCACTGACCATGTCTGTCTCTGTCCTAACCACTGGGCCACTGACCATGTCTGTCTCTGTCCTAACCACTGGGCCACTGACCATGTCTGTCTCTGTCCTAACCACTGGGCCACTGACCATGTCTGTCTCTGTCCTAACCACTGGGCCATTCACCATGTCTGTCTCCTCATCTTGTTCTAACCACTGGGCCATTGACCATGTCTGTCTCTGTCCTAACCACTGGGCCACTGACCATGTCTGTCTCTGTCCTAACCACTGGGCCACTGACCATGTCTGTCTCGCTCTGTCCTAACCACGGGGCCATTGACCATGTCTGTCTCTGTCCTAACCACTGGGCCATTGACCATGTCTGTCTCTGTCCTAACCACTGGGCCACTGACCATGTCTGTCTCGCTCTGTCCTAACCACGGGGCCATTCACCATGTCTGTCTCGCTCTGTCCTAACCACTGGGCCATTCACCATGTCTGTCTCGCTCTGTCCTAACCACTGGGCCAAATGGGAGACCGCATTCGCGGTCGTAAACGCTGACGTTTAGCAGTAGGGAGACAGTGTGGAAGAGTGTAAGCAACGATAGCGAACGTAGCACGCTGGCATGTCTTGGAGATACTGCTGGTTTTTTGTTGTTGCTTTTTTTCTTAGGAAGAGAGCGTTAAGTGAGCACGTTAAATGTTCAGGGTTGTTGTTGTTGTTTGTTATTTTTGAGAGATTGACGGCTACTTTTTTTGGACACGTTTAGTTTTGAGGAAACTGTAGAAAGGTGGAGGATTGGGATGGGGTGGAGAGAGAGAGAGATGAGAGAGAGATAGAGAGAGAGAGAGAGGAGAGAGTGAGGTAGACGGAGAGAGAGAGAGAGAGAGACGAGGAGAGTAAGAGTGAGTAGAGAGAGAGAGAGAGTGGAGATGAGAGATGAGGAGAGAGGATAGAGAAGTAGAGTGATGTTGAGAGAAGAGAGAGATTGGAGTAGAGGAGAGAGAGAGAGGAGAGAGAGAGAGAGAGATGAGAGAGTAGAGAGAATAATATTTATTTTTCAGTGTTACAGATAAGCATTGGCATAATTTTTTATTTCGACCGGCCATTATAGGATTGGGGGAGAGCGAGAGAGTGAGAGAGAGAAGAGAGAGAGAAAGAAGAAAGAGAGAGAGAGAGAGAGAGAGAGAGAGAGAGAGAGAGAGAGAGAGGAGAGAGAGAGAGAGAGAGATAGAGAGAGAGACAGACAGACAGACAGACAGACAGACAGACAGACAGACAGACAGACAGACAGACAGACAGACAGACAGACAGCAGACAGACAGACAGACAGACAGACAGACAGAACTCCAAGTTTAAATGAGCTTTGGCCTTTGGTCAGAGCATGTGGGCATAGTAGGAAAAAGAGGAATACTATCTAAAGGGATGCATCTCGTCTGACAAGCTTCCTTGTCAGGGCTGCATGACCCCAAGAAGTAGATCAGTTTTCAGTTAAACTGTCAAAAACTAAAGCACTTTTTATCATTTCCAACTGTCAAAAAAGACACACCGCTTCTTTAGATTGCGTATCAAGATACCAGTGCACACATCGTTTACAACGAAACTTTCAAAGTATACTTTGTAGTACACACAGAAAAGCTGAATTAAAAAAGCAGTTTACACATCATATCAAAGGAAATATTGCAAAAATGAACAAAATACCTTGTCCGTCTTCTTCCTTCAGATTTTAAAGATTTGTATTTTCCTCCTGTTAACTTCGCGGAAAAGAAAACTGAACGAAGTGTGTCTATGATTTCTGTCTGTTGCTTTTAGAAGTGCGTAATGTACAGGAACCCTACTGATTCTATAAAAAAAACATAAATCCTGTAAATCCTCTTTGAGAAGCAGTCTAAATCACAGTAGTGTTTGCTTTCAGCTTTGTCACTGCAAAATAGACAAAAAATCTTATCATGTTGCGGCTCACTGTATCGATTTAAGATATTTGTAAGTGGTGATACATTTAGTCTCAACTAGATTATGGCTACAGAAAAGCAATATGTCTTCATATATTTTTTCTTTTTCCTAAACATATGAAAACATTCTATACATCACACACATTTCATGGTTTCTGATCGCTCCACTTCATTCCCTGACAAGCGAAATCACTTAGTCTCTGTTTAATTGCACACAAACATTTTGGCATCCCTAACGCTATGCTGCATCCATCCAATACTGCATTCAGTCTCGCGTCAACTTTCTCTGTTGATTCAATCTGCATTTGTATTGGTAATCATACACTATTTTAAGTCACGGCAGGTTTCTCTGTGTGAAATTTGGGTTGCTGTCCCAGCGGACTTTAAACCTAACAGATAACTACTCTCTCCCATACCGAAGTCGGATGCGCTGGGCCTGACTTGTAAGGCGCTTGACGGCAGCGCAACGCATTTTTGTTTATATGACAGACAACAACAGTTGCTGGCTGAGAGTTCGAAGAAGAAGAATCCTGATTCTTGTGTCACATCTTGTTTCCATGTTATGCTCGCCAAGACTGAGGTGCTGGCTTTCAACAGCACACTGCACTTCTGTAATGTGCAGAATAGAAACGTTACACTCTGCTTCTTTTTGTTGTTCATTGTAGCACACTGCACTTCTGTACATGTGCAGAATAGAAACGTTACACTCTGCTTCTTTTTGTTGTTCATTGTAGCACACTGCACTTCTGTACATGTGCAGAATAGAAACGTTACACTCTGCTTCTTTTTGTTGTTCATTGTAGCACACCCGCTGCACTTCTGTAATGTGCAGAATGGAAACGTTACACTCTGCTTCTTTTTGTTGTTCATTGTAGCACACTGCACTTCTGTAATGTGCAGAATGGAAACGTTACACTCTGCTGCTTCTTGATGTTCATTGCTTTCAACAGCACACTGCACTCCTGTACATGTGCAGAATAGAAACGTTACACTCTGCTGCTTGATGTTCATTGTTTCAACAGCACACTGCACTTCTGTACATGTGCAGAATAGAAACGTTACACTTTGCTGCTTGATGTTCATTGTTTCAACAGCACACTGCACTCCTGTACATGTGCAGAATAGAAACGTTACACTCTGCTGCTTTTTGATGTTCATTGTCCCCCCTCTTGTTCCACCACAGTGAAAACTTGTGAGATATACATACCACATCTGAAGGATGATTGTTGACTGCTATTTATACATAGACCCAGTTTATGACACACAGAAAGAAAAGAAAGGGAAACAGAATAAAAAGAAAAGAAAAGATGGAAGGAAGAAAGGAAGTAAAGAAAAAAATCAGAGTATAAGAGCAAAAGAAAGAAAATGAAAGAAGGAAAGAAAATATGGCAGAAAACAAAACAAAAAAAAAATGAGGCGAAAGAAAGCAAGCAAGAAGGAAAAAGGTAGAGAAAAGGCCAAAAGAATAAGAGAAAGAACAAAAAGATAACAAAGAAAAGAAAGAAGAAGGAACAGAAAGGGGTGGAGAAATGAAAAGGGTGTATAATGAAAACATAAGCAAAAACAAATCAAGACAAAAGAAAGAACGGAATGAAAACAAAGAAAGCAAAAAAGGGAAAAGTGTAGGAAAGAAAAAAAGAAACAAACAAAAAAGGAAGAAATGCAACGAAAAGAAAGAAAGATTAAGCACAAAGAACGAGGACAGAAAAAAAGAACAGGAAAAAGAGAGGGAAACCTAAAGAATGAAAGAAACCAAGAAACGAACAAGTAAACAAATAAAGAAACAAAATAAAGAAAGAATAGAGCAGAGAACAAGAAAAAATGGGAAAAAAGGAGACAGGAAAAAAAAAACATGAACAAGCAAGCAACAGAAAGAACGAACAAAAGAGAAAAAAGAAAGAAGTAAAAGAAAAGAAAGAAAAAAAAAGAGAAAAAAAGCAAAAAAAGAAAAAAAGAACGAATGAAAGAAAGGAAGAGAGAAAAAAAGAAATAAAGAAAGTAAGAAAGAAAAAGAGAAGGGAACAAAAGTGGCCCCTGCAGATGCCTACAATTTCTGTTGGTGTTATCACGTCACACCTTCACAGACAGAATCACATCCTCAGCTGATGATACCTTTCCCACTTTCTGCATTTTTTCTCATTTTTTTCCTCCTCTGTCCATCTTTCTCTTCGCCCTTAGAGAAAAAGCATGTTCGAGTGTTGGTCTGCTCAGTATGCTTGTGCTTTCTCTGCCCCCCAGGTAAACATATCCACCCCTTTGTTGATGGCCTCCTCTTTTCTTTTTCATCCAGCGTGTCAGCTCCTCGGCTTCAGAATTTCCGCGTGCCCAGGACAAACTTGAAGACAGAGGATTTTAGCTGCTGAAATTCATTGTGTACAGAATGACGTTTTACCTTCACCTTATGCTGGTGGGCAGTATAATGTATATATATATATATATATATATATATATATATATATATATATATATATATATATATATATATATATATATATATATATATATATATATATATATAAAATTTATATATAATTATATATATAATTATATATATATAATTATATATATATATATATATATCTCTGTGTGTGTGTTGTGTGTGTGTGTGTTGTGCATATGTGCGTGTGCGTATGTATGTGTGCGTGCGTGTGCACGTGCGCACACAAGCACGCGTGCATTTTTGTATATCATAATATGTGACCTTTCTCAAGCAGCGCCTGTTAAGACAGTGTTACGTAACGAGGATTCTGCCCCCCCCCCCCCCCCCCCCCCCCCTGCTACAGCGGTAACACACTGTGGCATTTCCGGGTGTTTCAGCAATGATTAAATCCCGTTTCATAGCTGAGCGGAATGCCGCTATCCTCATGGTGCAACAGAAGCGGTCGCATACGCTAACTCTCAA
>CM060332.1:49397226-49424726 GCA_030674155.1 Stramonita haemastoma | reverse complement strand
CTCTCTCATTTTGTCTCTGCTTCTCTTTCTCTGTGTCTCTGTCTGTCTGTCTGAATGTGTGTCCGTCTGTCTGTCTGTCTGTCTCTCTCTTCTTGTGTCTGTGTGTGTGTTTGTATCTGTCTGTCTGTCTGTCTGTCTGTCTGTCTGTCTGTCTGTCCTCTCTCTCTCTTCTCTCTCTTCTCTCTCTCTCTCTCTGTCTCTCTCTCTTCTCTTCTCTCTCTCTCTCTCTCTCTCTCTCTCTCAGCTTGTATGTCAAACATTTTGTCCGCTAATCTGTCCTCTCTTTATTTTCAACTAATCTTACTTCTACTTTTTCAGTTTACCTCCGAAAAACCAGCCCTAAAGTTTCCTTATAATCGTATATTTAGATTTACCACACACAATAATCATGATCAGATGTTTGATATCCATCCCAGTCTTGTGCAAATGTGATTGTTCTCAAAATGTGACTCTACACACGTTTTCTTGTTCCTCGGCTAGAACTCTGAGGTTTACTAGTGATGAGGTTTTGTGGGGTGCAACCGTTCTTAGCTACCACGAAGGTAACCGCATTCCAGCTTCGGTAATCATTTAACGCACATGAAGATAAACACAGCTGCACAGTGATAGAATGTAGCAACGTCAGTTCCAAAGTTTAAGACCTAGAGGCTGGGAGAAAAATGAGTTTGTGTGCTGATCAAATCACATCAAATTAAATAATCAAATCAGATCAAATCGAATCAGATCAAATCATATGAAATCAGCTCAAATCAAAAGCATGTTGCAGGATGATGGAGAAACTGAACAGGACACAGTGCCGGGTCCCCTGGCTCATTTCTCAGTCCACACCTTCGTGTTGTGACCTGAAATAGAATATCGATATCTGAAAGCGCTGACAAGATTAATGTGTCAATATTCGTATGAATACAAGGAATGAATAAATATGACACTTTAAAAACACGCGCGCGCGTGCACGCGAGCGCGCGTAAATGCACGCATGCACGCATGCGCACGCATACACACACCACACACACCACACACCACACACACACACACACACACACACACACACACACACACACACACACACACACACACACACACACGTATATACACACATAATTCGAACTCAAATGCTTATACTTTTTGTAATCTCAATAAATAGAGAAACACACACACACACACACAACAACGAACAAACAAACAAACAACATCACCATACAGAGAGAGAGACACAGAGAGAGAGAGAGACAGAGACAGACAGAGAGAAGAAAGACAGAGACAGAGAGACAAGAGAGAGAGAGAGAGAGGAGAGAGGAGAGAGAGAGAGAGAGAGGAGAGGAGAGAGAGGAGAGAGAGAGAGAGAGAGAGAGGAGAAGAGGAGAGAGAGAGAAAAGGAAGGAGAGAGAAATTTCAGGCGTGATGTTTTCTGGCATCATTACCCACTCCCCCCCTCCCCCCTCCCCGCACACACCTTTTGAGCCACGAGGTGTTAAGGATGATACAGTGTCCTGGGGTTCAGGTTTCACACTGACGGTGTGCTGATGAGGAGCAAGGTAAACACAGGGCTGGCAGGGCAGGGTGGGGTAGGGTAGGTAGGGTAAAGTAGGTTGGGTAGGGCAGGGTGTGCATGTGTGTGCGTGCGTGTCTGTGTGTGTGTGTGCGCGCGTGTGTGTGTGTCTGCGAGCACGCGCGCGCGTGCGTGTGTGTGTGTGCACGCGCGTGCGCGTGGTGTGTGTGTGTGTGTGTTTAAATTTTATTTTATTCTTTTATATCGAGGATAATAGGATGAACACTCTTGTGCTTTTTTACATCGAGTCCCCGTGTGTATGCAATTTTGTAAATGTCATCTGTTCCCACCGGCACACGATGGCCTACTCTTACGAAAAGCGGAACAGGAACGTGTGCGTAAGATGTTCTGCGTGCGTTCAAACACGAGGCCTCGGTTTATAGTCTCATCCGAATCTCTGTGTATGTGTATGTATGCGTG
Organism: Stramonita haemastoma; assembly: GCA_030674155.1. Taxonomy (NCBI): domain Eukaryota; kingdom Metazoa; phylum Mollusca; class Gastropoda; order Neogastropoda; family Muricidae; genus Stramonita; species Stramonita haemastoma. The sequence goes on along the minus strand of CM060332.1, from coordinate 49,422,757 downwards.
CGTGCGTGCGTGTGTGCGTGCGTGTATGTTTATATCGTCAATGAAAAGTTATTATCAAATTTGCCATGTAAATCTGGCGTCAACAAAATCAAGTCAATAAAGAAACTGATATCAGTTCCCTGAACGATAGTTCGCTAAGATCAGCAGACAAAACGAGTATCAAATAACCGCACTGGGCTTCACACACACCTTTTTAGGACAAATTTCATAAACACACACACACTCACACGCACGCACGCGCAAGCGCGCGCGCACACACACACACACACACACACACACACACACACACACCACACACACACACACACACACACACACACACACACACACACACACACACACACACACACACACACACAATTCTGGAACTACCAGAAGAAACAGTTTGCAAAACTAAAATTTTATGATTTTGTAACCAAAGAATACAGACTGGAACCATATCTAATCAAATATGAAAACAAACTCATAAAAATACTTTTTTGTAAATTTCGCATAAGTTGTCACGATTTAATGATAGAGAAAGGGAGGCACCAAAATATGCTCAGAGAGGACAGAAAGTGTAAATACTGTAAACAAAATAGAATATGAATTTCATGTACTCGATGAATGTGTGTTATATGATGAACTCAGATGCAATTTGTTATTAAATGTTAAAACCAAAGACACTCGCGATCTAAAGACCTGGGTTCGAGCCCACGTTCGAGCCACCACCGAGGCACCTATTGAAGAGGATTTTTCCTCAGAGTTAACATCAGTGCCGATTCTACTCTCCCCCCCCCCCACAATATTTTTCAGCTTACACTATAATCCGAGATCCCCTTGCGCACACGTTAAAATCTGTTCCACTTTTCGGAAGAGTAGGCTATTTGTGCCAATGTGTACGAATGATAAATATTACAAAACTGCATACACATGGAAACTGCATATAAAAAATGACGAGTATTTCATTATCATGAATAATACGCACAAGATTCAAGATTTTAATTCGCCTTTGACCCCTCTTGGGGCATGGAGGATTTCAGAAAACAAAATCAACTGTAACATATATAATTTGCATTAATAGAATACGTTCATACACAGAACTTCACAGAAATAAAAATATAGTTAACCCTTTTATTAATGTCATGCAACTTTACTCTTAACTATGAATTTGCTCAGTTTTTATAACATTTTTTCAAAAGAGAACAAATTACAAATTGTGAATATGGATGTTGGATACAAATATTCATAAGGTAGGACATTCTTCCGAAGCTCAGAAAACTTTGGACACACGCACGCGCGCACACACACACACACACACACACGCACGCACGCACGCACGCACGCACGCACGCACGCACGCACGCACGCAGCACGCACGCACGCACGTACTTAAATACAAAAACTGAAAAAAAAGGTGTAAGAGGACGGGATAGCTCAGAGGTCAGAGCACTCGCTTCCACCAAAGTAATGTTAAGGGCTTACTTAGGAATGCCTTTTCCACAAGATGTGGTGTGAAGAATGGTTTGCTGTGTGAAGTCTGATACCAAGCCTTTCAAAAATAATCCCACAGCTTTCTCTAGGCTACTACCGCTAATTCAGTTTCCAAAGTACGTGGGCTGGCATTATCAAGCAGTTTTCTTAAGTTATTCGCATATCAGCACAAAATTATTCGTGTTAATTTAATAGCAACGCTTGCACATGCCCACTTTCCATAAACCTAATGAAGATTTTTGCATCATTCTGCATATGTTTAAAAGCCTCGCTTTGGGGTAACTCGATTTTCAATGGGTTAAGGAGTGCTTGAGCGCTCTGAAGGCATTCGAGTACCTCTGTGTATTGTTAGCCAGTTGAGAACACTTGAATGTACAGAAGGTTGATTTGATTTATTTGATTTATTCTTTTATATCGAGGATATAATGGAATAAGCACTCTTGTGCTTTTTTACATCCAGTCCCCGTGTGTATGCAATTTTGTAAATGTCATCTGTTTCCACCGGCACACGATGGCCTACTCTTACGAAAAGCAGAACAGGATTTAACGTGTGCGCAAGATGTTCTGCGTGCGTTCGCACACGGGGCCTCGGTTTAAAGTTCATCCGAAGGACTTTTGGGGAGAGTGGAGTCAGCACTGATGAAGGGGGTGGGGGTGCGGGGGGGGGGGGGGGGGGGGAGACACTAGAGAAAGGTAGCAAGAGATGTTCAGAGAAAAGGTGTATCTGCATCTAAGATCTTGTTTGCATTCTCTACACAGTCATTCATGTATGGAACTCTGAACAAAATCTTGGTCAACTTGCTTTATTTATGTTCACTTTTGTAGCACATTCTAAAATGTTATAACAATGGTTTTTTTCGTGGAATAATAGTTTTATTATAATAATAATACATGGAATTTATATAGCGTGATATCTTATAAAAAAACACAAAAACAAAAGCGCTTGCATTCGATCTATACACCACACATGCAGTCAATGAAAATCAATAGTTTTAGCAAATTGGAATTACACACACACACGCACGCGCGCACACACACGTACACGCGCACGCACCACACACACACGCGCACACACACACACGCACACACACACACACGCACACACACTTATAACGGTTATGCACTTTGGCTGAGTGATGGGGAATTTCAGATGTTGAAGGCAGGGACAGATAGGAGATGAAAACAGATGGCGAAAATCTTAGGTTTGAAATAAGTGTGTCTTGAGTTGGATTAATGTCATAAGTAGGCTTTTGCCGAAGGGAGAGAGGGAGGTCATTCCAGATCGATGGACCAGAAAAAGAGCGGCGGCCAACGGTAGATAGGTTGCCTCTAGGTATTCTTAAGGACATAGTATCAGGTATTATTCAGTTATGCAAACACACATTGAATATAACCAATATTTTGGAGTCATAGCAAGTTGTCCTGAAATTTTTCATCTTGTTAAATTTTAGCTTCGAGCCGGCTACCCAACCCTAACTCCAGCTTTCTCTGATGAAGGGGAGGTAGGCTTTTCCCAATGCTCTGACCAGCAATGACAATGACCGACCAACTGACTTTTGAATTCTTACGCCATCTTTTGAAATAGTTCAGACCACATTGTGTTCAGTCCAGTACGCTTTTAAAACACAGAAGTGACAAAAAACAAACTCCAGCCGTGTTATCTTTACAGCCAGAAAGTTACAGACACCCCAAATAATATGTGAAAAAATCAACTTGTAAGTTGTGCAAACCTTGTATTTTTCCTCAGTAAAAAAAGTCAGTTGGGTAGTCAAGTGCAGTGGTGTGTGCTCACCACCTAACCTTTCTTCAGGCACACATTTTTGTACAAGGCTGCGATGACATCCATGAAAAATGGAAGCAAGACTGGTTACAGGAAACATTTTTGCTGATCATTCTAAAGGGAACATGCAGCATTTTCTCCATTAAAATTTTTTTTAATGTACATGCTATGGGCAAATGGTTTCTGATTCACCTTTCATGGGAGTAAAATCAGCTGGAAAGCAGCTTCAAATTTATATTTCAAAATAATGTACATAAATTAATTTTGACCTTGAAGTAATAAAATACGGGGAGGGGGCAGCAAACAAAGTGGAACATATTAACTGCATAATCTAAACAAGTTTACCAGATCCAATGCAAAACTACAAAGAATTTCCCACAAACAGGACATTTAAAAACATGGCTAAGCCATGACCTCCAATACACAGGCAACAACTTACACACACACACACACACACACACACACACACACACACACACACACACACACACACACACACACAACACACACACACACACACACACACACCATCCTTCATCTGAAGGTGAACAATACGGGCAATGCTTGGAATGGTTACAGGCAACTAAACCAATTACACAACTGCCCAGATAAAAACCAAAAATATCAAACCTCCAAAACAAATATTGAAACATCAAGTACCGAAAAACACCATTACTGAAAAAAAAACATGTACATGCAAAAGCACCGCGTAACTCATTCAAGAAAGGGCAATGTTCTGCTTGGAAGAAAACTTCAGATTTACTGGGTCTTTATACAGTGTTACTATGCCGCTTGTTTATGCAGGAAAAATATGAAAAGCAAGCTAAGGGTGGAAGAGAAACCACACAACAAACTCGTGTCCCTTACAGCTGGGGAACAGATAAGCCCAATACAGGCAAATGCTTTAGGAGCAACATCATGAAAGTTACTACAAAAACATTATGTCGGGCTATGTTGGAATGTTTTATAAGTAGATTTGGTTACACCGCCATTAGACAATTCCCACATTCTATCCAGATACAATGAAAAGGACATCAGCAATAAATTACTTCCCTTTGTGCTCAATACTTCAAATGGAGTAAAAACAAACAACACACACACACCAAAAAAGCAAGAATAAGAGGAACATCAAGTTTCCTTTATCAAGTCTAAGTTATTGTAAATATTTCCGTATAAAATGTCGAAATATGCGATGGAAAAGGAGATAAGTGGAAAGAGCAAGTACTTTAGATACAAGACCGACTGTCTACCAGCATTTCTTGCCGAAATACATTTTCTTTATCAAAGTTTAAAGCACACAAAAAAACAAACATTCATGCAGCTAAGTGTTTCGTACAATTGCTTGTTTACACTTTAAGACCAGCCACTAAAACAAAGCCACACACTCAAATTTCGAGTTTCACACAACCCAGGTTTTATAAAAAAAAGTTACAAAAAGGGCTGGACAAAAAAAACTGACGTGTAACAATGCATCATCAGTGTTTGCTAGAAAACATTATTTCACAACATTTGGTACACTGGAATTTTGGAACATACACATTGAAGTGAAGTTTTATACTTGCAGTAAAACATGTACGGAACAGATACAGCAGAAAGGTTGAACAAATTCTAGAAAGCCGACAAGAAATCATGCAGTAATTAACGCTGATTGATGTGAAATCTGTCACTTTAGTCTTGCCAATGCAACCAGTTTTTTTGTTAGGTCTCTTTTTCTCCATTCATAATTTTGCTCGTTTTTCTCTTTTTCCGTTTGTCTCCATTAAAAAATACATTGGGCCTCTAAACTTTTTCTCCCCATTTTATTTTATTTTCACATTTAACTGAACAAAAATATATCAAAAAAGGTTGTGATTTATATATTTGCTCTGGCAAAGGGAAATAAAAGACTGTTGGGAGAGATACAGATGGAGCAGTCTATCAATGGGCTGGGAGTGCTATGGCCTGGGTAACGAGCATTCCCTGAGCTACAGTAAAGAGAAAGACGAGGAAATCATGGAACAGGACTAATCAATAACATGCCTGCAATCAATAAATCTACGTGCAACATTAAAGGCAAACATTTGTAATACCACATTTTGTACAATAAAAGATAAAGGTAAAAGTGTTTCCATAACCTATGTGGTCGTTGGGAAGGGAGGTAACAGAGGACTCAGCTTCTCTAGGGGCCAGCGTATTGATGGCGGTGCCTATCTCCTCTCCCTCGCTGCTTCATCTATCCTGTCCCTAAAGAGGGCAGGTACCCATTTACTGCTGGGCGACTATTGAAGCGGTTCCTCATCTGCTTGGTAACTAGATCTATGCTCAATGCTGCTAACCTTACTTTGGGAAAAGTGAGTGTTCTGATCACTGAGCTATCCATCCAATAACGAAAGGGAAAAAGTGTATGTGCTGAATTTATTTTCACAAATCAAAACGCCTTATTTTCTTTTTCAATGCGACATTCCAATACTTCCTACACCTCCAGCCTTTAAAAAAACAATGGCAGTTTTTAAAGTCAGTGTTGGTTACAGAAGCATAACCAGCTGTTTCTTTAATCTACACATAGAATTTTAACTTCATGTTATTTGGGTAACTAGTTGCCGTTAACCTTAGCCCCTAAATACAAAACCACACACACAAGGGTGTGCAACTTTTAGGTAGGCTGCACAATGTAGCAACACTGGTGATGGTAAATACCTGAGGTACACCATTCCGTAGATAACCCTGTCACACAACTTTATCAAACATGCACCCACACAAACGCACACACTCTTCAACACTACCCCGGGCTTCTTTAACACGCCCCCTTTCTGTAACACTATCACAGTTTCCTAGCACCCTTCCCCCAATGATTATTCATTAATGTATCCTAAAACCAGTGCCTCCTACTCCTGCTTTATGTAAACTTTTCTAAACTGCACTCCCTTCAACTGGTTATTCCATCATGCATTCTAAACCCAACACCCTCCTACTTCCGTTTTTAGGTACATTTTTTTTCTAAAAGACTCCAACGTCCACCCACCCCTGAAGCTAATCAGAAGTTTGCCTGTCCCCTATCCCCATCCTCAGTCTTTACACCACTTTCCCCCTCACTATAACAAGCAAATAAAACCACCCCCCCCCCTTCCTAGCATCCTTTTTCGAAAAATTTCGTGCCCCCCCCCCCCCCCCCCACCCTATCAAGCCCCAAAGAAAAAATGTTTATCCATTGTGTCAGCATATGCCGTTATCCACCTGCCTTTTGTGTCCACATGTGGGCCAGGGTTAGTGTTGAGGTTATGTTAGAGTTGGTGTTAAAGTTAATAGCGGGTAAGGGTTGTCTGTCAGCTGGTCTGTCTGAATGTTAAGAATTCATGTGGACACAATAGCATGTGGCAACTGGTATGTAGCTAAAGACACAATGTTACCCACATATTAAAACCCGAACCCCGTTTCAGACGAGTAGGCATCGTGTGCCAGTTGGAACGGATAACCATGTGCACACAGGGACTGGATGTAAAGATAAAGTATACGAGCACTTATTCTATTATCCTTGAAATGAAAGTTTAAGCAATAAAGAAATAAACGGTATATAGCTTGTTATAGCATGAACCTTTAAATCGGAATCACCCTTTCTATCAAAAGCCAAGGCTACACATTGGACATGGTGTCCACTCATTTCCAGTTTATCTGTCAAACATTTCAAGCCTCAGGGCTTTTTTGAATCCATTAAAAAATATTAGCCCCTCCCCCAAAAAAACAAAAGAAAAAAGAAAACGTGTAAGAAAGTCTACCAGCAAAACCTCTTTTTGTGCCCCCACTGCTCTAGAAATGTATATATCCGAACCCCTACTAAACACCTACCCTCCTTTCCTCTTCTCCGAAGTTGATATCTCCTCCCCACAACTACCCCCTTCACACACACACAACACACACACACACACACACACACCTCTCTCTCTCTCTCTCTCTCTCTCTCTCTCTCTCTCTCTATACATTATACAAACTATGTTTTGTTAAATAAATTCTGTAAAAAAAAAAAAGCCTACAACTACCATAAAACCTGACTGGTGTACTCAATAACGCAAAGGAATGGTATACTTCAGGCGAATCATTTCACAGATTCGCTCACAATACTGGAAAACGGTTGCCAATTCTACCCACAAAAAGATTCTGAACCGCCCCGATACTTTAGTAGTGGTGAAAAGCCATATCAAATTTCATAATTGCAATGAATAATTCTGATGACTAGGATATTTAAAATATATATATGTATATTTTTCAGATTTATCAAGTCTGTTTCAGACCAAATCGAAGCCTATTTGACTGCCTTTTCCTTTCTTTTTTTTTTAAAAGGTATCTGACACTTCACTTCCCAACGACCACTTAGGTTATGGAACACATTTACCTATTTTCAATGACTGAATTAAAAATAATAAAAAGCATTGTCATTTAGCATACGAGCCATGAGCATGAGCATATAAGACATTGACGGAAATGTTTATGTTTCATTGGCTTAAAAAACATGTTTACTGCTTTGTCTAATTTTGCCGTCCTTCTTCTGTGGTACCTTTTACACTTGAAAAAAATTCATAAGCACATTACGAATACATAGTGGTGGGCTACTCTTTTGCCACCTTAACACACATGAGGGGGGGGGGGGTACAGGTCTTTTGAGAGTAATCTGAGAAAGTTCTTGAAAAAGTCAAATTTCTCCAAAAGGCAGCATCTTTTTTTAAAATTTTTTTTTTACCACAAACGTCTCAGTGTAACCTTTAAAAAAAAGGTATGTAGCCAAGTATTCATGACAGATACTCATACCAAGCCACTGAATAAATAAACACATCTTATTCTAATCCTTTATACTTTTGTTCCAACTTGAAGAGCTTATATTGATTTTAGGATTTTTGTATCAGTCTAAATCTGTTCTAGATATATTTCTTTTACAAACTATCTGCAACACCAAGTTTTTCATTTGTATGGAGTTGTGTTTCCTACAAACTAGATGCATTCAAAATACTGAAAATATGAATGTACTGTTTTTGTAATAAACTTACACAGAAGATACTAGCTTGTTTATTGAAATGAATTTTTGTATAATGTGAAGTTCCAACATTACCAAAAAAAGTCTGCAAGACCGTGCTATGGAAGTATAAAGAAAATTATCTTTTCAAAATTCACAATGCGAATATTCACCAATCTTCTGTGGTCATGTTTTTTATGAGTTAAATTGAGAGAATATAATGTATACAATATTCTTTTGCTGTTTCTAATTATGTTTTTCAAATCAATGAGGTTTTTTTAAAAAGTTTTTGGTCTTTGTACAGTAATGTTACAAAGCAATAGTCAAACTTTTTTTTTTTAATCTGTCTGCACAGCCCTAGAGAAAGCAGACATGTTAAATATGCACAAGTTGGGAAGTGTTCTGCTACAGAAAACATCTGAGCTTAAATACAAAACTTTCTCTAAAGTTAGTCACTCAAAACAGTTTACACAAAAAATGAAAAATCTTATAAACTAAAAGAGCTCAATCTTTGAAAGAATGTCATGCAGGCCTAGTTCTAAATCCCAATACACCATTTTCTATTTGTACACGACACGCGTGAGACAAACCAACCAAGTAAGTGAACATGAATTTTCAATGGCAACTGTCACAGTGAGTTTGCATCAAATAAATGGTATCAAGTTTTTTAATGCTTCTATACACGAGTTTTAGCCAACTTACGATGAATGAAGTGTGGCACCATATCAATAAATCATTGCATCCCGTCTTAACTTGCACAAAACAGATACAGATTAAAAAAAAAACCTTCTTTGAGACTTTCCAGAACTACACAAACCGAACACACCGAGTTAATGTGAATGTTTTTTTTAATACACCGTGTACACCACCTGAATCAATCGAGTCTTGTTTCTAAGAAATCCTCGATTTAGAAATGTTTTGATTAGTTCTTTTTTAGAAGAATATTGATGAACTTATTCTGTATCCCCCTAGCTTCATAAACCGATGGTAAATTTGAAGCCGAAATCAAATACTTTTGAAACCCCAGGGAGGGGATTATTCCAACAAAAAACAACTTTATGCAGTGGTAGAGATCAGGAAAGGAGTATGTTGACAGAGTGATGCATTCAGTTCAATGTTCATATGAGGTGTCGAATCGACATCATCAGACGATTTAGTTTGAAAAAAACCTACATGCCTATAAGAAGACCATAAGCCAGTGTAAAAGAACACACGTTCAAGTAGAGACGGCACTGTAGTTTCCATGACAGGTCTCCAGCCTCCACGCCCTGAAAGCAGATAACAGATGAGAATGAACAAGTAAAAAAGGAGGAAAATGAGGCAGAGGTTTTGGGGAGGGAGAGGGTGACAGGGAGAGAGAGGGGGCAGACAGGGGCAAAGAGAGACGAGAGAGAGAGAGAGAGAGAGAGAGAGAGAGAGAGAGAGAGAGAGAGAGAGAGAGAGAGAGAGAGAGAGGGACGGACGACGGACGGACGGACGGACGGACGGACAGACAGACAGACAGACAGACAGACAGACAGACAGACAGAAGCAAGGGAGTGGAGAAAGGAAGAGGGTGGAAGTGGAAAGAGAGAGAGGGGGGATGGAGAGAGGGGAGAGAGAGGGGGGAGAGAGCGAGGGACAGCGGAGAGAGAGGCGAGCGAGAGAGCGAGGGGAAGCGAGAGAGTGAGAGTGAGAGCGAGAGCGAGAGAGAGAGAGAGAGAGAGAGAGAGAGAGAGAAGAGAGAGAGAGGAGAGAGAGAGAGAGAGGGGGGGGGGGGGGGGGTGTGCAAAGAGACACACACACAGACACAGAGAGACGGAGTGAGACACAGAGAGAGACACAGAGAGATTTGATTTGATTTATTCTTTTATTCTTTTATATCGAGGATAATTGGATAAACACTCTTGTGCTTTTTTTCATCCAGTCCCCGTGTGTATGCACTTTTGTAAATGTCATCTGTTCCCACGGCACACCATGGCCTACTCTTACGAAAAGCAGAACAGGATTCAACGTGTGCGCAAGATGTTCTGTGTGTGTTCGCACACGGGGCCTCGGTTTAAAATCTCATCCGAAGGACTTTTGGGGAGAGTGGAGTCAGCACTGATGTTAACTCCAGGAGAAAAATCTCCTCGACCGGACTCGGAACTCGGGTCTTCAAATTGCCAGCGCAATGTTCTGACCACTGGGCTATCCGTCCCAAAAGAGAGAGAGAGAGAGAGAGAGAGAGAGAGGAGAGAGAGAGAGAGAAGAGAGAGAGAAGAGAGAAAGAGAGAGAGAGAGAGAGAGAGAGAGAGAGAGAGAAGAGAGAGAGAGAGAGAGGAGAGAGAGAGAGAGAGAGAGGCGCGAAGATAGAAGAGATTGACAACTTTTTTCATGAATTAAAACTGATCTAAAAAAAAATAATAAATAAGATAGATTTTCACTAAGGAACGAAAAATTCTCATTTCATCAATATTCTGCATATCCAAAAAAATCTAAAAAGCTCATTTGAACATTTGAAGCAAAGTAACTTTAACTGCCTTATAAAAAATCACTATTTTATAGCTAAAGTACAAGTCATTTAAATTATTTGCCTTTAAAGATGAAAATTTATAATCATTTTCATAACACAATGTCACATTTCCTTTCGGCTTTAAAACAAGTTGCCCTTACAATTGATTTTTAAAGAAACCTCTCCTTTTAACACATCATTAACCAAAATTCTCTCCACACTCATATTTATTTCTCTACCAACAATTTAACGTATTTCATTAGAACAGCCTACTCATTTTCACACTGCAGGAATGATAGTTTTGAAAGGTCGAGTATCAGAACAGCCATTTTCTCACCTGTATTAGGTCAGAAGCACCTCTTGGTTCCCCCCTCATGCAGGCAGTTGCAGCATCAGTGGTAGCAACAAACTCGACAGATTCTTCACCAATGCACTGAGGTCTGTTCCAAAGGAAATGCAGGTCCTGGGAAGATCTTCACTGGCGCCCGGTTCTTTTCTCTGGATGAACATGGAACAGTGCCTGGCGATAGTCGACTTCGGTGGCACTCTCCCGGTTCACAAGGTACCTGGCAAAACAGATGTACATCACAACGTGAATGATAGGCCATAGAAAAAAGCAAAAAAGAGCAAAAAGTTGGCAGAAAAATTGGTGATTAAAATAACAGAAATAAAGACTAGATCAGGAAAGAGGTATAAGAAGAAAATGTTATGAATAAGAAGAGAGGTAAGAAAAGATTGAATGAGTGGATATTGTCTCTAAAAAAGTGAAAAATTAGCAAGTCTGAAATAAATCTCGAAGTTTAAGGAGCAGAAAACAGCTACGATGGACAGAAATGGACAAGTGACTTACAAAGACAAAAACAGATTGGACTGAAAAAATAAACCATAAGAAAAAAACAAACTAAACACAGTTGGACACGAAATTGTAAAATACCTTACTTTTCTTTCAGAAAGGGCAGGTTCGGTTGGTTGCGGATCTCACTTACAGGTCACAGGCACTTGGTAAGGCAGGTAGGTCCTGATGGCTGATCTCACTTGTCAGGTCACAGGCACGTGTGATCCACATGACTTTAACCACCCAGTTTGGACCCACGTATCAAAGGATAAGGAGAAGGAATCTACCCCAAGGAAATTAATGGAGTCACAAGAGTTACAGCCCCTAATGACCATTGGTATGATGTGAAAATGGAGTGACAGGAGTCCATATCCCCTAATGACCACTGTAACTGATCTAAGAATGGAGTGACAAAGTCAGTCTCTAGTTACCACTGGAATAATGTCAGAATGGAGTAACAACCCATCGAGACCCTGAAACGATGTAAAATTGGGAGTGACGGGGTTCACAACCCCCCATGACCTCTGTAATGGTAGAATGGAGTGACAGAGTCACAGGGCCACATGACAAATGGAATCCCACCACACATCACCTCCGTATCAAAACCTTTGTAGATGGAGACACCGAGATCGCTGGCACCAGGATTGCTCTCCTCTTAACTCCCCCTTCCCCCTTTTTTGGTTCTAGTTTTATTCAATTTTGGTTTACTTAAATCATTTATATCTCTTTTGGTTTAGTTTTACCTAAGTTTTGGTTTTATTTTGCTATATTTCAGTTTTAGTTCATTTCTAAATTTATTCTCTCCTAACTTTTTGGGGGGAGGTAGGAGTGCTTGCTTTTTATATTATTATTATTTTTTATTCTATCTTTTTCAGTTTAAAATTTTATCAATTTTAGTCGTTAAACTTTTTAAAGAGGAGCGGATGCAACCAGAAGCTTGGTGTCCAGTGATCATTTGAAGACAGCTGACCAGGCAGCCATGCCGAACAGACACAGACCCTCAGGAGCAAACTTTGGCCACAGCAGAAGGAAAAAAAAAGAGACCAGTGTCTTGTGAGCATGGTAGACAATGCCCAGGTCCTCCTCTGAACATGCCTGTGAACTCGAATCTCTTTAGTCCAGCTTACTCCGAAAACTGAAGCACAGCAGATCTCCGAAAACATATCTCCGAAAACATAATCTCCGAAAACTGAAGCATAGCAATCTCCGAAAACTGTGAAGCTCAGCAGGTCTCCGAAAACCGTGAAGCACAACAAATCTCCGAAAACATATCTCCGAAAACATTCCGAAAAAATATCTCCGAAAACTGTGAAGCACGACACTCCAAAAACATCTGAAAACTGTGAAGCTCAACGGATCTCCGAAAACATATCTCCGAAGACTGTGAATCTCAACAGATCTCCAAAAATATGAAGCACAACGACCACACAAACAATCTCCGAAAACATATCTCCGAAAACTGAACACAGCACATCTCCGAAACATATCTCCGAAAAAATATCTCCGAAAACTATGAGCACAACAGACCACACAACAAATCTCCGAAAACATATCTCGAAAATGAAGCACAACATACTCGAAACGTATCCGAAAACTATGGAGCACAACATATTTCCAAAAGCTATGAGCACAGCATATTTCCATCCTGAAGCTTAAGATCTCATGATCTAATATCCCAGATCCAAAGAAATTTCTTTTATCTTTAATTCTTAATCCTTTGATAACAAGGGCCCAACAAGGTTAAGTTAGCATCATGTTTCACACTACAAAACTGATGGGAAGCATCTGGCAAACAAAAACATGAATGTGTCATAGATGTGACATTGTCTAATGACAGGGAAAGTGTATGTGCACATTATATTTCTGGATGTCTATAAATATATGCATGTGTCTCAGAGAGGGAGGAGGAGGGGGGGAGAGAGGGAGGGAGGGAGAGAGAGAGAGAGAGAGAGGAGAGAGAGAGAGAGAGAGAGAGAGAGAGAGAGAGAGAGGAGAGAGAGAGAGAGAGAGAGAGAGAGAGAGAGAGAGATAGGCCTCAACATGAATTCCATTTAAAAAATTGAATATTATTTTTAGGAATTAACTCCTGTATCCGCTAGACCATCTCATAGACTGGTATTTTAAACAACATCAACTATCAAAGGAGCGTAACAAAAGCAAAGAAAAACCAAATGAAAAAAAACCCACAGAAACAGGTCAACATATAAAGGACACCCAATGAAAGTAGGAAAGATGAGGAAAAAGCGAGAATCTTGACGGTTTGGCAACTGAAATATGAAAACAATCCCAATTCCAAATTTGGTCCTGAACTATCCGGGTTCGTTTCAAACAAATCATGTTTCTGGCGTAAGTTTTCTTTTTAATATTTCATATCAAATTTCAAATGTGTAAAAGTAGTTATGTATAACTAGCCCGATGTCTTAAAAAGAATGGCGTCACTTACCTGTGGCCTCACAACAAACCTACAAAGAGCTGCAACCGTCGATGTGTTCTTGTCCAGTTAAGCAGCAAATTTTAAATCAACTGGACAGTAAGTGCGCATGCCTAGTAGATCAGTGCCCTCTGTGGGTGAACAGAACTGGCTTTCCTCGTGCATCACGAACCTTGGCCCTGCTGGATGGCTATATAAATAATTATTGTACTTTTACCAGCTGCCATGGCGCAGTGGTTAGTGCCTTGGATTTGGGACTGGAAGGTCGCGGGTTCGAATCCCGTTAGTCATAGGGATTTTTCGGATTCCGGCCAGCTTCTACCCAGAGTAAGTGTGATGTGGGCTAGTGGGGAGACTGAGACCACACAGTCGAGCTTCATCCACTTTACGGATGCGAGTTTGAGAGTTGCTCAAATTATCTGACCAACACTGCAGGTGTCTGTATCTCCCCGGGCCTGGTTGATGCCGGGATATATTATGATAATAAGCGTAGAGTATAACCCTGTCAAGAAGTCTCAAAGCAGATACATTCCACAACAGCATCATTACATCATCCTCATTATTATTGATCATCATGCAATTTTTTAAAAATCGCCTTTGACTCCGTGGCCTCCGTTACTCTGATTCATGATGACCTCAGATTCTGTTTCCAATACACTCTGTGCCTGTAGTGAGTTTGTATCAAGGCCTTTGGGGCTGGAGGTTCGAGGGGATTGGACGTTGGAGAGACGTTGTGTGGTTGCCATTTTGGGTGGGCAACTCACTCAGTCTGGCTCCGCGACTGAGCTGATACTGTTGTTAGTAGGGGGCTTTGTGGGTGGTGTCCTGCATATGACAGCTCAGAACAGGCACCACTGAACACCACCAAAGTGACCCAGCAGCAGTGCAGGCCCCTCTGGCTGGTGGCACCTTGGCGGCCTGATATTGATGGGCTCCCTGTGGACTTCCTACCCTGAGGATGAGACATAAAGAATACGAATATGACTGTGGCGGGGAGATTGAAAAGAGCGGCGTGGAAACAGCAGGACGGGGACATCACAGAAAATGAGGACACAAAAAAAAGTGATAAATTTGCTATTTGATCAGAAGTATTGCTCTTGCATGTTGATACTGTGGACCAAAACGATTATTTCTAGAAAGAGAAACACGATCACAGCCCCACAGGTTAGCCACAGTGATATGATTGAAGTTGAGGTCTCCCACATCTTGCTCCCTAGGGATCGCATAGGTTATGGGAACACATTCACACCTTAAAAAAGATGCAAATTAATCCAATGAAACATAGGTAGTATTAAAACTTACCTAAATGACAAAAGTTCATATATCGACCTAAAAAAAGCCAGAAATCTTACACATTCACTGATACAACAACTATATTGTTTAAAATAAGTCAGACATTCATTATTTTATTACCCCAAAATGTAAACTTTCGGTATCAGCAAATGACAAACTTAAGCATGCTTACATATTAGGCATAGTTTGTGGTTATAGTCGCACCATTCTACCTTATACTTGTATCGATGGAACCGATGCCATCTAAAGAGTTTTTTTTCCGAAATAGCAGGGTCTATTTGTAATAATACGTTTAGTTTATTTTTGATATGTTCTGATGGTTGCATACCGTGATAGATTTTGTGAGTAAAATGTTTGAGCCAGATGTTTTAGCTACAAACATACTTTTGCCATAGCATTACATGAAATGTCAGCATTTTAACATGATGTCAAACAAACATCTCACATATTCAGACATCTTTGTCTGCTATCTTGGAACAAAACTCATTTTGAAAGCAACGTCTTTGGCAAAAGCTGACATTGATTTCGTCCTGACGTTATGACGTTCTATATTATGTTATATGACTGTTCTCATTGCAAGAGGTACAGGGAGTGCAAACGTTTGTTTAATGGAGCAGCTACACGTATGGGGTAACACTGTTTGCAGCCAGATAATCAAATGAGAGAGTGAGGGGGGAGGGAGGAGAGAGAGAGAGAGAGAGAGAGAGAGAGAGAGAGAGAGAGAGAGAGAGAGAGAGAGAGAGAGAGAGAGAGAGAGAGAGAGAGAGCTTTGTTTTGTGTTCAATAAAGCACGTTGAACAATCGATAAATCTCTCCCAGCCCCGCATGACATAATGACCATGTTACAGGGATCACAATCCCTCCCTCCTTCCCTCCCCTTCCTCCCTGCTGTAAAGGAATCCCCTCTCTTTGGATATGAAAACGGGATGCGGTGTGACATTAAAAATGGCACATTTATCTCTGGCCTTTATTGCCCGCAATGTGAGCACATTAGAACACAGCCATTCATCATTCCCTTTTTGTCTCGGGGCTTGTTTTTACTTCAGGAGGGCAGGCAGGAGAGCCGAGTGGTTTGAGATCGGCAGTTTACGGAAAGTGAGGAGTGTGGCTTTGAGTCTTCACTGAAGTGTCCGTTCATGGGAAACTTTCTTAACTGGAGTTGGAGTGAGCTGACTCCACTGCCCTCCAAGTCCTGAAGGACTGACACTGCTCCCTGAGCAAGCTCAGGCAGGACTCCACATCTTTCTTTTTTCCTCCCTCGGCTAGAGCTCCGAGGTTCCCCATGCTGAGATTTCACTGTATGCCACTGTGTTAACCCACCATGAAGGTAGCCGCATGCCGACCTCGGGGAATGTATGCTAGGTACACCACGTTCGTGTTTCCTTAACCCACCGAACCCTGGCATGAATGACGGGGCCTTTTTTAATATAATTATTATTTTCTTTTCTTTTATATCGAGGATATTGGAATAAGCACTCATGTGTTTTTCTTTCATCCAGTCCCCGTGTGTATACAGTTTTGTAAATCTTGTCATCTGTTCCCACCGGCACAGGATGGCCTACTCTTACGAAAAGCGGAACAGGATTTAACGTGTGCCCAAGATGTTCTGCGTGCGTTCGCACACGGGGCCTCGGTTTAAAGTCTTATCCGAAAGACTTTTGGGGAGAGTGGAGTCAGCACTGATGTTAACTCCAGGAGAAAAATCTCCTCGACCGGGAGTCGAACTCGGGTTGTCAAATTGCGAGCGCAATGTTCTGACCATTATGCTATCCCGTCCCCTTTAAATGTATATGTGATCTTCTGCATGTGTAAACACACGAATGGAATAAAGTACTGACGGGTCTGTATTTGGAGATGACATCGAAAATGGTAAAGATCTCCACACTTTATTCACCAGACGCAGTCACCGAGATTGGAACCCACAACTTCATGGACCCATGGGATTGAAGTCGGAAACGCCTTAACCACTCGGCTACAGCGTCCGTCCGTTGCTCGCACATTCAACCTCCTTTTTATCATAGAGGAGTTAGTCCAGGAACGGCTGGCTGGGGAGAAGGGTGACACAAGGATACCCAGCATGCGCACTATCAATGGGCTCCGCCAGGTTTGTCCTGCAACACCCTGACTGAAAAGACAATGTCGGTGCTGCACCCTGAAAACTCTGGAGGGTCCAGTGCTATGCTATTCATGGTCCCTGTGGGATTACAAGGCTGTGGCCTACTAGCGTGTAAATGATATTATGGGCTGTTCTTCAGGCACTGACTCATCGTTTACACGCTTAGAGCACAGGATTATATTGGTGGTTTTTTATATTCTCTTTTTCGTTTCTCCTCTAGATGTGTGAGGTTCACCAATGGTGACATTTTGCGTTTGTAACCGTGTTTTTACGTAAAATCATTCCGACTTCGGGATTATTTCTAAGCACAACACCAAGGTGCATACGTTTTGTTTTTTTGTCATCCGTTCCTATTGGCACATCATGGCATGCCCTTTGAAAGGCATAATAGGTTTTAACGTGTTTTCTAGATGTTACGCGTGCATTAGTGTATTGGGTCCATTTTTTGCCTCATCCGAAGGACAGGGTGCGGAGCGGAGGGGGGGGGGGGGGGGTGGGTTATAGTTAGTTCTGATGTGAAGCTTGTACCCATTACGCTGTAACTAATATTATGTAAACGAACAGACATATTTGATTTTCCTTCTCTGCTCAAACCTCGGGAACACGGCACAGCAAGACAGTCACGATATGATCTCTACAAGGAGTTGCATAAATACACTTCACTGTGAAGGCTATGTGTGTGCAATGCTCTGCTTTCGACCACTACCCAAGCAAACAGAGTATCCACAATTCACAGTGTGTTCTTTTAAATGGAAACACGACGCTGCGATTGTCGCGCTCCGATCATATGGGAGATAGTATACTTACCACCCCATTACATTTGTATATCATTATTAACGTCTAATATTTTTACAGTCTCATCCAAAGGATTTTGTTGGGGGGGGGGGGGGGGGTAGTCGGTTCTGATGTTAAGTCAGTACTGAAGTTAACTCCAGGGAGAAAACCCCCTCAAATAGGGTCTTGGTAGTGGCTCGAACCCGGGCCATCAGATAGTGAGCTCAACGCTCTAACCACTAGGCTATGCTTTCCCCCGTGTTGTTGTCTGAAATGGAAACATGACTTTAGATTGGGATTCTTCATATTTTGCAGGACGTATGTACAGATTTGAGAAAAGAAACATTATGTCTGTTTTTATTTTTATTTTATAGCTTTTCACAGCTGGATATATATATATATATATATATAGATATATATATAGATATATATATATAGATATATATATAGATATATATAGATATATATTTATGTATATGTTATATATGTATATATATGTATGTATGTATGTATTGTGTGTGTGCGTGTGCGTTTGTAGGTGCGTGCGTGAGTGCACATATGAGTTCGTGCATGCGCATGCATGTGTGTGTATGTCATGTTTTCCTAGCTGCCAAAAAGGTTTTATTGACTCCATCCAGCAGACAAACAGTGTTTGCCTATCAGCTCTGCTGTGCTCTGCTCTGCAGTGTGGCACCCCGCCTCCTGTACACACCTCTGCACTCCTGCCTCATAAAGTCCACACACATAAAAAATAACCATGGGAGTTTTGACCTGGGCGGGAAATTCAAGCACACACACACGCGCACGTGCGCTTGCACCTACGCCACACACACGCACGCACGCACGCACGCATGCACGCACACACACCACACACACACACACACACACACCACACACACACACACACACTAACGAAGAGAGAGAGGTGGGTGAAGAGAAGAAGAAGAGAGAAGAAGAAGAAGAAGAAGAAGAAGAAGAAGAAGAAGAAGAAGAAGAAGAAGAAGAAAAGAAGAAGAAGAAGAAGAAGAAGAAGAGAAGACACCTAAACAAATGAACTTACAACCAACAGTTGATAGAAGAAATCATATAAATCATATCCTTTTCATAAAAAAGAAATAATAATCTTCAAGCAATATTCACACAGAGAGAGAGAGACGATACAGAAGAGACAGGGAAAGAGAAAGACAGAGAGAGAGAGAGAAAGAAGAGAGGAGAGAGAGAGAGAGAGAGAGAGAGAGAGAGAGAGAGAGAGAGAGAGAGAGAGAGAGAGAGAGAGAGAGAGAGACAGACAGACAGACAGACAGACAGACAGACAGACAGACAGACAGACAGACAGACAGACAGACAGACAGACAGACAGACAGACAGAAACAGATAGAGAGGGGGGGGGGGGGGGGGGGCTGGCCAGTAAATGAAATGGAAATAACACAACAAAGCTACCCATCTATCTTGAGGTCCACACCCCATTCAGCTCCCATCCGTCACTGTCGCCCCTATTTTTCTTCCTTCCTTCCCTCCTTCCTTCCTTCCACTACTTCTACATGATGATTACGTCTACCACATTCACCTGCCTTTTTGTCGTGCTTGTGTGTGTGTGTGTGTGTGTGTGTGTGTGTGTGTGTGTGTGTGTGTGTGTGTGTGTGTGTGTGTGTGTGTGTGTGTGTGAGTGTGTGTGTGTGTGTGTGTGTGTGTGTGTGTGTGTGTGTGTGTGTGTGTGTGTGTGTGTGAGTGTAAATAAGTATGAATGCGTTGTTCATGTAGTTTGCATATCATATTGTATTTGTTGTTGTGTTTTTCAAAGAAATGTGTATGTATGTTTGTAAATCTCACTTTGTTTCAATGGGATTGTGTTGTTTTGTATGTGAGTGTAATTGCTATAAAGTTTTTTGTAATAATTTAAAGCGCTTTTGTGCTACTCCTATGAAGGGAGAAAAAAGTTATCAAGAAAGCCATTGATATACGATATAATATTATATGTGTATATAATATATTATAATATATGCATATATATATATGTTTATATGTATATATATACACATTGTATGTGTGTTGTGTAAGATACTTGCCCCAGTTTTCTCAGATACAATGTATTAGGGCAGTGCTCAGTTCACTCAGCTGCACTTCTTCTTTTTCGTCGAACGCTAAAACAGCAACTATTGCTGTCTGTCATATGAACGGAAATGCCTTGTGCTGCTGGTAAGCGCCTGACAAAGCAGACACATCGTATCCGATTTGGGGCGTGGGAGAGAACTGTTACCATTTAAGTCTTTCTGACAAAGGCAGGAGAATGGCCAAGAAGGCAGAAAGAAGACATGAAGGAGGTGACGGAAAGAACAAGGCAGAAACACAGAGAGAAAAGACATGAAGGAGGTGACGGAAAGAAACAAGGCAGAAACAGAGAGAGAAAAGACACGAAGGAGGTGACGGAAAGAAACAAGGCAGAAACAGAGAGAGAAAAGACATGAAAGAGGTGACGGAAAGAACAAGGCAGAAACACAGAGAGAATAGACATGAAAGAGGTGACGGAAAGAACAAGGCAGAAACAGATAGAGAAAAGACATGAAGGAGGTGACGGAAAGAACAAGGCAGAAACACAGAGAGAAAAGACATGAAGGAGGTGACGGAAAGAACAAGGCAGAAACACAGAGAGAATAGACATGAAAGAGGTGACGGAAAGAACAAGGCAGAAACACAGAGAAAAAGACAAGAAGGAGGTGACGGAAAGAACAAGGCAGAAACACAGAGAGAAAAGACACGAAGGAGGTGACGTAAAGAACAAGGCAGAAACACAGAGAAAAAAGACACGAAGGAGGTGACGGAAAGAACAAGGCAGAAACAGAGAGAGAAAAGACATGAAAGAGGTGACGGAAAGAACAAGGCAGAAACAGAGAGAGAAAAGACATGAAAGAGGTGACGGAAAGAACAAGGCAGAAACACAGAGAGAAAAGACATGAAGGAGGTGACGGAAAGAACAAGGCAGAAACACAGAGAAAAAACGACACGAAGGAGGTGACGGAAAGAAACAAGGCAGAAACACAGAGAAAAACGACACGAAGGAGGTGACGGAAAGAACAAGGCAGAAACACAGAGAGAAAAGACATGAAGGAGGTGACGGAAAGAAACAAGGCAGAAACACAGAGAGAACAGACACGAAGGAGGTGACGGAAAGAACAAGGCAGAAACACAGAGAGAAAAGACATGAAGGAGGTGACGGAAAGAACAAGGCAGAAACACAGAGAAAAACGACACGAAGGAGGTGACGGAAAGAAACAAGGCAGAAACACAGAGAAAAACGACACGAAGGAGGTGACGGAAAGAACAAGGCAGAAACACAGAGAGAAAAGACATGAAGGAGGTGACGGAAAGAAACAAGGCAGAAACACAGAGAGAAAAGACATGAAGGAGGTGACGGAAAGAAACAAGGCAGAAACACAGAGAGAAAAGACATGAAGGAGGTGACGGAAAGAACAAGGCAGAAACACAGAGAGAAAAGACATGAAGGAGGTGACGGAAAGAACAAGGCAGAAACACAGAGAGAAAAGACATGAAGGAGGTGACGGAAAGAACAAGGCAGAAACACAGAGAGAAAAGACATGAAGGAGGTGACGGAAAGAACAAGGCAGAAACACAGAGAGAAAAGACATGAAGGAGGTGACGGAAAGAACAAGGCAGAAACACAGAGAGAAAAGACACGAAGGAGGTGACGGAAAGAAACAAGGCAGAAACACAGAGAGAAAAGACACGAAGGAGGTGACGGAAAGAACAAGGCAGAAACACAGAGAGAAAAGACACGAAGGAGGTGACGGAAAGAACAAGGCAGAAACACAGAGAGAAAAGACACGAAGGAGGTGACGGAAAGAACAAGGCAGAAACACAGAGAGAAAAGACATGAAGGAGGTGACGGAAAGAACAAGGCAGAAACACAGAGAGAAAAGACATGAAGGAGGTGACGGAAAGAACAAGGCAGAAACACAGAGAGAAAAGACATGAAGGAGGTGACGGAAAGAACAAGGCAGAAACACAGAGAGAAAAGACATGAAAGAGGTGACGGAAAGAACAAGGCAGAAACACAGAGAGAACAGACCAGAGGGAATTCCCAGCACAGAATTTCCAGAATGTGGGGATGCTATTTATACTCCCCGGCCCCTGGTAACCATACGGGAGAGTGTGGATTTAAAGAAAAAAAAAGTATGACATCTCTGACGTTTTCCTCCCACCAGTGTCTTCACGTTTTTTATTTTATTCTTCCTGTTGACCTTATTTCAGACCTACTTACTCTGGTTGTCGTTTTAAACGCTTGACAAAAATTTCGGTCTGGGTATTTCATCTTCATGCGATTCTTAGAGTAAGTTCACGCACAGCCAAAGAAAATATGCTTCTAATATTGAGTACATCAGGGTTTTTTCTTTCGTTCCTTAAAGAGTTCTTTGTCATGGTCGTTATCGGTTTTGTCTTTAATCTCTGCATTCTGTTTTTGTTTTTTTTCCGTATGGAACCATTATCATTATTGGCAATATCGTTTCTTTACTATTTCCAATATCTTTTTCTTCGTATTTGGCCCCCACACAATCGTGGCTTAATATTGACAATCTGCTCGTTTTTCTAATGTCTGGCTCAGAGATTTTTGCTGCAATAATGTCATAAATCGCACAGTATACTTTTTCCTGAAGCTGTTCGCCTTTTTAAAACACATTTTCCAGCAATCATTTATTGCCAGAGGGATTGTAATCAGCAAACTCCTAACTTGGACTTTGTTTTGTCATTTCTTTAGAAAATGTCAGGAATAATGATGTGAACTTTGATGTGATGGCATTGTCATGTATGATAATACACGCTGTAATACTCGCTGTATGGAACACTTACACTTCTCAAAATGGATCTTTGTTGTGCTTATCCACCCACCCACACAGAGAGGGAGAAGGGAGGGAGAGAGAGGGAGAGAGAGAGAGAGAGAGAGAGAGAGAGAGAGAGAGAGAGAGAGAAGAGAGAGAGAAGAGACAGAGAGAGAGAGAGAGAGAGAGAGAGAGAGAGAGAGAGAGGCTGATAGAAATAGAGACAGAGAGGGGAGAGAGGAACAAAGAAACAAAGACAGGGGGAACACAGTACGAAAACAAACTGACAGAAAAGGGTCTGCTGTGCTTCACCATATATTTCAAAATATCATCACAGCAAATCAATAATTTAGACATTGTTGCAGAGGCAAAAACTGGAATCAAAGAATTTTTTTTTTTCAGCTCAAAAAAGAAAAAAAATTCATAAAAGAAGACCAAAGACAGAGATTCCAATCCTGCCATGTGGAAA
This sequence comes from Stramonita haemastoma, assembly GCA_030674155.1. NCBI lineage: Eukaryota > Metazoa > Mollusca > Gastropoda > Neogastropoda > Muricidae > Stramonita > Stramonita haemastoma. Next base: position 49,399,300 of record CM060332.1, on the reverse strand, counting down.
AAAGATGAAGCAAAGTGGATGTCAGTTAGGAAGTAATTAGATCATCTGGGCACAGCTCAGTAGATTTCCACAACAGAGGGCTCCCCAAAAACGGCCGCTGCCAGTGTTGGCTAATGTGGAGTCTCGGGCTGGGGAGGAGGAGGGCTGTTCACATCCTGTCACTGTCACTCCGCCTGTCACTTTCTTCTCCACCAGGAAGTGACGTCACAATGTTGAAAAGGGAATGGCGGGAATAGCGGAAATTGGAAGGAGGACTATACCGTCAGTGTTGGTTTTTATAGACTTCCTGGGTGAGTCAAAATAGGTTTCTAATTAATTTCTTGTTTGGGGAAAAAAATGCGTTTTCGTGCATGCTTTGTGAGTGTGTGTCACAATGTATAAATTACCTTTACAGACAGATAGACACAGATAAACACAGACAGACAGACAGACAGACAGACAGACAGACAGACAGACAGACAGACACACACACACACACACACACACACACACACACACACACACACACACACACACACACACACACACACACACACACACACACACACACACACACACACGATGAATTTCAAGACTAAAAGAGATGATTTTTCGTGGTTGGGATTAAAAAATTGAATAGTTGTATTGTGTCTGAGATAATGTGGGAGAGAATTCCAGCAAGAAGGGGATTGAAAAGAGAAAGGTTGCTTACTATACAAATTCGTTTTTACTGTGGAAATACAAAACAAAGGAGCATCAGCAGAGGTGACGAGGTGGAACACAGAGTTGAAAGATAACAGAAAGGTACAAATGAGCAAAGTTATCACAGCATCTCAAACACGGTGTGTCAAATTTGGGGTGAATCTTGGCTTATGTACGCTTTGCTTCTAGTTATTGTAAATTAGCAGCTTCATCGAACACTCACCCCCAATAACACACCGAAGTAGCTGTACTCATCCACTATATACTTTGATGAATACATCTTTGATTAATGCTTTTTTGTTGCAAAAATACCTTTTTTTAAACTGGACTTTTGTTGTTGTTATTGTTATTCTGTTGCGTTTGATGAGAACACTTAAGAGAACTGTATTTTACATCCTTTTTATTGCTGTTAAAAATACCCCTGCAACATAATTGATATGTGTACTAAAATCACAATGTCAGCCTGCTACATACTACACAAGAACGAACATTTTGTTATTCTTTGCTTTAACGTCCTTCCACGTTAAGTAATATTGGACCATAAATGAATGTTTCGTATTGATGAAGATGTACATGCTTTATGAGAGAATATAAGCTGCAATGCAAGAGACAAAAAAAATAAATTAAGGAGAGAATCAGAAAAAAAAGTTTCTGGTGAATCAGTTTCCTTACAGAAAAGCAGTGTAAGTCAGAAAGCAGGGGAGAGACATGCTGGAACTTAGAAGATTGACAGAAAACCAAGACGTGCAGCATAGTTTTGTACTTCCTGAATTTTGTCACTGAGTTATTTTGGAGATCCATACGACAAGGCATTGAAGTAATCAGCTCGAGAAAGAATGAAAGCACAAACTAAACTTTTAGTAGCTTCAACTGTGAGAAAGCGTTTGATCAAACTTCTTCTATGCAGTTCAAAATAGCAAACACGGCAGAAGAAGAAGAAGGAGAAGGAGAAGGAGAAGGAGAAGAAGAAGAAGAAAAGAAGAAGAAGAAGAAGAAGAAGAAGAAAAGAAGAAGAAGAAGAAGAAGAAGAAAGAAAAAGAAACAACAAAAAGAGCAAGAACAAGGTGAACAAGAACAAGATCAAGAAGATCACCAACAACAACTACAAAAACAACAACACAACAACAAACTTAGTACATAAAACTAGCACCTCACAAAACATTTAGAAAATGTGGCTTGAATTAAGATCATTTTCTAAGCCCATGTCTGTTAGAAATGGAGATTTGATGGTAGCCCGACAGTTACAAATGTGTGAAAATATTGACACACACTACACACAATTTATTTATTTTGTACCACTTTATGTCACAGCATATTTCTCTGCGTGAAATTCGGGCTGCTCTCCCCGGGGAGAGCGCGTCGCCACAAAGGCAGCGCCTACCCATTATTTTTT
>CM060332.1:49389904-49397126 GCA_030674155.1 Stramonita haemastoma | reverse complement strand
GGGTTGTCAAATTGCGAGCGCAATGTTCTGACCATTATGCTATCCCGTCCCCTTTAAATGTATATGTGATCTTCTGCATGTGTAAACACACGAATGGAATAAAGTACTGACGGGTCTGTATTTGGAGATGACATCGAAAATGGTAAAGATCTCCACACTTTATTTACCAGACGCAGTCACCGAGATTGGAACCCACAACTTCATGGACCCATGGGATTGAAGTCGGAAACGCCTTAACCACTCGGCTACAGCGTCCGTCCGTTGCTCGCACATTCAACCTCCTTTTTATCATAGAGGAGCTACTCCAGGAACGGCTGGCTGGGGAGAAGGGTGACACAAGGATACCCAGCATGCGCACTATCAATGGGCTCCGCCAGGTTTGTCCTGCGACACCCTGACTGAAAAGACAATGTCGGTGCTGCACCCTGAAAAACTCTGGAGGGTCCAGTGCTATTCATGGTCCCTGTGGGATTACAAGGCTGTGGCCTACTAGCGTGTAAATGATATTATGGGCTGTTCTTCAGGCACTGACTCATCGTTTACACGCTTAGAGCACAGGATTATATTGGTGGTTTTTTATATTCTCTTTTTCGTTTCTCCTCTAGATGTGTGAGGTTCACCAATGGTGACATTTTGCGTTTGTAACCGTGTTTTTCGTAAAATCATTCCGGCTTCGGGGATTATTTCTAAGCACAACACCAAGGTGCATACGTTTTATTTGTTTGTCATCCGTTCCTATTGGCACATCATGGCATGCCCTTTGAAAGGCATAATAGGTTTTAACGTGTTTTCTAGATGTTACGCGTGCATTAGTGTATTGGGTCCATTTTTTGCCTCATCCGAAGGACAGGGTGCGGAGCGGAGGGGGGGGGGGTGTTATAGTTAGTTCTGATGTAAAGCTTGTACCCATTACGCTGTAACTAATATTATGTAAACGAACAGACATATTTGATTTTCCATCTCTGCTCAAACCTCGGGAACACGGCACAGCAAGACAGTCACGATATGATCTCTACAAGGAGGTTGCATAAATACACTTCACTGTGAGGGCTAAGTGTGTGCAATGCTCTGCTTTCGACCACTACCCAAGCAAACAGAGTATCCACAATTCACAGGTGTGTTTCTTTAAATAGAAACACGACGCTGCGATTGTCGCGCTCCGATCATATGGGAGATAGTATACTTACCACCCCATTACATTTGTATATCATTATTAACGTCTAGTATTTTTACAGTCTCATCGAAAGGATTTTGTTGGGGGGGGGGGGGGGGGGGGGGGGGTAGTCGGTTCTGATGTTAAGTCAGTACTGAAGTTAACTCCAGGGAGAAAACCCCCTCAAATAGGGTCTTGGTAGTGGCTCGAACCAGGGCCATCAGATAGTGAGCTCAACGCTCTAACCACTAGGTTATGCTTTCCCCCGTGTTGTTGTCTGAAATGGAAACATGACTTTAGATTGGGATTCTTCATATTTTGCAGGACGTATGTACAGATTTGAGAAAAGAAACATTATGTCTGTTGTTGTTTTTTATAGCGTTTCACAGCTGGAGATATATATATATATATATATATATATATATATATATATATATATATATATATATATATATATATATATATATGTATGTATATGTATGTATGTATGTATTGTGTGTGTGCGTATGCGTTTGTAGGTGCGTGCGTGAGTGCACATATGAGTTCGTGCATGCGCATGCATGTGTGTGTATGTCATGTTTTCCTAGCTGCCAAAAAGGTTTTATTGACTCCATCCAGCAGACAAACAGTGTTTGCCTATCAGCTCTGCTGTGCTCTGCTCTGCAGTGTGGCACCCCGCCTCCTGTACACACCTCTGCACTCCTGCCTCATAAAGTCCACACACATAAAAAATAACCATGGGAGTTTTGACCTGGGCGGGAAATTCAAGCACACACACACGCGCACGTGCGCTTGCACCTACGCACACACACGCACGCACGCACGCACGCACGCACGCACGCACGCACGCACGCACGCATGCACGCACACACACACACACACACACACACACACACACACACACACACACACACACACACACACACACACACACACACTACGAAGAGAGAGAGGGGGGGTGAAGAAGAAGAAGAAGAAGAAGAAGAAGAAGAAGAAGAAGAAGAAGAAGAAGAAGAAGAAGAAGAAGAAGAAGACACCTAAACAAATGAATTTACAACCAACAGTTGATAGAAGAAATCATAATTATAAATCATATCCTTTTCATAAAAAAGAAATAATAATCTTCAAGCAATATTCACACACAGAGAGAGACAGATACAGAAGAGACAGGGAAAGAGAAAGACAGAGAGAGAGAGAAAGACAGAGAGAGAAGAGAGAGAGAGAGAGAGAGAGAGAGAGAGAGAGAGAGAGAGAGAGAGAGAGAGAGAGAGAAAGAGAGAGACAGAGACAGAGAGAGAAAGAGAGAGACAGAGAGACAGAGACAGAGAGAGAGAGACAGAGAGAGAGACAGAGAGAGAGACAGAAACAGATAGAGAGGGGGGGGGGGCGGCCAGTAAATGAAATGGAAATAACACAACAAAGCTACCCATCTATCTTGGGGTCCACACCCCATTCAGCACCCATCCGTCACTGTCGCCCCGTTTTTTCCTTCCTTCCTTCCTTCCATCCCTCCTTCCTTCCTTCCACTACTTCTACATGATGATTACGTCTACCACATTCACCTGACTTTTTGTCGTGCTTGTGTGTGTGTGTGTGTGTGTGTGTGTGTGTGTGTGTGTGTGTGTGTGTGTGTGTGTGTGTGTGTGTGTGTGTGTGTGTGTGTGTGTGTGAGTGAGTGAGTGTGTGTGTGTGTGTGTGTGTGTGTGTGTGTGTGTGTGTGTGTGTGTGTGTGTGTGTGTGTGGTGTGTGTGTGTGAGAGTGTAAATAAGTATGAATGCGTTGTTCATGTAGTTTGCATATCATATTGTATTTGTTGTTGTGTTTTTTAAAGAAATGTGTATGTATGTTTGTAAATCTCACTTTGTTTCAATGGGATTGTGTTGTTTTGTATGTGAGTGTAATTGCTATAAAGTTTTTTGTAATAATTTAAAGCGCTTTTGTGCTACTCCTATGAAGGGAGAAAAAAGTTATCAAGAAAGCCATTGATATACGATATAATATTATATGTGTATATAATATATTATAATATATGCATATATATATATATATATATGTTTGTATGTATATATATACACATTGTATGTGTGTTGTGTAAGATACTTGCCCCAGTTTTCTCAGATACAGTGTATTAGGGCAGTGCTCAGTTCACTCAGCTGCACTTCTTCTTTTTCGTCGAACGCTCAAACAGCAACTATTGTTGTCTGTCATATGAACGGAAATGCCTTGTGCTGCTGTTAAGCGCCTGACAAAGCAGACACATCGTATCCGATTTTGGGCGTGGGAGAGAACTGTTATCATTTAAGTCTTTCTGACAAAGGCAGGAGAATGGCCAAGAAGGCAGAAAAAAGACACGAAGGAGGTGACTGGAAAGAACAAGGCAGAAACACAGAGAGAAAAGACATGAAGGAGGTGACGGAAAGAACAAGGCAGAAACACAGAGAGAAAAGACATGAAGGAGGTGACGGAAAGAACAAGGCAGAAACACAGAGAGAAAAGACATGAAGGAGGTGACGGAAAGAACAAGGCAGAAACAGAGAGAAAAAGACATGAAGGAGGTGACGGAAAGAACAAGGCAGAAACACAGAGAGAAAAGGCATGAAGGAGGTGACGGAAAGAACAAGGCAGAAACACAGAGAAAAAAGACACGAAGGAGGTGACGGAAAGAACAAGGCAGAAACACAGAGAAAAAAGACATGAAGGAGGTGACGGAAAGAACAAGGCAGAAACACAGAGAGAAAAGACATGAAGGAGGTGACGGAAAGAACAAGGCAGAGAGACAGAGAGAAAAGACATGAAGGAGGTGACGGAAAGAACAAGGCAGAAACACAGAGAGAAAAGACATGAAGGAGGTGACGGAAAGAACAAGGCAGAAACACAGAGAAAAAAGACATGAAGGAGGTGACGGAAAGAACAAGGCAGAAACAGAGAGAAAAAAGACATGAAGGAGGTGACGGAAAGAACAAGGCAGAAACAGAGAAAAGACATGAAGGAGGTGACGGAAAGAACAAGGCAGAAACACAGAGAGAAAATGACACGAAGGAGGTGACGGAAAGAACAAGGCAGAAACACAGAGAGAAAAGACATGAAGGAGGTGACGGAAAGAACAAGGCAGAAACACAGAGAGAAAAGACATGAAGGAGGTGACGGAAAGAACAAGGCAGAAACAGAGAGAGAATAGACCAGAGGAAATTCCCAGCACTGAATTTCCAGAATGTGGGGATGCTATTTCTACTCACCGGCCCCTGGTAACCATACGGAGAGTGTGGATTTAAAGAAAAAAAAGTATGACATCTCTGACGTTTTCCTCCCACCAGTGTCTTCACGTTTTTTATTTTGTTCTTCCTGTTGACCTTATTACAGACCTACTTACTCTGGTTGTCGTTTTAAACGCTTGACAAAAATTCCGGTCTGGGTATTTCATCTTCATGCGATTCTTAGAGTAAGTTCACGCACAGCGGAAGAAAATATGCTTCTAATATTGAGTACATCAGGGTTTTTTCTTTCGTTCCTTAAAGAGTTCTTTGTCATGGTCGTTATCGGTTTTGTCTTTAATCTCTGCATTCTGTTTTTGTTTTTTTCCGTATGGAACCATTATCATTATTGGCAATATCGTTTCTTTACTATTTCCAATATCTTTTTCTTCGTATTTGGCCCCCATACAATCGTGGCTTAATATTGACAATCTGCTCGTTTTTCCAATGTCTGGCTCAGAGATTTTTGCTGCAATAATGTCATAAATCGCACAGTATACTTTTTCCTGAAGCTGTTCGCCTTTTTAAAACACATTTTCCAGCAATCATTTATTGCCAGAGGGATTGTAATCAGCAAACTCCTAACTTGGACTTTGTTGTTTCATTTCTTTAGAAAATGTCAGGAATAATGATGTGAACTTTGATGTGATGGCATTGTCATGTATGATAATACACGCTGTAATACTCGCTGTATGGAACACTTACACTTCTCAAAATGGATCATTGTTGTGCTTGTCCACCCACCCACAGAGAGAGAGAGAGAGAGAGAGAGAGAGAGAGAGAGAGAGAGAGAGAGAGAGAGAGAGAGAGAGAGAGAGAGAGAGAGAGAGAGAGAGAGAGAGAGAGAGAGGCTGATAGAAATAGAGACAGAGAGGGGAGAGAGGAACAAAGAAACCAAGACAGGGGGAACACAGTACGAAGACAAACTGACAGGAAAGGGTCTGCTGTGCTTCAGCATATATTTCAAAATATCATCACAGCAAATCAATAATTTAGACATTGTTGCAGAGGCAAAAACTGGAATCAAAGAATCTTTTTTTTCAGCTCAAAAAAGAAAAAAAATCATAAAAGAAGACCAAAGACAGAGATTCAAATCCTGCCATGTGGAAAAAAGATGAAGCAAAGTGGATGTCAGTTAGGAAGTAATTAGATCATCTGGGCACAGCTCAGTAGATTTCCACAACAGAGGGCTCCCCAAAAACGGCCGCTGCCAGTGCTGGCTAATGTGGAGTCTCGGGCTGGGGAGGAGGAGGGCTGTTCACATCCTGTCACTGTCACTCCGCCTGTCACTTTCTTCTCCACCAGGAAGTGACGTCACAATGTTGAAAAGGGAATGGCGGGAATAGCGGAAATTGGAAGGAGGACTATACCGTCAGTGTTGGTTTTTATAGACTTCCTGGGTGAGTCAAAATAGGTTTCTAATTAATTTCTTGTTTGGGAAAAAAAATGCGTTTTCGTGCATGCTTTGTGAGTGTGTGTCACAATGTATAAATTACCTTTACAGACAGATAGACACAGATAAACACAGACAGACAGACAGACAGACAGACAGAAAAGACAGACAGACACACACACACACACACACACACACACACACACACACACACACACACACACACACACACACACACACACACACACACACACACACACACCGATGAATTTCAAGACTAAAAGAGATGATTTTTCGTGGTTGGGATTAAAAAATTGAATGTTGTGTTGTGTCTGAGATAATGTGGGAGAGAATTCCAGCAAGAAGGGGATTGAAAAGAGAAAGGTTGCTTACTATACAAATTCGTTTTTACTGTGGAAATACAAAACAAAGGAGCATCAGCAGAGGTGACGAGGTGGAACACAGAGTTGAAAGATAACAGAAAGGTACAAATGAGCAAAGTTATCACAGCATCTCAAACACGGTGTGTCAAATTTGGGGTGAATCTTGGCTTATGTACGCTTTGCTTCTAGTTATTGTAAATTAGCAGCTTCATCGAACACTCACCCCCAATAACACACCGAAGTAGCTGTACTCATCCACTATATACTTTGATGAATACATCTTTGATTAATGCTTTTTTGTTGCAAAAATACCTTTTTTTAAACTGGACTTTTGTTGTTGTTATTGTTATTCTGTTGCGTTTGATGAGAACACTTAAGAGAACTGTATTTTACATCCTTTTTATTGCTGTTAAAAATACCCCTGCAACATAATTGATATGTGTACTAAAATCACAATGTCAGCCTGCTACATACTACACAAGAACGAACATTTTGTTATTCTTTGCTTTAACGTCCTTCCACGTTAAGTAATATTGGACCATAAATGAATGTTTCGTATTGATGAAGATGTACATGCTTTATGAGAGAATATAAGCTGCAATGCAAGAGACAAAAAAAATAAATTAAGGAGAGAATCAGAAAAAAAAGTTTCTGGTGAATCAGTTTCCTTACAGAAAAAGCAGTGTAAGTCAAAAGCAGGGGAGAGACATGCTGGAACTTAGAAGATTGACAGAAAACCAAGACGTGCAGCATAGTTTTGTACTTCCTGAATTTTGTCACTGAGTTATTTTGGAGATCCATACGACAAGGCATTGAAGTAATCAGCTCGAGAAAGAATGAAAGCACAAACTAAACTTTTAGTAGCTTCAACCGTGAGAAAGTGTTTGATCAAACTTCTTCTATGCAGTTCAAAATAGCAAACACGGCAGAAGAAGAAGAAGAGAAGAAGAGAAGAGAAGAGAAGAAGAAGAAGAAGAAGAAGAAGAAGAAGAAAAGAAGAAGAAGAAGAAGAAGAAGAAGAAGAAGAAAAAGAAGACAAACA
>CM060332.1:49379904-49384904 GCA_030674155.1 Stramonita haemastoma | reverse complement strand
TGCGCAAGATGTTCTGTGTGCGTTCGCACACGGGCCTCGGTTTACAGTCTCATCCGAAAGATTTTTGGGGAGAGTGGAGTCAGCACTGGTGTTAACTCCAGGGGAAAAATCCCCTCCAGCGGACTCGAACTCGGGTCGTCAAACTGTGAGCGCAATGTTCTGACCACTAGGCTATCCCGTCCCCAGGATGGCTGAGCTGAACAGGACTTCTTCTACTGCCTCGTGGAGCTCTTAGACAGCAACCATCAGGGTCTGACATCATCAGGGCCAAAGTGCTTTAGCTGCCGTTAGGCGCCTGACAAGGCAGGCCCAGCGCATCCGACTTTGACATGAAAGAGATTCATCTTTCAAATCTTTCTGGAAAAAAAGGCACGAGAAGGAACCAAAAGGGCAGACAAAAATACGAAGAGTTTACTGGAAGAAAAGGAACAAGGCAGAAATAAAGAGAAGAATAGAAAAGAGGAATTTTTATTATGTTGTGTCATATTGCTAGTTGCGTGGTTTGATTTTATATCAGCATTTACAAAACACAACATGTTTTTCTTTTACATACATTCTCCGGGTAGCACAGCCGCCAAGGATTAAGTTCTGACATGAAGAGTGACAGCAGGCCAGTTTGTATACAGATACCTACTATCACAGTGAACATCGTTAGCGTGGGAAACAATGAATCTGTGCCCCCTTGGAGTTATGCAAGACTCCTGGAAATGGGCACTTTCGATACTTTAAATACTTTAAATCTTCCCCTTCCTCCCCCCTCCCCCCCCCCTACCTCTCTTCCCCCTCCTCTACCTCTACCTATCCCCCCTCCCCCTACCTCCCCTCCCTCCCTCCCCCTACCTCTCTTCCCCCTCCTCTACCTCTACCTATCCCCCCTCCCCCTACCTCCCCTCCCTCCCCCTACCTCGCCTCTCTACCTATCCCCCTCCTTCCCCCTACCCCCTCCCTACCCCCCTCCCCCCCTCCCCCTACCTATCCCCCCTCCCTACCCCCTCCCTCCCTACCCCCTCCCTACCCCCCTCCCCCCTCCCCCTACCTATCCCCCCTCCCTACCCCCCCTCCCCCCCTCCCCCTACCTATCCCCCCTCCCTACCCCCTCCCTCCCTACCCCCTCCCTATCCCCCCTCCCTACCCCCCCCTACCCCTACCTATCTCCCTCCCCCTACCTCCTCCCCTCCCCTCCCCCTCCTCTCCTCCCTCCCCTCCCCCTTCCCTCCCCTCCCCCCTCCCTTCCCTCCCCCTACCCCTCCCTCCCCACTCCCCCTCCCTCCCCCTACCTATCCCCCCTCCCCCTCCCTATCTCCTCCCCCTCCTCCCCTCCCCCCCCCCTCCCCTCCCCCTCCCCCCTCCCTCCATCTCCTCCCCTACCCCTCCCCCCCGACCTCCTCTCCCCTACCCCCTCCATCCCCCTCCCTCCCATCCCCCCTCCCCCTCCCTACCCCCCCTCCCTACCCCTCCCTACCCCCCCTCCCCCTACCTATCCTCCCTCCCCCTACCTATCCCCTCCCCTCCCCCTGCCTCTCCTCCCCCCCCTCCCCTCCTCTCCCCCTCCCCCCCTCCCCTCCCCGTACCCCTCCCCTCCGACCTCCTTCCTCCTCTCCCCTCCCATCCCCCCTCCCTCCCCCTCCCTCTTCTCCCCCCTCCCTTTCTCCCCATCCCCTCCCTATCCCCCTCCCTCCTTATCCTCCCCCTAACCCTCCCTCCCCTCCTTCCCCCTCCTTTCCCCCTCCTTCCCCCTCCTCCCCCTCCCCCTACTATCCCCTACTATCCCCCCTCCCTCCCTCCCTCCCCACCCTCCTTCCTCCTCTCCCCTACCTATCCCCCTACTTCCTATTCCCTCTTCTCCTCCCCCCACCTACCTATCCCCCTCCTTGCTCCTCCCCCCATACCCCTCCCCCTACTTCCTATTCCCCCCCTCTCCTCCCCCCTCCTTCTGTCTATCCCATCTCCTCCCTTCTCTCCCTCCTCCCCATACCCTTCCCCCTGCCTATTCCCCTCCTCTCCCAAAAAGAAAGAAAAAAAAAGCACAAACATGGGAAGATAGACCAACACATCTCCTCCAAAGCTTAGAGGATTAGAAGTTAGGGGTGATCCCCATAGAGATCTGCCATTCCTAATTCAAAGCATAAGTTGTTACCATCATAGTTTTGCAACATATTATTACACTAACAATTCCACACTTTACAGGTTCTTTTCCTATGTCTGATCAGAAATTGAAAATAAAATTAATCTTAAACATTTCTTGTCCTCATGTACTTGTTTCAAACAGGTAAACAGCACAGTCTACAATTTTATATTAAAAAAAATTGCTGCTTCATTTACATTAGATACAGATTTTCCTCTAGACTTCTCAGTAACTTCAAACAATAAAAAGGAACATAACTGTGATGACAGCCTTTGAAGGGGGATAATATTGCCTTAAAATGAATTAATGTTTTATCAGCATATAGATGTGTCAGAAATTCTAAATACATGCAGCATAAATTAACACAGGTAAAACAACTTACAGTTTGAAGATAGTTGCCATTGGCAAATTTGTTATCTGGGGGTAATGCAGGGACAGATAAGAAATGAAACAGGAGGAGAAATTTTTATGTTTGAAATAAGTTTATCTTGGGACTGAATTGAAAACTGTCATAAGTAGGCTTTTAGCGAAGTGAGAGAGGGGGGTAATTCCAGACCGATGGACCAGAAATAGAGAAAGAGAAATAAACAGACATGCACACACACACACAAAATATCATGATTTTCACACACACACACACACACACACACACACACACACACACACACACACACACACACACACACACACACACACACATGATTCAAGATTTAATTCCTTTCACCCCTTTTGGGGCATGGAAGATAACAAACGAATTCAACAATTCTAATATTAGTATTATCAATACGAATAGGAACTGAAAGCAAAAAATTCATTGCGAAATGATAAACAAACAATGTTAAAGACTCCAGACATTTTAAAGTATATCAATTTCTGTAAAAGACACACTCTACACTTGTGAAAGACAACAAAATGAAATTCCAAGAAAAAACTTCAAATGTTATGAGCTTTTAGGGAGACAGGAAAACTTTTCAAGATTTACATTTCTACAGACTGCAAAAATCATAACTGGACATGGGTTGAAAAAAATGCTGAGGAATAAAATCTTGTCGTAAATGTTTAAAGTATGAAACATTCCATGATAAGAATATTTTCCTCCCTAAAACAGACACATTGCATTTTGAACATACTCTTTCTTCCCGTGGTTTGTTATGGAAACATCCAATCTCATTAGAAAGCTTGTGACAACTGCAACTAAATTTCATTAGACTGTAAACATACACATCTGGCAGACAAGTTACACATTTTTCCATACTAAAATTGGTTTTATAGTAATTGGTTTTATGGTAAACATTTGAGGATAGCTTTCCAGGATGAAAGTCAAGGGCTCCATCCAGAAACGAACCATTGGAACAGAAATAGACAAGGAGTATCTGCCCCCTTCTCCATATACTAACGAATTTGACATCGTACGCTTTAAACGAAAAACATATTTTAAAAAAATTAACTGGAACTTTTTAATTATTACTACGTTTTCATAACCCCAAATTTCACACCCATACAACAAAACGGGTAAAACAATGTTATCGAACAAATCAAGTGTCACATGTATAGGTAGTTCTTTTTGCCATGCAGTCCTTATCAGACTTAACATGACTTTAGTAGTTTCATTAAGCATTTTCCTTACATTTTGCAAAACTGCCACTCTCACTGAAAATAATTCCTAGATATTTAAAATAGTTAACAACTTCCAAAGTTTTTCCACCATATATAACCATGTTATGAGATCTTTTTTTTGCAAAATATCATGATTTTTACACACACACACACACACACACACACACACACACACACACACACACTCACACACACACACACACACACACACACACACACACACACACACACACACACACACACACACACACACACACACAACAAACAAACAAACAAACAAACACACACACACACACACACACACATGCTGTGTGGCTATTTCACATCAATATTACTTCCCCTTCAGAGACTATCTTAAACAATTCAATCCCTTTTAATTGTTTAAAGTTGCTTAGTAGTCCAGATAAAAGTTGTCATATCATGGAAAAGAAGCAACAACTTTTATATGAATTTGTAGGAATTGGTGTTTACCTGTCTTGAACAAGTACAGGATGAAGTAAATGATTGTAAACATATATTTTTTTTCATTTTCAAACTAATATAGGAAAACACCTTCAAAGTTTGGAATTGTTTGTTTGATAACATGCCATAAAAAATAGATTGCAGTAACATGAGCTGAGTTAGGAATAGCAGATCTCTACAGGGATCTTCCCCTAACTTCTAATCCTCTGGGCTTTGGAGGAGATGTGTTGTCTATCTTCCCGTGTTTGTGTGCCTGGATGAGAGGGAGGAGGAGGAGGAGACTGCCGCCATGGGTAGATTGGACAGGGAGTGGGGGAGAGATAGGACAGGAGGGGGGAGAAAGGACAGGAGGGGGGGTGAGATAGGACAGGAGGGGGTGAGATAGGACAGGAGGGGGGAGGAGATAGGACAGGAGGGGGGGGAGATAGGACGGGAGGGAGATAGGACAGGAGGGAGATAGGACAGGAGGGGGAGGGAGATAGGACAGGACAGGAGGGGGAGGGAGATAGGACAGGAGGGGGAGGGAGATAGGACAGGAGGGGGGAGAAATAGGACGGGAGGTTAGCATATTGGGGAGAGGGAAAGGTTGTAGGCAAAGGAGGTTTAACAGTGGAGGTTGGGGGATAGGAGGAGGGGATAGGATGCTGGGGAAGCTGGGCCTGTGGTTGAGATGGGAGGGAGAAGTTTATGTTTCGTCTGTAATAAGTGGTACCATTGTCCCAATCACCCTCTGGCGAATAAACATTAATTAATAAGCTAAGGAGAAAAAACAAACAAACAAGAACGCCATTTTGGC
>CM060332.1:49362404-49364904 GCA_030674155.1 Stramonita haemastoma | reverse complement strand
GAGAGAGAGAGAGAGAGAGAGAGAGAGAGAGAGAGAGAGAGAGAGAGAGAGAGAGAGAGAGAGAGAGAGAGAGAGAGAGAATGCGAATAAATGGGAATGGAGAGAGAGAGACAGACAGACAGACAGAGACAGAGAGAGAGGAGACAGAGACAGAGATAGACAGACAGAGACAGAGAGACAGACAGAGACAGAGAGGGGCTGTTAGCTTTTGGATACACCCTTCTTCCCCTCTCCCCTCCCCTCCACCCCACCTCCCCCCTCCTCCACCCCTTTCCATTTGTTCCTCGAAGCGTTTCTCTTTTCTGTTTCTGCCTCCGCTCCTGTTGAAACAAGACGCCCTCCCTCACCCTGCCTGCCCTGTGAAAACACTGTCTCTCTCTCTCTGTCTCTGTCTCTGTCTGCCTGTCTGTCTGTCTGTCTCTCTCTCTGTCTCTGTGTCTCTGTCTCTGTGTCTCTCTCTCTGTCTCTCTCTCTCTCTGTCTCTGTCTGCCTGTCTGTCTGTCTCTCTCTCTCTCTGTGTCTATCTGTCTCTGTCTCTGTCTCTGTGTCTCTCTCTCTGTCTCTCTCTCTCTGTATCTCTCTCTCTGTGTGTCTCTGTCTCTGTCTGTCTCTCTCTCCCTCTCTCTCTCCCTCTCTCTCTCTCAGTATGACATCTCCCTAAGTGCAGCCTAGGTATGTAGACCATTCTCTATGGAAAAGAAAACCTTTTAGCCATTGTCTTCTGTATTTCTCCTTCCACACCTACAGCTCCACGCTCACTGATGGTCAGATTTTTGCGTATGTCATCGTTTCCTCCCCCACCCCCTCACCATTTAGGTAGCCGAATTTCGACTTCGGGGTCTGTGTCTAAACACAACACCTGTGTGCATACATTTTTAAAATTGTCATCCGTTCCTACCGGCACGAAACAGCTTACTCTTCTGAAAGATGAAACGGGTTTTTAACGTGTGTACAAACTGTTTGTGTGTGCATTCGCATACGGAGTCTCGATTTATAGTTTGATCCAAGGACTTTGACATTCAGTTCGTTTTTCAGGTCAAACTGGGAGGAAAGGGCGGGGCAGGAATCGAACCCAGAACCTCATTGTTTACTTGTCAGGCATATGAACGTCTCAGTTGTCCAGCCACCTTCCTATTTGGCCACTGTCAGATAATGAAAGGAGTGTTTCACACCTTTCCAGTAGCAACATACCAGGGAGAAGATGGGAGCAGGAGAGAGAGAGAGAGGGAGAAGAGAGGAGAGAGAGAGAGAGAGAGAGAGACAGAGAAGAGAGAGAGAGAGAGAGAGAGAGAGAAGAGAGAGAGAGAGAGAGGGAGAGACAGACAGACAGACAGACAGACAGACAGACAGAAGACAGACAGAGAGAAAGAGAGAGAGAGTTTGGAGTATTTCACTCTTCACTTTCACTGCACCTGCATGCATTAGTGTTGAAGGCCTAGCACTTCCCCACAGCCATATCACAATAATATTGTATTATGATGTATTGTATTGTATTTTGTTGTGTTGTATAGTGTGTTGTATTGTGTTGTGTTGCATTGTCTTGTATTTTGTTGTCTTGTCTTGTCTTGCCTTGTATCGTGTTGTGTTTGTATTTGTGTTGTGTTTTATTGTGTTGTATTGTGTTGTGTTGTATTGTATTGTAATTGTTGTGTTGTATTGTAATGTGTTGTGCTGTATTATTTTGTGTTGTATTGTATTATATACCACTTTAAATCACGGTAGGTTTCTCTGAATTAAATTCGGGCTGCTCTCCCCTGGGAGACCGGGTCGCCCCAAGTACAGCACAACGCATTATTTTCTTTTTCTTTTCCTGTCTTCAATTGTATTTGTTTTCCTAACAGTATAGCTTTTTTCTACATAATGTTGCCAGGGACAACTCCCTTGTTGCCGTGGGCTCTTTTAAGTGCGCTATATAATTATGTGTAACACAAAGTACCTTGGTTTATCTATCATCCGAAAGACTAGCATCTAGACCACCACTCATGGTCTAATGGAAGGGGGGAAAGTTTCTGGCCCAATCGGGGATTGAACCACCACGTCCCTCGAACCCGGACGTTTTGCTTTCTAGACAGGTGCGTTACCTCTAGACCACCGATCCACCACAGTGATGCTTTGATCATCTTTACCTCTTTTCTTGGGAAGGAGTGCAAGGCTAACCAATGGTGAGATTTGGCATAATTATATGACACCATTCACCCTCCTTCAGGTAGCTGCATTCTGACTTCAGGCACGATGTCTAAACACAACACCAGCGTGCCTGTATGAACATGGAACCGGTTTTAACATATGCGCAAAACATGTCCTGCATGCGTTTGTATACGCCACCTCGGTTTAAGGTCAGATCTGGAAAGGCTTTTAGTGGAATGGAGTTTGTACTGCTATTAACTCCAGGGGAAAAATCCCCACAAACCTGTGTCTCAGTGGCGGCTGGAACATTCTCCGTCAGGTGGCGAGCCCAGTGCTCTAGCCACTAGTCCATCTCCACCCCAACCCCGATCTT
>CM060332.1:49347404-49354904 GCA_030674155.1 Stramonita haemastoma | reverse complement strand
CAGGTGGACAGGTGAGCTATGATGTGACCTGTGTGTTAGCAGAGAGGGAATTAGCAGAAGTGACGATGACAGGACCATAGTGTATTGTAGTGCATCCCTTCACCTTGCTACCTATCACCTGCACTATAGAATAGGTGATGACAGGGGCATGGTATGGTGTTGTGTATCCCTTCCCCTTGATAATTATAGCCTGCACTACATCCCAGATAATGACAGGGGTCAAGTCAAAAACACTTTCGTCATCCCATGAAGGGCAGTCAGACTACTGACAGGCATAGTGATGTAAGACCTAACCATAGCACAGTGTAGTGTATCCCCTGCAAGACCTAACCATAGCACAGTGTAGTGTATCCCCTGCAAGACCTAACCATAGCACAGTGTAGTGTATCCCCTGCAAGACCTAACCATAGCACAGTGTAGTGTATCCCCTGCAAGACCTAACCATAGCACAGTGTAGTGTATCCCCTGCAAGACCTAACCATAGCACAGTGTAGTGTATCCCCTGCAAGACCTAACCATAGCACAGTGTAGTGTATCCCTGCAAGACCTAACCATAGCACAGTGTAGTGTATCCCCTGCAAGACCTAACCATAGCACAGTGTAGTGTATCCCCTGCAAGACCTAACCATAGCACAGTGTAGTGTATCCCCTGCAAGACCTAACCATAGCACAGTGTAGTGTATCCCCTGCAAGACCTAACCATAGCACAGTGCAAGTGTAGTGTATCCCCTCCCCTGGAGAATTATAACCTGAACCACAGCAAAGATAACGACAGGAGTCAAGTCACGTCACGTCACGTCAAGCCAAGTCAAGTCAAAAACATTTTAATCATCCCGCATGAAGGGCAATTATAATACTGACAGGCATATTGACAAGAATCATAATCATAGCAGAGTGTAGTGTAGTGCATCCCTCATCTTAAAAAAGCCTCCTCCTACAGCACAGAGAGCAGGTAGGAGGTGGGAGGGATTCTTTACCAACTCAGCCCTTTATTGCAGCCCCTAAGGGCGTTTTCTCTTCTCTGGCTTTTTGGGGGTGTGGGGTAGTAGGGTGGGGGCGACCTTTTGTTTTGTTTTGTTTTGTTTCGTTTCTATCAGTATTTTTATTGCGAAAGTTGGAAGAGGCAGGGTTTTTTTTCCTCGAAACTGAAAGTAGTAGCAGTGCAGTGCTTCAATAATCATGCCTAGTCCCAACTTTTCACTTGTTTGGTTTTTAAAGGTTCTACGATTACAGTGTTTCAACATAAGGGCGGTTTCCTCCTTCTTCTTCAACTTACGATGCATGCAGTGTTTTGGGGAAGTGGGTTTACAGTCTTATGTAAATGACTGTGCGGACCTTGGAGTCAGCACCAGCAATAACTCCAGGAGAAAACTCCTCACATAAACACCTCAGCGGCAAATGCAGCCTGCTTCTTCCTGGCTTGAACCTGAGACATCAGATCACCCTGCAGCTATGGTGGATGGGTGATCTGGGGTGACAGGACTCCCACCCTGCAGCTATGGGTGATCTGGGGTAACAGGACTCCCACCCTGCAGCTATGGGTGATCTGGGGTAACAGGACTCCCACCCTGCAGCTATGGGTGATCTGGGGTGACAGGACTCCCACCCTGCAGCTATGGGTGATCTGGGGTAACAGGACTCCCACCCTGCAGCTATGGGTGATCTGGGGTAACAGGACTCCCACCCTGCAGCTATGGGTGATCTGGGGTAACAGGACTCCCACCCTGCAGCTATGGGTGATCTGGGGTAACAGGACTCCCACCCTGCAGCTATGGGTGATCTGGGGTAACAGGACTCCCACCCTGCAGCTATGGGTGATCTGGGGTAACAGGACTCCCACCCTGCAGCTATGGGTGATCTGGGGTAACAGGACTCCCACCCTGCAGCTATGGGTGATCTGGGGTAACAGGACTCCCACCTGCAGCTATGGGTGGATGGGTGATCTGGGGTAACAGGACTCCCACCCTGCAGCTATGGGTGGATGGGTGATCTGGGGTAACAGGACTCCCACACTGCAGCTATGGGTGGATGGGTGATCTGGGGGTAGCTGGCCTGTGCAGGAAGCAGGGAGTGTGGGTTTGATTCCTGCCTGAACCCAATGTAATGGGCCGCTTAGCCTAGTGGTTAGGGCGTTGCGCTCGCGACTGATGACCTGGTATCGAGCCCGGGTTCGAGCCACTCCTGAAACTCCCTTTCACGTGGATTTTTTAAAATTTACCCTGGATGAGACTATAGACTGAGGTCTTGTGTGCAAATGCACACAGAATATCTTGCGCACACTTTAAAACCCGTTCTGCCTTTTGGAAAAGTAGGTCATTTGTTGAAGTAAGAACGGATTACATATATATAGATATACATGTTATGCATACAAACTGGTATTGTGTTTTGAAAACACCATCCTCGAAGTCGGAATGCAGTTACCTGAATGGTGGGCAAAACCTATCCATAACAAAAATCTCATTATTGGTGAAACTCGGAGCTCTACCTAAGGAACGAAAAAAAGCCGGTATTTTCCCCTTCCACGATATCTTGAGTGGTGGTCTGGGGGCAATACGATAGAATGCAATGCGATAGAATGCAATACGATACAATGCAATACGATACAATGCAATATGACAGAATGCAATACGACAGAATGCAATACGGTAGAATGCAATACGATAGAATGCAATACGATAGAATGCAATACGATAGAATGCAATACGACAGAATGCAACACGATAGAATGCAATACGATAGAATGCAATGCGATAGAATGCAATACGATAGAATGCAGTACGATACAATGCAATACGATACAATGCAATGCAACATAATACAATACAGTACAATACAGTACAATGCAGTACAGTACAATACAATACAGCATAACACGATACAATGCAATACGATACAATACAATTTTATACATTGCAATACGATATAATGCAATGCAATACAATACAACCAGATACCTATTCCCCACCCACACCTCTCTTCCCTCCCCTCCCCTTCCCTCCCTCTACTCCCCTCCCCTTCCTTCCCCTCCCTTCAGGAACAAGAGAAGATAACTACGTGAAGACGCCGACTACTGGCCAAGTCTGGCCGCCTGCCTTGATGGAGCACTTTGGCAGAGGGTCGGTCTGTTAGTGGTCTGCCCTGCACTGCCCTACACTACCCTGCACTGCTTAGCCCTATACTGCACTGTATCATGTTCTCCTTACACTTAACTGCTCTGTCTGTCCAAGTGGCCGCCTTTTCTTCCTTTAGAGAGAGATTTGTCGCAACACAACACCTTCCTTTTTCGTTTTCCTTCATGCAGATATATAAATTTTTGAGGAACGCATGCAAATTCTTTCCATAAATATGTTGTTCTGTTGTAGTTGTTGTGGGCTCTTTTGTGTGTACAAGTATGCATGTTGCATGCAAAACTCTGGTTTATTGAACGATTAAAGCAAGGCACAGCCACTCGGGATTTATTAGGGGGGGGGGGAGAGAGAGAGAGAGAGAGAGAGAGAGAGAGAGAGAGAGAGAGAGAGAGAGAGAGAGAGAGAGAGAGAGAGAGAGAGAGAGAGAGAGAGAGAGAGAATCAATCGTTTGGATGTTGATTCAAAGACTGAAGGAACCTCTGATTTTCTGCATTGGTGTTTTTTCTGTTGTCTTTGTACTCTCTCTCTCTCTCTCTCTCCTCTCTCTCTCTCTCTCTCTCTCTCTCTCTCTCTCTCTCTCTCTCTCTCTCTCTCTCTCTCTCCTCTCTCTCTCTCTCTCTCTCTCTCTCTCTCTCTGTGAGTGTGTGTGTGTGTGTGTGTGTGTGTGTGTGTGTGTGTGTGTGTGTGTGTGTGTGTGTGTGTGTGTGTGTGTGTGTGTGTGTGTGTGTCATTCAAACCATTAGCCCTTGTGACCTTCGAACACTTAGCTGTGTGGCCTTCAGACCCACAGCCTTTGTGAACTGGTGTCCACACGGAACAGGACTCTGACTTCTCCTGACTCCCTCAGAAGTTTTCCATGCTCTGCACTGAAGTTGGTGCATCAGTGGTCTAGAAATAACGCACCTGACTAGAGAGCGAAAAGTCAGGGTCTGATCCCCCTTTGTGTCCAAAACTTTTCCCCCATCCATTTGACTGTAAGTGGTGGTGTGGTGCTAGTCTTTTGAGTGATACAATAAATCGATTTCGTGTGCAACACATATTTAGTTCACGTAAAAGAAGGAACCCACAGCAACAAGAGAGTAGCACCCGGCAAAGTTCTGTAGAAAAAGCCAGCTCTGATAAGGAAAACAAATACACATGGAGACAGAAAAATAATGGGTGGCGCTGCATTTGTGGCGACACGCTCTCCCCGTGGAGAGCATCCCGAATTTCACGCAGAGAACTCTGCCGTGACTTAAAGTGGTATACAAATTTCCCAGCCCCTGTGTGTGGGGCGACGGCAGACCCCATCCCTCTCTGGGTCACAGAGCACAGCGCATGCTGGGTGTGTCGGTGTTGTCCGTACCATCGGCCATAGCTGGCTACTCCTGCACCAGCATTGGGGGTTGCTCTGTGTGCAAAATGCCTTGCCTGCATTTTTACACGGAACTTTAGTGTAGATTGTCATCAGAAGGATTAGCATGGAAACAAAATATGAACAGGGGCGAAGTCGGGAGAAAGCCATAGAAAAAAAACATGAAAAACATCTCAGAGGTGACTTTCTGCCTTCCTGCCTGCCTGCCTGCCCTCTCATACTGTCACTTCCAGTGTTTGACTTGCTGCCCACTTAGCTGTCCTGCCTGTCTGGATTCAATACAAGTGTGCCTAAAACTGCCCAATGGTAGGAAAAGGTGTCCCATCATCAACTTGGGCTTTGGGGAGTGAAGTGTCATACACCTCAGTTTTTTTTTAGGGGCCAGCATATTGAGGTCAGCGCCCATCTCCTCTTCCTCGTTGCCTTACCTCCACTGTCCCTAAAGAGGGCAGGTACCCATCGACAGCTGGGTGAGCTGGGGAACTGTACTGAAGCCAAGGTGTACGATTGGTCACCCATCCCAAAAGCAACAAACAGAATGAACGTCTGCTTAACCGTAGCTTGGAGAGAGCAAATACTCTGACCACTGAGCCAGATTTCGCTATATCTTGCGTGCTGAATGTCTTGAAATGCTTTTTTTCTTCTTTTTTGTTCTTTCTCAGGCATTTTCTCCAGTTTTCTCCCTTTCTCTTAGCCTATACTTTTGGGTGTGTTTTTTCCATGACGTCTTTTTCTGTTGTGTGTGTTGTTTTTTTTCCCCAAATGACGTCGTTTTTCTGTCTTACTGTGTGTGTTTTTTTTTTCCCAAATGACGTCTTTTTCTGTCTTACTGTGTGTTGTTTTGGGTTGGTTTATTTTTGATGACGTCTTTTTCTGTTTTACTATGTGTTTTTATGACGTCCTTTTTCTGTTTTTACTGTGTATTGTTGTGTTGTTGTTTTTTCCAATGATGTCTTTTTTCTGTTTTACTGTGTGTGGTCTTTCCTCTGCTTTTTCCTTGTCCACAAGTGGCCCAGATTCGGAGTCCTCTGTGAGAGAGGTTGCCTGCCGGATGCCTGGCAACCCGTGTTTCTGTCTGATGCCCTCGTCCTCTGTTAGCGCTCTGACCCCGCCTTTATCTGCCTGCACTGCTGTGCTCTGCCCGCCAATTTTCTCTTTGCTGCCTTTTGTTTCTTTGGGTATTTCTTTCTTATCTTTTCTTTCTTTCTTTCTTTCTTTTCTTTTCTTTTCTTTCTTTCTTTCTTTTCTTTTTCCTTTCTTTCTTTCTTTTTCTTTCTTTCTTTCTTTCTTATCTTTTCTTTTCTTTCTTGCTTCTTTTCTTTCTTTTCTTTTCTTTTTCTTTCTTTTCTTTTTCTTTCTTTCTTTCTTTCTTATCTTTTCTTTTCTTTCTTGCTTCTTTCTTTTCTTTTCTTTCTTTCTTTTTCTTTTCTTTTTTGTTTCTTTCTTTTCTTTTCTTTTCTTTTCTTTCTTTTCTTTCTTTCTTTTCTTTTCTTTGTTTGTTTCTTTCTTTCTTCAAATATTTCTTTCTTTTGTTCTTTCTTTCTTTCTTTCTTTCTTTTTTTTTCTTTTTCTTTTCTTTCTTCTTTCTTTTTTTCTTTTCTTTTCTTTTCTTTCTTTCTTCGAATATTCATTTTTTTGTTCTTCCTTTCTGTAGGTCTTTCTTCTTTCTTTTTTTTCTTTCTTTCTTCCTTACTTTCTTTTTTTCTTACTTTCTTTCTTTGTTTTCTTTCTTTAGGTCTTTCTTTCTTTCTAGAGTTCTTTTTTCTTTCTTTTCTTTTCTTTTTTCCTTCCTTTCTTTCTTTTCTTTATTTCTTTCTTTCTTCCCTTCTTCCTTCCGTCCTTTCTTTTTTTTTTCTTTTTATGTCTTTCCTTCTTTCTTTCTTTCTTTCTGTCTTTAGTTCTTTCTCTTTTTTTTACTGTCTCTCTTTGGGTCTCTTCTTGTTTTCTTTCCTTTCCCTTTTCGTTTTGGTGATCTCCTGCTTCTTTCTTTATTGGACCTTTCTTACTTTTGCTTTTCGGGTTTTCTTCTAGCTTAATTTCTTTCATCACCCCTTTCTTTCCTCAGTTTTGGTTTTTACAGTTTTCCTTTCTTCCTCTTTCCCTTCTTTTTTCTCTTCATTTTCATTTTCTTTCCATTATTCTTGTCGTGCTCATTTGCTTTATTTGTTGCTTTCTCTTTTTTCTGACTTTTATCTTCATCTACTCCGCTTTTTGTAGGTGGTGGTGGTGGAGGTATTTCCCCTTTTATTTCTCTTCTCTCCAATGGAAATGCCAACGGCTCTTTCAGTATAATTAGTCTTCTGGAAATTTTGTGACAGAAATTATATATATATATATATATATATATATATTATATATATATATATATATATATATATATATATATATTATATATATATATCCTTCTTTCTCTTCTCTCTCTCTCCTCTCCTCTCTCTTCTCTCTATCTCTCCTCTCTCTCCTACTCTCTCTCTCTCTTCTCTCTGTATCTGTCTTCTCTCTCACTCCCTCTCCCTCCTCCCTTCTCTCTCTCCCTCTCTGTCTCTCTCTGCCTCTGTCTCTCTCCCTTTCTCTCTTGATTATTTTCTGCCTTTCAAGTCCACTCTCCTGTCTTCCATCCAGAAAGTCTGACAGTTTTCTCATGACATGTTGCCCTGCACTGTGCCTGTATTTTTTATGTTCTGACGATCAGGTTGCAGTGACATTGGGAACACTTAGAACCCCCGTAGGGAGGCTGGGGGCCTGTCAGTATAAATACCATCCCCACCCTACAAATTCTGTGCCAAGAATTCCATCTTTTCTAAACCCTCGCGCCTAACTGCAGCACAGAGCAAAATTCCATATTTGACAACAATGAGTTGCTGTTTGAGTGGTTGACGACAACAAAGAAGAATACAAGAATGGACTGCAGTTTTAGTTACCCATATGGTGTTTTTTATGTTACATTATTTTATTCCTTGAAGGTGTTTGCTATTTTTTCTGCACTTAAAAAAATATACGGATAATAATCAAATGGAC
>CM060332.1:49316283-49346283 GCA_030674155.1 Stramonita haemastoma | reverse complement strand
GAAGGTTTTACTGGGGAGATAAAGGGGGCCTGCTGAAGGAACAAGATTGACTGCACACAAGAAAAATGGACTGGGATAATCCCCTCTCCTAGACATGTACATGCATGCACATGTGCAGAGACTCACACACATCTACCTACTTATTGGTGCACGCGTGCGCACGCGCACGCACACACAGATACGCGCACACACACACACACCACACATATATTATATATATATATATATATATATATATATATAATATAAACACACACACATATATGCACGCACGCACGCACACACGCACACACACACACACACACACACACACACACACACACATACAGAAGGAGAGAGAGGGAGAGAGAGAGAGAGAGAGAGGAGAGAGGAGGTAAGAGAGGGAGAGAGAGAGAGAGAGAGAGAGAGAGAGAGAGAGGAGAGAGAGAGAGAGAGAGAGAGAGGGAACATGAACATGAACATGAACATGAACATGAACAAGATTTATTCTTCAGGCCACCAGCCCCAAGAATGGGGTAAACAAAGCATAGCAAAGCAAAGCAAATAATGCAAAAATAAAATAAAACCTCATGACATATATGACAACTGCTAAAACATATCAAGTGTGAACATGTGTCCTTTTAGATTAAACTGACCTCTTTTAAATGATGTTATTTGTTTGTCAAGTCTCCAAGTTTTCAACAAAATCCTGCCTTATTTTTAAGGCATTGAAAAGATATAAACTTAGCCTACGAATGGTAAATACAGAGCCATATTTCAACACATTTACGTATGGTTGATCCCAGGTGATAACAAAGTGACAGACGCAGGTGTGGCCCTCCAGGTGGACAGGTGAGCTATGTGACCTGTGTGTCTGCAGAGAGGGAATTAGCAGAAGTGATAAGGACAGGACCATAGTGCATTGTAGTGCATCCCTTCACCTTGCCACCTATCACCTGCACTATAGAATAGGTGATGACAGGGGCACAGTATGGTGTTGTGTATCCCTTTCCCTTGATAATTATAGCCTGCACTACAGCACAGATAATGACAGGGGTCAAGTCACGTCACGTCACGTCAAGCCAAGTCAAGTCAAAAACATTTTAATCATCCCGCATGAAGGGCAATTATAATACTGACAGGCATATTGACACGAATCATAATCATAGCAGAGTGTAGTGTAGTGCATCCCTCATCTTAAAAAAGCCTCCTCCTACAGCACAGAGAGCAGGTAGGAGGTGGGAGGGATTCTCTACCAACTCAGCCCTTTATTGTAGCCCCTAAGGGCGTTTTCTCTTCTCTGGCTTTTTGGGGGTGTGGGGGGGTAGTAGGGTGGGGGCGACCTTTCGTTTTGTTTTGTTTCGTTTCGTTTCGTTTCTATCAGTATTTTTATTGTGAAAGTTGGAAGAGGCAGGGTTTTTTTTCCTCGAAACTGAAAGTAGTAGCAGTGCAGTGCTTCAATAATCATGCCTAGTCCCAACTTTTCACTTGTTTGGTTTTTAAAGGTTCTACGATTACAGTGTTTCAACATAAGGGCTGTTGTCTTCCTTCTTCTTCAACTTACGATGCATGCAGTGTTTTGGGGAAGTGGGTTTACAGTCTTACGTAAATGACTGCGGAACTTGGAGTCAGCACCAGCAATAACTCCAGGAGAAAACTCCTCACATAAACACCTCAGTGGCAAATGCAGCCTGCTTCTTCCTGGCTTGAACCTGAGACATCAGATCACCCTGCAGCTATGGGTGGATGGGTGGTCTGGGGTAACAGGACTCCCACCCTGCAGCTATGGGTGATCTGGGGTAACAGGACTCCCACACTGCAGCTATGGGTGATCTGGGGTAACAGGACTCCCACCCTGCAGCTATGGGTGATCTGGGGTAACAGGACTCCCACACTGCAGCTATGGGTGATCTGGGGTAACAGGACTCCCACCCTGCAGCTATGGGTGATCTGGGGTAACAGGACTCCCACCCTGCAGCTATGGGTGATCTGGGGTAACAGGACTCCACCCTGCAGCTATGGGTGATCTGGGGTAACAGGACTCCACCCTGCAGCTATGGGTGGATGGGTGATCTGGGGTAACAGGACTCCCACCCTGCAGCTATGGGTGGATGGGTGATCTGGGGTAACAGGACTCCCACACTGCAGCTATGGGTGGATGGGTGATCTGGGGGTAGCTGGCCTGTGCAGGAAGCAGGGAGTGTGGGTTTGATTCCTGCCTGAACCCAATGTAATGGGCCGCTTAGCCTAGTGGTTAGGGCGTTGCGCTCGCGACTGATGACCTGGTATCGAGCCCGGGTTCGAGCCACTCCTGAAACTCCCTTTCACGTGGATTTTTTAAAATTTACCCTGGATGAGACTATAGACTGAGGTCTTGTGTGCAAATGCACACAGAATATCTTGCGCACACTTTAAAACCCGTTCTGCCTTTTGGAAAAGTAGGTCATTTGTTGAAGTAAGAACGGATTACATATATATAGATATACATGTTATGCATACAAACTGGTATTGTGTTTTGAAAACACCATCCTCGAAGTCGGAATGCAGCTACCTGAATGGTGGGCAAAACCTATCCATAACAAAAATCTCATTATTGGTGAAACTCGGAGCTCTACCTAAGGAACGAAAAAAAGCCGGTATTTTCCCCTTCCACGATATCTTGAGTGGTGGTCTGGGGGCAATACGATAGAATGCAATGCGATAGAATGCAATACGATACAATGCAATACGATACAATGCAATATGACAGAATGCAATACGACAGAATGCAATACGGTAGAATGCAATACGATAGAATGCAATACGATAGAATGCAATACGATAGAATGCAATACGACAGAATGCAACACGATAGAATGCAATACGATAGAATGCAATGCGATAGAATGCAATACGATAGAATGCAGTACGATACAATGCAATACGATACAATGCAATGCAACATAATACAATACAGTACAATACAGTACAATGCAGTACAGTACAATACAATACAGCATAACACGATACAATGCAATACGATACAATACAATTTTATACATTGCAATACGATATAATGCAATGCAATACAATACAACCAGATACCTATTCCCCACCCACACCTCTCTTCCCTCCCCTCCCCTTCCCTCCCTCTACTCCCCTCCCCTTCCTTCCCCTCCCTTCAGGAACAAGAGAAGATAACTACGTGAAGACGCCGACTACTGGCCAAGTCTGGCCGCCTGCCTTGATGGAGCACTTTGGCAGAGGGTCGGTCTGTTAGTGGTCTGCCCTGCACTGCCCTACACTACCCTGCACTGCTTAGCCCTATACTGCACTGTATCATGTTCTCCTTACACTTAACTGCTCTGTCTGTCCAAGTGGCCGCCTTTTCTTCCTTTAGAGAGAGATTTGTCGCAACACAACACCTTCCTTTTTCGTTTTCCTTCATGCAGATATATAAATTTTTGAGGAACGCATGCAAATTCTTTCCATAAATATGTTGTTCTGTTGTAGTTGTTGTGGGCTCTTTTGTGTGTACAAGTATGCATGTTGCATGCAAAACTCTGGTTTATTGAACGATTAAAGCAAGGCACAGCCACTCGGGATTTTTAGGGGGGGGGGAGAGAGAGAGAGAGAGAGAGAGAGAGAGAGAGAGAGAGAGAGAGAGAGAGGAGAGAGAGAGAGAGAGGAGAGAGAGAGAGAGAGAGAGAGAGAGAGAGAATCAATCGTTTGGATGTTGATTCAAAGACTGAAGGAACCTCTGATTTTCTGCATTGGTGTTTTTTCTGTTGTCTTTGTACTCTCTCTCTCTCTCTCTCTCTCTCTCTCTCTCTCTCTCTCTCTCTCTCTCTCTCTCTCTCTCTCTCTCTCTCTCTCTCTCTCTCTCTCTCTCTCTCTCTCTCTCTCTCTCTGTGAGTGTGTGTGTGTGTGTGTGTGTGTGTGTGTGTGTGTGTGTGTGTGTGTGTGTGTGTGTCATTCAAACCATTAGCCCTTGTGACCTTCGAACACTTAGCTGTGTGACCTTCAGACCCACAGCCTTTGTGAACTGGTGTCCACACGGAACAGGACTCTGACTTCTCCTGACTCCCTCAGAAGTTTTCCATGCTCTGCACTGAAGTTGGTGCATCAGTGGTCAAGAAATAACGCACCTGACTAGAGAGCGAAAAGTCAGGGTCTGATCCCCCTTTGTGTCCAAAACTTTTCCCCCATCCATTTGACTGTGAGTGGTGGTGTGGTGCTAGTCTTTTGAGTGATACAATAAATCGATTTCGTGTGCAACACATATTTAGTTCACGTAAAAGAAGGAACCCACAGCAACAAGAGAGTAGCACCCGGCAAAGTTCTGTAGAAAAAGCCAGCTCTGATAAGGAAAACAAATACACATGGAGACAGAAAAATAATGGGTGGCGCTGCATTTGTGGCGACACGCTCTCCCCGTGGAGAGCATCCCGAATTTCACGCAGAGAACTCTGCCGTGACTTAAAGTGGTATACAAATTTCCCAGCCCTGTGTGTGGGGCGACGGCAGACCCCATCCCTCTCTGGGTCACAGAGCACAGCGCATGCTGGGTGTGTCGGTGTTGTCCGTACCATCGGCCATAGCTGACTACTCCTGCACCAGCATTGGGGGTTGCTCTGTGTGCAAAATGCCTTGCCTGCATTTTTACACGGAACTTTAGTGTAGATTGTCATCAGAAGGATTAGCATGGAAACAAAATATGAACAGGGGCGAAGTCGGGAGAAAGCCATAGAAAAAAAACAGGAAAAACATCTCAGAGGTGACTTTCTGCCTTCCTGCCTGCCTGCCTGCCCTCTCATACTGTCACTTCCAGTGTTTGACTTGCTGCCCACTTAGCTGTCCTGCCTGTCTGGATTCAATACAAGTGTGCCTAAAACTGCCCAATGGTAGGAAAAGGTGTCCCATCATCAACTTGGGCTTTGGGGAGTGAAGTGTCATACACCTCAGTTTTTTTAGGGGCCAGCATATTGAGGTCAGCGCCCATCTCCTCTCCCTCGTTGCCTTACCTCCACTGTCCCTAAAGAGGGCAGGTACCCATCGACAGCTGGGTGAGCTGGGGAACTGTACTGAAGCCAAGGTGTACGATTGGTCACCCATCCCAAAAGCAACAAACAGAATGAACGTCTGCTTAACCGTAGCTTGGAGAGAGCAAATGCTCTGACCACTGAGCCAGATTTCGCTATATCTTGCGTGCTGAATGTCTTGAAATGCTTTTTTTCTTCTTTTTTGTTCTTTCTCAGGCATTTTCTCCAGTTTTCTCCCTTTCTCTTAGTAGGTAGGACCACGGCAGCCGCTAATGAGTAAAGCGTAGTGGAAAGTGGCAAATTAGATCTACTTTGCACCCAAATTTCTCCATCCAAATCTAAAAGAAAGCTAAAAAAATATATACTAGTAAAAAGTTTAATGCATTAACTTAACGTCTGTAATATCATTTTGCAAGAATGATGACTGGATAAGTGCGAGCGATGATTTGATATCGGTAATAAACTTAAAAACTCGCCGCTACCGGAGCCTCACTGGCTGAAAACGCGACTCGGTGAATTTTCGTGCTTCGTCTTCCAACACGATCTGTCACCCCTTCACTATACAAACCTATTCATAGCGCATACCATTGGAAAGAAGAAACTCTCCACTAACCGATTATATGAGGAAACTTTAGTGAAGTTTTTTTTTTAATACAGTATAATGCGTTTAAAAAATCCCTACATTTTTCGGAAGTCGTAGAAATTTCCCTATTAATCGTACAAAAAAATCCAACACAGCGTTAAAAAGCTCGTTTTTTCAAGAACAAAAACCTCATTTCAGTTTATCGGTTATTTCCGTTAAATGACGTCTGATTCTCATTTGCATACAGCACCCCCCTTCTAACTGACCAAAATGGCGGCCTTAGCGAGTCTACACATAGATGCTTCAGACTTGCGAACGTCGATAGAGATTTTCGATGTGTACAGCGCATTTACACTCACATCTAAAGAAGTAAATGCTGTGCTTTTATTTTGTACGTAGTTACTATCGAATCTCGATGATTTTAGATTTAAAAAACTTATCGTTGATCGCAAGTTTATCCCGGACTGGGATCGCAGGGAGCGAAGAACTAGGTCATCGAAGGGTGCTCTCAGAATTTATGAGCTCGCGTGAAATTTTTCTATTATAACAATAAATGAGGGTGATGATTCTATTCTAAATAGTTTCTAGTAGTGTTTGTTTTTTTCTTAGGATCTGTACTTTGTTATATCGTGCCGAAATGTTCGACGAAACATCGTGAAAACAAATGCAAGAATGATAACTCTTGCCTAGATCTAATTTCTAATAGAGATTTGGCCGATTTTGTTTACCGTTTGTTGTGTCTGTGTGCATGTAAGACCGCATTTTTAACAGAAATAGTGATTTAACGATTAGAAATCTCTCCTGAATGCATCCATTTAAATTCATGCAAAGCAAAACTTTTTTTTTTTTAAATCAGAGCATACAAGTGCTAATCAAATTGAGTAAAACTTTGTTCTCTCTGTTGGTTTCACATTTTAAACAGTGCATGAACTTTCTTCACTTCTTTTTCATTAAGTTGTTTTGTTTCACCAAACATGTAGTTAGAAAGAAAAAAAACACAAGAAAAACTGAAAACTTTGTAATGATTTTATTGTGCACAAACAAGCCTATTCAATACTAATTTTTATCACACACACACACACACACACACACACACACACACACACACACACACACACACACACAGTCACAGTCACACAAAGTCACACACACACAAATACTATATATATTACACACACACACACACACACACACACACACACACACACACACACACACACACACACACACACACACACAAGATTCACACACACACACTCACACACACACACACACACACACACACACACACACACACACACACACACACACACACACACACACACACACACACACACACCACTCATACCTCTACAATTCATACTTGCATGTATGCACACTTAAATAAAATGTACAGACACTAAGAATACACACCGATTAGGCAACTCACAAAAATGTCCAAATATGCATTTTTAATTGTACAAGAAAAATGTTAAAAAATACAACACTAATAAGTCTATATCATACAGGCATTGCAACAGTATGTCACACAGTGAAAGATATTTCAGCAGAGGTCTAGGAGGTCTGTGATATATTTAGGAAGAAAATATGCAAAGGTTAAAATCACTGGGCACAAAAAGGATACATGCAACATCACAATGCAACATGTAAGCTCACCAGAAACCTATAAAAAAAAAATTAATAAAAGAACACAGATGATCACATGAGTACACCTATGATATATTGTACAGAAGATGCTTGACAAGACAAAGGGGGGGGGGGGGGGGGGGGTGTTAGGGGAAAAAACAAACAGAATCACTTGGAATGGCCTTATAAAGACATGCGCATTGTTTCAAGACAAACATTTTGATAGGTGTACCATTTTTGTCAGTCAATTAAAAAACATATATGATGTTAATGCCTATAAGGGGGAGGGGGGCTGAGTGGGGGGGGGGGGTGAGTGAGGGGGGGGACCAGAATAACTTGGAATGCTCTTTAAAAAGACTCACTGTTTAAAGACAAATATTTTGATAGGTGTACCATTTCTATCAGTCAATTAGAAGCTGAGATATGATGTTGATGCCTATTGAGGGGGGGGGGGGGGGGGGAGGGGGGGAGAGGAGTGGAGGGGGGGGGAACCAGAATCACTTGGAATGCCCTTTAAAATGACTCACTGTTTAAAGACAAATATTTTGATAGGTGTACCATTTCTATCAGTCAATTAGAAGCCGAGATATGATGTTAATGCCTATGGGGGGGGGGGGGGGGGTAGAAGTGGAGGGGGGGGGGAACCAGAATCACTTGGAATGCCCTTTAAAAAGACTCACTGTTTAAAGACAAATATTTTGATAGGTGTACCATTTCTGTCAGTCAATTAGAAGCTGAGATATGATGATAATGCCTATTGAGGGGGGGGGGGGAGGGGGGGAAGAGGAGTGGAGGGGGGACCAGAATCACTTTGAATACCCTTTAAAAAGACTCAATGTTTAAAGACAAACATTTTGATAGGTGTACCATTTCTGTCAGTCAATTAGAAGCTGAGATATGATGATATGCCTATGGGCTGGTTTTGTGTTATTATTTGGACAGGTTTTATGCTTCACAAATTGCTGTCATAGGGGTGTTTTGGATGATTGCAGTTTGCCTCTACATGATTTTTAGCTTCTAAAAAAAAATATATAGCATCTGAGTAATAAGTACAAGCTGTAATATAGATCTTAGACACTTTTAGGCATTCTTGAGATTTTTACAGGAGGGTAAAGTACCCCTTTCAGCTCAATTCGCGAGCTATTTTTAGAATTTTCCTCTGATTTTGATGTAAAATTCCATTTGTTTCCTTTGACTTATTTTTCTGCTTTTTAGATATTTGTTTCTTCAAAGTAGCATAAAACAATATAAAACTAGTTTCAGCACTGTCAGGTTCATAATAAGCATGAGGGAGATGTCCAAATAAGGCTTTAAATAACGAATTGACATTTTTATCCCATCTGAAAATTTTTAAAGTGGTATATCTCAAAAACTGTCTAAGATAATGATATGAAATTTTGCATGCTTCTTGATCTTGCTACTATCTTTCATTTGAGATAACAAATATCAAATTCTATGACATCTGAAAAAATGAGTGGTCCTACCTACTCTTAGCCTATACTTTTGGGTGTTTTTTTTCCATGACGTCTTTTTCTGTTGTGTGTGTGTTGTTTTTTTTCCCCAAATGACGTCGTTTTTCTGTCTTACTGTGTGTGTTTTTTCCCAAATGACGTCTTTTTCTGTCTTACTGTGTGTTGTTTTGGGTTGGTTTAGTTTTGATGACGTCTTTTTCTGTTTTACTATGTGTTTTTATGACGTCCTTTTTCTGTTTTACTGTGTATTGTTGTGTTGTTGTTTTTTCCAATGATGTCTTTTTTCTGTTTTACTGTGTGTTGTTGTGTTGTTTTTTCCAATGATGTCTTTTTTCTGTTTTACTGTGTGTGGTCTTTCCTCTGCTTTTTCCTTGTCCACAAGTGGCCCAGATTCGGAGTCCTCTGTGAGAGAGGTTGCCTGCCGGATGCCTGGCAACCCGTGTTTCTGTCTGATGCCCTCGTCCTCTGTTAGCGCTCTGACCCCGCCTTTATCTGCCTGCACTGCTGTGCTCTGCCCGCCAATTTTCTCTTTGCTGCCTTTTGTTTCTTTGGGTATTTCTTTCTTATCTTTTCTTTCTTTCTTTCTTTTCTTTTCTTTCTTTCTTTCTTTTCTTTTCCTTTCTTTCTTTCTTTTCTTTCTTTCTTTCTTTCTTATCTTTTCTTTTCTTTCTTGCTTCTTTCTTTTCTTTTCTTCTTTCTTTTCTTTTCTTTCTTTCTTTCTTTTCTTATCTTTTCTTTTCTTTCTTGCTTCTTTCTTTTCTTTTCTTTCTTTCTTTTTCTTTTCTTTTTTGTTTCTTTCTTTTCTTTTCTTTCTTTTCTTTCTTTTCTTTCTTTCTTTTCTTTTCTTTGTTTGTTTCTTTCTTTCTTCAAATATTTCTTTCTTTTGTTCTTTCTTTCTTTCTTTCTTTCTTTCTTTCTTTCTTTCTTTCTTTCTTTTCTTTTCTTTTCTTTTCTTTTCTTTTCTTTCTTTCTTCGAATATTCATTTTTTTGTTCTTCCTTTCTGTAGGTCTTTCTTCTTTCTTTTTTTCTTTCTTTCTTCCTTACTTTCTTTTTTTCTTACTTTCTTTCTTTGTTTTCTTTCTTTAGGTCTTTCTTTCTTTTCTTTTCTTTTTTCCTTCCTTTCTTTCTTTTCTTTATTTCTTTCTTTCTTCCCTCTTTCCTTCCGTCCTTTCTTTTTTTTTCTTTTTATGTCTTTCCTTCTTTCTTTCTTTCTTTCTTTCTGTCTTTAGTTCTTTTTCTTTTTTTACTGTCTCTCTTTGGGTCTCTTCTTGTTTTCTTTCCTTTCCCTTTTCGTTTTGGTGATCTCCTGCTTCTTTCTTTATTGGACCTTTCTTACTTTTGCTTTTCGCGTTTTCTTCTCGCTTAATTTCTTTCACCCTTTCTTTCCTCATTTTTGGTTTTTACAGTTTTCCTTTCTTCCTCTTTCCCTTCTTTTTTCTCTTCATTTTCATTTTCTTTCCATTATTCTTGTCGTGCTCATTTGCTTTATTTCTTGCTTTCTCTTTTTTCTTACTTTTATCTTCATCTACTCCGCTTTTTTGTAGGGTGGTGGTGGTGGAGGTATTTCCCCTTTTATTTCTCTTCTCTCCAATGGAAATGTCAACGGCTCTTTCAGTATAATTAGTCTTCTGGAAATTTTGTGACAGAAATATATATATATATATATATATATATATATATATATATATATATATATATATATATATATATATATATATATATATATATATATATATCCTTTCTTTCTCTCTCTCACTCACTCACTCTCTCTCTCTCTCTCACTCCCTCCCTCTCCCTCCTCCCTTCTTCTCTCTCCCTCTCTGTCTCTCTCTGTCTCTGTCTCTCTCCCTTTCTCTCTTGATTATTTTCTGCCTTTCAAGTCCACTCTCCTGCCTTCCTTCCAGAAAGTCTGACAGTTTTCTCATGACATGTTGCCCTGCCCTGTGCCTGTGTTGTTGTGTTCTGACCACCAGGTAGCAGTGACATTGGGAACACTTACATCCACGTGGGGAGGCTGGGGGTCTGCCAATATAAATAGCATCCCCACCTACAAATTCTGTGCCAAGAATTCCATCTTTTCTATCCCTCTCTTTGCTTTTACCTTGTCCCTTTTCTTCCTACCACCTTCTTGTCAGTTATCTGCCTTCTTGGTCCATTCTCCTGCTTTTCTTCCGAAAAGCCTTTGAATAAAACAGTTCCGCAAGGGAGGAGACTCGGCCCCTTAATTAACGTGTGGTATGCAGGCCTACAGGTGTGTGGATACGCCCTGCTGCCCTCAAACAGCCCCCAGGTGTGGGTCAGATACCAAGAGGACAGACAGCCCAGTGGCGGAACAGACAGAGGAGGAGAACCTGTCTCCCAACGGCTGTGAAGGCAGAGGAGGATGTCCTCCAGGGCAGACTGGACTCTGCGGCTCAGTGAAAGCAGCCAGTCTGGGAGAATGACCTCTCTGATGTGAAAACACGCCGATTTCAGATGCACTGGGCCTGACTTTTCAGGCACCTTATGCAGCACAGAGCATATTTTCTCATGTGACAGACAAACAATGAGTTGCAGTCTGAATAATTGACAACAACAAAGAATACTAGAGTCAATTTATTAGCCCATTATGGTATTTCATATGTAACATTCTTTAGAGATGTTCATGTCATTTATGTCCTTTTATTTCAAGTTTGTAAATGATAACTCAAATGGACTGGCTGGTATCCTCAGCCCAGCCCTGTTACTTGAGCATAAGGAACAGAACAGTGAAGGTAACGTGTCGTTTATATGTTTTAGAAATTGATAATTCTGGGGGCTGTTGGGGTCAGCATCTGCCCAGCTTGGACTTGAAGTGACCACTCGTGCCAATTTATTTTATTTTATTTTATTTCATTTTATTATTTTATTTCGAGGATGATGGAATAAGCACCCATGTGCTTTTTTACATCCAGTCCCTATGTATATGCAGTTTTGTAATGTTATCTGTTCCCACCGGCACACAATGGCGTACTCTTACAAAAGTGGAACAGGATATAACGTGTGTACAAGATGTTCTGCGTGCGTTCGCACACGGGGTCTTGGTTTATAGTCTCATCCGAAGGACTTTTGGGGAGAGTAGAGTCAGCACTGATATTAACTCCAGGGGAAAAAAAACCCTCGAACGCGAATCGAACCGGGTCGTCAAATTGCGAGCGCAATGTTCTGACCACTAGGCTACCCCGTCTTCCAATGACTATTCATGCCAATGACTACCTGTGCCAGTTTTGGTATTAAAGGTGGCGATGGTTTGGGCTTGGCCTTTGGGGCTGACAGGGTTATCGAGAAAGTATGATAACATTTTTTTTCTCTTACTTTTGTCTACGATTCTTTTGTTAGTTTTTTTTGTGTTCATTTTTCTCTCCATCTTGTTGTCGTTCTATCCTTTCTTTTGGCTTCTTTTGTATTTCTTTTTTTAATCATTTTTCTCTATAATTGTTTGTTTTCATACTCGTCTACTCTTTCTTTGCTTGTTTCCGTCTTTCTTCTCTTTTTTTTTCTTTCTTTTCTTCTTCCTTGGTTTCTCACGGCACAGAAACAGAATCAATGTCCAAGGAACTCTCTTGGGGGTTGCACTTTCAGACAGTTATTGCAGGTATCAATATCCCAGAAACGATCAGGTCTGTTTGGGTTGCAATTTCAGACAGTAATTGCTGGTATCAACTCTCAGGTCTGTTAGGGGTTGCACTTTAAGACAGAAATTGTAGGTATCAACTATCAGGTCTGTTAGGGGTTGCAGTTTCAGACAATAATTGTAGGTATCCATGTCCCAGGAAATCTCAGGTCCGTTAGAGGTTGCAGTTTCAGACAGTAATTGCAGGTCTGTAGCGCCTGTATGCAAATCACAAGACTGTACACTGTGGCCTCAGGAGCATGAAGGAGATTGTCTGTGAACTGCAGCAGTTTTTCCCCTTCTTTTTAATGTCTGTGAACTGCAGCAGTTTTCCCCCTTCTTTTTAATGTCTGTGAACTGCAGCAGTTTTCCCCTTCTTTTTAATGTCTGTGAACCGCAGCAGTTTTCTCCCTTCTTTTTAATGTCTGTAAACCGCAGCAGTTTTCTCCCTTCTTTTTAATGTCTGTGAACCGCAGCAGTTTTCTCCCTTCTTTTTAATGTCTGTGAACTGCAGCAGTTTTCCCCCTTCTTTTTAATGTCTGTGAACCGCAGCAGTTTTCTCCCTTCTTTTTAATGTCTGTAAACCGCAGCAGTTTTCTCCCTTCTTTTTAATGTCTGTGAACCGCAGCAGTTTTCTCCCTTCTTTTTAATGTCTGTGAACCGCAGCAGTTTTCTCCCTTCTTTTTAATGTCTGTGAACCGCAGCAGTTTTCTCCCTTCTTTTTAATGTCTGTGAACCGCAGCAGTTTTCCCCTTCTTTTTAATGTCTGTGAACCGCAGCAGTTTTCTCCCTTCTTTTTAATGTCTGTGAACCGCAGCAGTTTTCTCCCTTCTTTTTAATGTCTGTGAACCGCAGCAGTTTTCTCCCTTCTTTTTAATGTCTGTGAACTGCACCAGTCTTTCCCCCTTCAGTTTAATGTCTGTGAACTGCAGTAGTCTTTCACCACTTCAGAGAGAGAGAGGGGGCGTCAGGAAGACCTAAACGTTGTTGTTAAGAGAGACAGAGACAGAAAGAGGGAGAGACAGACAGACACAGACACAGAAGAGAGAGAGAGAGAGAGAGAGAGAGAGAGAGAGAGAGAGAGAGAGAGAGAGAGAGAGAGAGAGAGAGAGAGAAGAGAACTCGAACTCGAACTCGAACTCGAATGATTTATTCACAAAAAAAACATTGGCCCATACATGAAGGTGGTTACCGAACGGGTTAGTATTCCGGTTGGGGATAAAAACAACAACAACAACAACAAAAACACACACACAAAAACCCAGCAACAACAAAAATCATTGTATAACATAAACAGTCAGTTACGAAAATATGCCTTACGGTGACAAAATTTCTCTTATGAGAGAGAGATAGAGTGTGCGTGTGCATGTGCGTGTGTGTTGTGTGTGTGTGTGTGTGTGTGTGTGTGTGTGTGTGTGTGTGTGTGTGTGTGTGTGTTGTTTGTGTTGTGTTTGTTGTTGTGTTGTGTGTGTTGTGTGTGTGTGTGTGTGCGTGCGTGTGTGTGTATGTGTGTATGTGTGCGTGCGTGGATCTGTATGTTTGCAAGCGTGCGCAAGAGTGCCTGTGTGCATGCACTCTTGTATGTGCTGTACGTGCAAGCCCCAATCTTGGCATCATGAGGGTTACACAGTGTATGGTATATAAGCCAGTCACTATGGGGTCAGGTAAGGTTGCGGCACTGTGGGTCACGAGGTTAATGACCAACACCCAGTGGTTGAAGGGGGGAGGGAGTCAGGGGAACATAGTACAGCCCACAGACACCCAGTGCAGGGAGAAGCATCATCAGAGAGTGCAGTGTGATAGTGGGGGATGGAACAGTACAGACCTGATCGTGTGTGACAGTGACAGGATCAGCTGAAGCAGACATGACTGGCCGACAACTAGCAGTAATGATGCTGGCTTTGTCTTTGTGGCTACAGAAAATGACCATTCCCGCCTTGTTTCGGTAGATAATAGTCATACTCTCTGCATTGATCGCTCCCCTTGTAACCCTCTCTGACTCTCTGTGTGTGCTGTGTGTGTGTGTGTGTGTGTGTCTCTCTCTCTCTCTCTCTCTCTCTCTCTCTCTCTCTCTCTCTCTTCCTCTCTCTCTCTCTCTCTCTCTCTCTCTCTCTCTCTCTTCCTGTTTCTAAATGTCTCTCTGAACATGCCACCCTATTTCTTCTGCTATATTTCTTCATCTGTAGTGCTTATTTTCAGATTATGAGCTAGAGAATGTTTGTGCTTATTCATTTGACCATACGTGATAAAAGAAATATTGAGTTATCTCTCTCTGTCTGTCTCTGTGTTGTCTGTCTGTCTCTGTCTCTGTCTCTCTATCTCTCTACTCTCTCTCTATCTATCTATCTATCTATCTATCTATCTATCTATCTATCTATTATCTATCTATCTATCTATCTATTTATCTATCTATCTATCTATCTATCTATCATTATCTATTTATCTATCTATCTATCTATCGATCTATCTATCTATATCTATCTATTATTATCGATCGATCGATCGATCTATTCCCTTGTTTCTTTCTTGTGCATGTCTTGTCAGATTTCTTTTGCAATGCATCATCTGTTGTCTGAACTGGTTTACACATCAGCAAACAGGCAGGCAGGGCAATTAAGAAAAGGTGTGCTGCTCTTGCAGTGACATACCGTTAAAGTCCTTCGGATGAGACTATAGACTGAGGTTTCGTGTGCAAACGCACCTAGAACAAACTTGCGCACATGTTAAAACCCGTTCCGCTTTTCGGAAGAGTAGGCCATTGTGTGCCGGTGGAAACGGATGACAAAATTTACAAAACTGTATATACACGGGGACTGGATGTAAAAAAAGGACATGAACGGTTATTTCATTATCCTCGAAATGAAAAGAATAAATACATAAATAAATATTCACCTAAGGGAGAGTATCCCAAATCTCATGCAAAAAAGAATGCCACAATTGGAAGCAGTATGCACCAAAACACAATACAGTTCAATATAATTCAATGCTAATAATTTTATAATATTATCGAATTTAAGCAAGAAATGACATGAATGGCTAAAGTCATTATCATTCAACAGAGAGAAGGTTACTGCAGTCTTTCCCAGGACCCTGCATACTCCCCTATTCTTTAGTCAATAGTTATGTTGTAACGTTGGGTTACCTAGATCACTGTGTAGAGAGAAAAACAGAGAAAAAGAGAAAGTAATACAATACGCTACAGTTCATTACACTACGGTACAATACAGCTCAATAGGACACAAAACAACACTCTAACGGAATATTGTAAAGACTGGAATGGTAACAGGATCTATGATGTCCAGTGTCTGATGATATTCATCTCTATGGCATTGCAGCTACTTTCATGGACTCTACATAATTGGTCAGGGAGAAAATCTGGTATTGTTCATATAGCATCGTCATTTTTGTCTGTAGTAT
The DNA here is from genome assembly GCA_030674155.1 of Stramonita haemastoma. Classification (NCBI taxonomy): domain Eukaryota; kingdom Metazoa; phylum Mollusca; class Gastropoda; order Neogastropoda; family Muricidae; genus Stramonita; species Stramonita haemastoma. The sequence goes on along the minus strand of CM060332.1, from coordinate 49,330,553 downwards.
TCAAAAGTTATTACATAATACGACATGGAATGTATTGGGGGGTTTTCTAGTTAATAATATCAGAAAACATATCATTTGGCCTGGTTTGTGTGGGTTTTGCCGTTATTTTCTTTGTTGTCTTTTTTTTTCCTTAGCTAGAGCTCTGAGGTTCACCAATGGTGATATATTGTATATACCCCGTTTCTGCCCACCATGAAGGTAGCCACATTACGACTTCTGGGATGTTACTCTCTTTGATTGGTTTGAAGTTCTTATTGAATTACTGTGGTGGTGGAGGGGTTGGGATTGATATGAAACTCTGTCCCATCGTGTGGCAGCTAATTTGTCTGACTCTGAGTGTATTTTTTTCTTTCTGTGTAAGTAGTTTTTCTAAGGTTTTTCTCTCTTTCTCCCTTTACCTTTCTTTTATTCACTTTCATGTCTTTCCTTCTTCATTTCCTTTCCTCTGTTTTCACACATTCTGCTTTCATCTTTCCTTTTGTGTTTTCGTTCCCACTTTCTTTATTTCTTCTTCTTTCTTTTCTTTCTTTCTTTCTTTTATTTCTTCTTTCATTCTTTCACCTTGTCTTACTTTTCCCCCTTCTCTGTCTTTTTTTCTTTCTGTCTAAAGGCATGCAGACAGAATCAATGCCTCAGGGGAAGGTTGAAGTGTGTTAGGGGTTACACTTTCAGACAGTAATTGCAGGTCTTTAGGGCCGTGTGCAAATTAGACCACCCTGCAACAATTTAACTTCAGGAGTGCAAAATCCAGAGTCAAAGGGCAAAGGGCAAAGTCTGTGACCAAAGGAAGGTTGCACCATTTTTGTAGGGCATTTTTCCTCAGAATAAAACAGTAATTTTGGACCGGGCCAAGGAGAGGGAGGGGAATTACATGTGCCTCTCTCTCTCTCTCTCTCTCTCTCTCTCTCTCTCTCTCTCTCTCTCTCTCTCTCTCTCTCTCTCTCTCTCTCTCTCTCTCTCTCTCAATGTGTTGTGCTGTGTGGCGTGTGTGTGCGTGCATGCGTGCGTGCGTGCGTGCTTGTGTTGTGTGTGTGATATTCTTATTCTTTTATTTCAAGGAAAATGGAATAAGCACTCGTGTGCTTTTTACATCCAGTCCCCGTGTGTATTCAATTTTTGTCAACTTTTTCATCCATACCCACCGGCATACAATGGCCTATTCTTCCGAAAAGTGGAACGGGTTTTGACATGTGGGAACTTGTAAGAACAAGCACCAATCTGGCGATGGAGTCAGAAGCCCAATGCTGGGAGGACACGTTACACCGCACTGTGGGGCACAGGGCCTAATGACCACACCCAGTGCTGTAGGAAGGGGGGGGGGGGGGTCAGGGGACTACAGTACAGCCCAGAGACACCCAGTACAGGGAGAAATAACAGACAGAGAGTGTGTGTGGGAACAGACATGATTGTGTGTGACAGTGACAGAATGAACGGAATAAGACATGACTTGCCAACAACCAGATAACCTTACACACACACACACACACACACACACAACACAACACACACACACACACACACACACACACACACACACACACACACACACACACCACACCCACCCTCTCATCTCTCTCCTCTCTCTCTCTCTTCTCTCTCTCTCTCTCTCTCTCTCTCTCTCTCTCTCTTCTCTCTCTACCTGTCTCTGTCTTGTAATGGTGATGGGTATGGTGTACATAAACTGTGCTTATCCTTACACATCACTTATAGTAACATCTTTGTTCTCTGCCCCCTTACTCTCTGCACTTCATTCTTCTGCTGTTGTTTTTCTCTTTTTTAAGTCATTTTAAGCAACCCCCGCCCCTTTCCTCCTACACTGGTGTTAACTAATCTGTATTATTTTGTTACTGGGTTAGTTTTTCGTTCCTCAGCAAGAAGTCTTAGGTTCACTACTGGTGAGATTCTGTGTATGCAAGCCTTCACCCTCGTTAAGGCTTCAGACCTCAGGGAGGATGTCTAAACATACACCAGTGCGCATCTGTTTTTCTAATGTTGTCACTCTTCCTGCCGGCAGGCAAAAATAGCCTGCTTTTCCGAAAGACGGAACGGGTTTTAACATGTGCGCAAGACGTTTTACATGTTTTAGTAAATGAGACTTCAATCTATAATTTTACTCAAAGGACTTTTCTGGGATATGAATAGAGTCAGTACTGACGTTAACACCCTGTGAAAAACTCCATGGAACTAACGGGGATCTTGGTGCTGGCTGTGCCCTCAGGTCTCCAGTTCAACAATCTAACCATACGGCTTCGCACCCCCCCCCCCCCCCCCCCTCAGCCCTCTCTATACTAGGGTAGTCTGGTTTGTTAGATTTTAATTTTATTTTATTCTTTTATATCGAGGATAATGGAATAAGCACTCATGTGCTTTTTTACATCCAAACCCCGTGTGCATGTAGTTTTTTTGTAAATCGTGTCATCTGTTCTGTCCGGCACACGATAGCCTACTCTTACGAAAAGCGGAACAGGATTTAACGTGTGCGCAAAAAGTTCTGCGTGCGTTCGCACACGGGGCCTCGGTTAATAGTCTCATCCGAAGGACTAAAGCGATGCGCAGTGCGCTCATGACATGCTGACCCAGGTTCGAATCCTGTTCTGTTCCGCTTTTCGGAAGAGTAGGCCATTGCGTGCCGACGGGAATGGATAACAAATTTTTAAAAACTGCATACACATGGGTATTGGATTTTTTTTTTAAATCTACACGAGTGCTCATTCCATTATCCTCGAAGTAAAAGAAGAAATAAAATAGACGAATAGATAAATGAATAAATAGATAAACAAATAAATAAATACTGTTTGATTCTGGCAATATCGTAGGCTCTGGGATGGGCAGGCGAGTATTCTGCTATAAAATTGCATGTCTCGAGTATTTTAAGAGTATCCTGGATCGAAGAAATGAGCAGAGGCTGGTGTCTCTGGTACGGCATCGTCTCTTTGTGGAGTATTATTTCTTTCGTTTTTGCATTGAAAATACTTAAGACGTAGTATGACATGAAGGGTGGTGTTTTGCCAATGATGGAATAGAACATTTACAATTGTTGGTGTTGCTATCATTGATTAGTATGTAGCATGACATGAAATGCGATATTTTACTGGTGATAGAAAAAGAATGTTAACAGTTGTTGTTGTTATTATTTTTATTGATTAATATGTAGTATGATATAAACGGTGTTGTGTTAATGATGATAGAAGAGAAGAATTTTTGAAACTGTTTTTGATTACTATTAATCAATACCGAATTTGACATGAAAGGGGGTGTTTTTCTACCAGTGATAGAATAGGAGAATATTTTCACACACAACACACACACACACACACACACACACACACACACACACACACACACACACACACACACACACATACACACACACACACACACACATACACACACGCACGCACGCACACACACACCACACACACACACACACACACACACACACACACACACACACACACACACACACACACACCTTGATAACACTATTTAGTGGAGGGACATTAATCACACTGAAGAACTGACTAACTCATGAAGAACCAGTGTTATCACCAGCAAAAAAAAAATCCCTCCCCTGAAGTGATCAAGAGAGACTTGAACCCACGCCTTCTGGCGGCCCCTGTCATGCCCAAAGATCCAAACTGCATCCACGCCAAGTGTTTATGACTTGACTTGACTTGACTTGACTTGACTTGACTTGACTTGACCCAGTGTTGTAGCAGCACCAACAGTACAGCAGCAGGCAGGGGGAACAACTCTGAGCGGAGTCCCAACATGCTGGATCTGTGAAGCATCTTCACAATGTCTCTGTCAGCCTCATTCGCAAAACAAACAGGGGAAAAATCTTATTCTGCCCCCACCCCCCCTCCCCTTCCCCACTCCTCTTTTTCCCCACTGTCCGCCCTCCCTCTTCACCATGACAACTCTTTTGTCGATAAGATTAAATCTGCTCCGCGATCTGTCGACAAGGGGAATTAATTGAGCCAAAAGCAAAGCAGCCAATCAGTGCGCGCGCGCGCAAAAGTGGCTGACACGTGGATTTAGGGGCTGTGCTGACCCCTGTCCAAATTGGCTGGGCCCATCCTCCCACCCCCCCTCCCGCTGTTCGGTGCAGAGGTCACGATAGAGGACATGCTCCACTGGCCGTTTGTTCAGTTTCCTTTCTTCTTCTCCTTCTTCTTCTTCTTCTTCTTCTTCTTCTTCTTCTTCTTCTTCTTCTTCTTCTTCTTTTCTCTTCTTCTTCTTCTTGTTGAGGAAAAAAGTAGTGGAGGAAAAAACAAGTGCAGATACCAACTTCTCAATCATAATCTTCTTCTTCTTCTTCTTCTTCTTCTTCTTCTTCTTCTTCTTCTTCTTCTTCTTCTTCTTCTCTTATGCTATTTGTCTTTTTTTTCTTCTTCCTCTTCATCGCCTGTCTTCTATTAATTCTGTATCATTTTCTTCGTTGTTATCATCATCATCTTTCTTGTGGATGAGACTATAAGCCAAGGCCCCTATACTAACGCACCCAGAACATCTTGCACATATGTTAAAAGCTGTTCCGCCTTTCGAAAGAGTAGGCCAGTGTGGGCCAGTGGGAACGGATGACGATTTTTTTTTTAAAATCTGCATGCATGATTTTTTTATGGGGACCGGATGTTAAATAAAAAAAACCACGCGAGTGTTTATTCCAATGTCCTCGAAATTTAAAAAAAGGAATAGAATAGAGTAGAATAAAAGAGAATAGAATAAAGTAGAATAGAATAAGCATCTTCACCATCTGATTCTATTTATTGTTCGGAGTCTTTTTTTTCTGCATCGTCATCTTTTATTTTATTGGGGGAGGGGTTTGTTGTGTGTGTTTTTTTTAATTTTTGGGGTTTTTTTTGTTGCTTTGGTTCCTAGGTTAAAGCTCCAACAGTGAGCTATGTTCTGCGTATCTGGCCGCTCCTCAGCATTGAGGTTGCCATACTCCGACTGCGGGGATTTAACGATCATCTGCCTGTCTCCTGAAATGAATCATGCCAGCGTGTGATGGCTTTGCCGAGCAGTGTGGGGAAAGCCGGCATTCATAATCGTTAACAGAACCCGGCACAGGAAAAATGAGTTCACAGAAATAAATATCTGACATTAAATATCTCCCCCTCACCCTCCTCTATCCCTCTCCTCTCTCCATGAGGTCTCATTCATAAAAGCGCTGTGTGGAGAGAGACACTGAAGGAGTGTCCAATTGTCTGTCTGTGGGGCGATCTGTTTCTGCGTATGTGTGTTAGCTGCTCTGTCTGTGTCTCATTGCCTGCCTGTCAGTCTGTCTGTCTATCTGTTGCTCGGATGGCCTGTATACTGTCTATCTGTTTGTCTGCTAGGTGGTCCGTTTCTATGTACGTTAGCTGGTTGGCCTGTGCCTTCATTGCCTGCCTGTCTGCCTGTCTGTCCTGTCTGTCTGTCTGTCTGTCTGTCTGTCTGTCTGTCTGTCTGTCTGTCTGTCTGTCTGTCTGTGTCTATTGTTCGGATGGCCTGTTGCTGTCTGTCCTCTGTCTGTCTGTCTGTCTGTCTGTCTTCACTGCTGTATGTGAAAGAGACGCTACACGTGTTTGTGTACACGTATGGTGTGTGCGTGAATCGTGGACGTGTGTACACGTGTCAGTATAATTAATTCTGATTGTTTTTTTTCCATTCATTGACTGGAGCTTCAAGATTCACATATGGCGAGAGTTTTGCGTATGCAACCGTTTTTGCCCACCATTAAGGTAGCCACATTCCGACGTTGGGAAGTGTGTAATTTGAGTAACTTTGTGCACGTCCACACTTTGGGGGGCGAGGGGGGGGGGGGGGTTGTGCCCGTGTTTTATCCAACACAGTATGAAAAAAACAGACAGATAAACAACCAAAAAGGGGAAAGAACAAACAAGAGAACAAAAGAAAGACATACGGAAAAATAGCTGCCATCAGTAAAGTAGCCTCATTCTGACTTTATATACATTCATCTTCCGTTTTTACCGGCACAGTCAACCTACTCTTCCTAAAGGCAGAATAGGTTTGAAGATATGCACGAAATGTTCTGCGTGCGTTTGCAAAAGGGCCAGGGTGTATATTTCTCATCCGAAGACTTTCGGGAGACTAGAGTCAGTACAGATGTTTACCCCATATTAAAAAAAAAAATTCCATGACGGACGGGCAGGCAGAGAGACAGACAGAAAGACAGGCTAAGTGAATGTTAATGCTTAAAGCTGGAATACTAGTCTTCTTCCTAAATGTTGAGATATCAGAAGTAATGATGTTGACCTTACATGAAAGTACATGTTTAACTGCTGCTCCTATGGGCCATAAAGCCTGCAAAAAAACCCTGAAGTTATTGTTATTGATAATTGTTATTGTTGTCATTGTTATTGTTTTATACACACACACACACACACACACACACACACACACACACACACACACACACACACACACACACACACACACACACACACACACACACACACACAGATCTTCTCTTCACAACCAAATATACAGACACATTTTTGCATAATGTTTTAACAACCATTGACAATTATGATCATCACGAACAATCCCAAGCCAATTACTCAACCAGTCTCATGACCCAGATGGTCGCCGGGGCGGACACACACACTAGGGACACATTGGTGGACGGTCTCCACGCTGGTCTCTCTGTCTGTCTGTCTGTTCTGTCTTCAGCCTTTCACAGCAACACAGCCATCCATGTCCAGGCCGGTCTGTCCAGTCCTTGTGTACAACGTCCAGCTTTCAGGAAGAAGTTGTGTGAAGAACTGGATGATTAGCTAGGCCATCCGGTGTAGGGGGGAGACGGCACATTGATACATTTTCTGCCGCTGCTCTCTCACCCCTCTTTCAAGTTCTTCACTGCCATCTGCCCCCCCCCCCCCCCCCTCTCTCTCTTCTCTCTCTCTCTCCTCCTCTCTCCTCTCTCTCCCTCTCTTCCTCCTCTCCTCCCTCTCTCTCTCTCTCTCTCTCCCCCTCCTCTCTCTCTCTCTCTCCCTCCCCTCCCTCTCTCTCTCTCTCTCTCTCTCTCTCTCTCTCTCTCTCTCTCTTCCTCTCCTCTCTCTCCTCTCTCCTTCTCTCTCTCCTCTCTCTCTCTCTCTCTCTCTCCCACGTCATCGGAATCAATGGCTACCTGCAGAAAACGAAAAGGAAAAGATGAACTGATGAACATTTTCAGATATCAACGCTATCAAAAAATCATTTCCGAACTGAACATGAGCAACTGTAAGCAGAGGGGCAGAAGTGGCCACTTCGTCCTGTCTTTTCATTCCATTTTTGTCTGTCTTTCCAATTTTCCACCACCCATCTTGTCGTCATTCTCTCTACGCCCTTTTCCGAGAGAGAGAAGACAGACAGACAGACAGATACAGGACAGGACGACAGACAGACGGGACAGACAGACAGAGAGAGAGGAGTTATTTTAATGCTTTATGCTGTAAACAATTTATTGTCATTGTCCAGCTTGGCCTTTTGACTAGGGAGGTAACACAATATTCGTTGTAAAAACAACTAATGAAAGGTAGAAATGAATACGGAATCTATACAACGAAATTTATTTACGGGGAACGGGATAGCCTGGTGGTCAGAGTGATACGCTCGTGATCTGCTGACCCGGTTTTGAATCTCGTTCAAGAGGATTTTTCCCCTGGAGTTACATCAGAGCCAACTCTACTCTCCCCAAAAGTCCTTTGGATGAGACTGTAAACCGAGGTCCCGTGTGCGAACGCATGCAGAACATCTTGTGCACACGTTAAAACCTGTTCCGCTTTTCGGGAGAGTCAGTCCATTGTGTGCGCGGTGGGAACAACGACAACATTTACAAAACTGCATAGACACGGGGACTTGATGTAAAAAAAAAAAATAAAAAATGAGTGCTTATGCCATTGTCCTCAAAATAAAAGAAATAAATAAAAGAATAAAATAAATAAAATAAAATAGAATAATGAAAAGATAATCAACCCGTTATAATGAACTAATCATGATACTGGCATCAATCCGTTTGCAAATCAAACACAAAGAAAGAACAATAAAAACAGAACTGGTTCAGAATCGGCCATTCTTTCAAATTGCATGTCACATAATATATTAACGTGTTGTTTGATATTAGCTGATTATGTCATAAAATCAATACAATTGGTGCTCACTTGGCTTCGTCTTTTTTGTGCTTCTGCAATATATCTCGCTGCAGACTTGACGTCATGTTCATTTTCAGACAAAAGGATAGAAACAGTAATCTGGACTTCCTGCTGTTTGTAAAATTAACAGTATGTTTATTACGTAGAGAGAATTTGGGGGAAAAGAGAGAGAAAGAAAGACACTAGGCATATGAGGAGAGAGAGAGAGAGACAGAGACAGAGAGACAGACAGAGAGACAGACAGAGACAGGGACAGACAGGGACAGACAGAGACAGACAGGTAGACAGGTCGCTCTTTCTGTCTCTGGTCCAGTGATCTGGAACGACCTCCCTCTCTCCCTTCGTAAAAAGCCTACCTATGACACATTTAAATCCAGCCTCAAGACACACTTATTTCAAAGTTAAGACTTTCCTATCCTGTTTCATCCTCTGTCTCTGCTCTCAACAGCCGAAATATCCACCACCCTGCCAAAGAGTTTAACCTCTATGTGTGTGTGTGTGTGTGTTGTGTGTGTGTGTGTGTGTGTGTGTGTGTGTGTGTGTGTGTGTGTGGTGTGTGTGTGTGTGTGTGTGTGTGCATTGACTTCGTTAAAAATCTAAATCGTTGTTGGCTGCATGTGCAAGAATTGGTTGAATGCAACCGCTTTGATTTGTTTTGCAAGATATAGCGCTATATAAATTCCATTTATTATTATTATTATTTAAATAGAAATGGACACAGGCAGAAAGACTGACGCAACGAGAGGCAGAGACAGAGAGAGAGAGGGGGGGGGGGGATGGAGAGAGAGAGAGGAGAGAGAGACAGACAGACACAGTAAGAGACAGAGATTGTAGGACCTATCTAACGCCTCTCTGTTTTCTCTCTGTGTGTGTGTGTCAGGTGAGCAACATGTTCATCGTGTCCCTGGCGGTAGCTGACCTGATCGTGGGGCTGATCGTGATGCCCATCTCCACCATCTACATCTTCACCGGGGACTGGCTGTTTGGCGTGGCGGTGTGCCAGATCTGGATCGGCATCGACTACACGGCCTCCACCGCCTCCATCCTCAACCTCTTCATCCTCAGCCTGGACCGCTACTGGTCCGTCAGGGCGCCGCTGCAGTACCTGCACAAGAGGACCCGCAGGAGAGCGCTGAGCATGATCTCCGTGGTGTGGGTCGCCAGCTGCCTGTGGGTCATCCCCATCGTCGGCTGGCACTACTTCGCCCACGGCGGCGTGAGGTCCGTTCCCTCCAACGTGTGTGACACGGAGTACGCCCGTGACTCGGTGTTCAAGGTGGTGACGGCCTTCTTCAACTTCTACCTGCCGCTGTCCGTCATGTACGGCCTGTACATCCGCATCTTCATCGAGATCCGAAAGCGATCCGAGTTCGAGCTGGGGCAGCGCAACCCGGGCCGGCGGCGGCTGTCGTACCACGTGAAGGCCAACCCCATGCACTGCCGCTCCGCGCAGCAGCAGGAAGAGGAGGAGGACAGCGACCCGCGCCACGAGGACAGCTTCCCTGACGACAGACCCTCCCGGGAGCGGGTGACGTTCCAAGACGTCACCTCCCTGCAACGCCTGCCGCCCAGCGGGCAGGACTCGCTGACTAGAGTGGTGATTCGGGAAAACGGGGCGCGGCCCAAACAGGCGGCAGGGTGTCTGCGGAAATCGTACAGCAGCAACAACGGCAACCTGCGGCTGCTGGCCATGCGGCGCCAGATGGTGCAGAGCTACCCCGCCCCCTCCCTCTCCCCCGCCTCCCCCTGATCCGCGGCAAACCCCGCAAGGTGGAGTACGTGTATGACGAGAACGTGCTGGACCCGCAGACGGAGAAGCTGGAGCGCTACTACTACGAGGACCACATAGACCGCCGCTGCCTCGCCCTCGCCCGCGCCACGGACCACCACCGCCCCAACAAGGGGACACGTCACGGGGGGCGGGGTGTGTCGGGCAAAGCGGCGGTGACGGCAGAGCGCGTGCTGGAGGGCGGGGAGGAGGAGTGGAGCGGCGCGGTGGGGGGCGTGATCGTCAACCTGCACAGCGGCAAGAGGCCGCGCCACGCCAGCAGCAGCAGCAGCAAGCCCAGGGGCTACGGCAGCACGCCCAGAAAGGGCAGGCAGAAGGGCGCCGACACTGCAGCGAGGAAGCTGTCCATCTCCTGTGAGGTGCTGTCCTCAGCCAAGGACGCGGCCTGTGACTCCCCGCAGCCCCAGGACGGGGAGGTGCCCAGGAAAGCCGAGGTCTCCTCCTCCAGCTCCTCAGCCGCCTCCACGTTTGACGACAGTCACGGCGCCGTGTGCAACAACCTCTCCCCCAAAGACCGCCGCTCCCACCGCTACCGCCCCTCCCCGGAACACTACTCGCTGGTCAGTGGGCTGCGGCGCATGCGCCTGGCAGAGACCCTGGTGGACCACACGCTGGGGGCGGGAGGGGGGGAGGACGGGGAGGAGGGGGAAGGGGAGGGCGGGAAGAACGGGCAGGGAGACATTTTCGTCCTGCGGGACGACAAAGACCGCCGGTTGTCAGGGGTGCTGAACTTGCGTCACCGCATCATCAAAAACCTGCGCGTCAGTTCCTCGCTGACGAAGGAGATCAAGGCTGCGCGTCAGCTGGGGGTGATCATGGGCGCCTTCACGCTCTGCTTCCTGCCCTACTTCGTCCTCTTCCTGGTGGTGGCCTTCTGTGACCACTGCATCCAGCCCGGGCTGCTGACGGCCGCCACCTGGGTGGGCTACCTCAACTCCACCCTCAACCCCTTCCTCTACCCGCTCTGCAACGCCGCCTTCCGCAGAAAGTTCCGGACTATGTTCCGCTTCCGGCCCTCCTCCTCCTCCTCCACCTACATGTACTACGAGAGGAACAGCGTCACCAGGGCGCGTTATGACTGAGAGTCAGGGGGGAAGAGGGGTGTGGGGGGGGGTGTGTGTGATTGTTTTTGTGTGCAGAAACTGAAGCTAGCTGATCTATGTGTGACAAAGGGTTTGGGGGGTTGTGATTTCAGGTATAAAATGTGCGAGTAAATGTGGAAATGTGCGTGCATACTAGCAAGCAAGCAAGCGCACACACACGAACACACACACACACACACACACACACACACACACACACACACACACACACACACACACACACACACACAACACAACTGTTGCGTTATGGTGCTCAGGAAACGGTTCCAGATCAATTTTTAACAGTTCCTATAAATAAAAAAAACAGCTAAACTAATTCTACAGTGGGTGGTTAGGGATCCTATCATCTTGTATTCCATGGCAAGATGGAGAAGTTAGACGCGATAATAACTGAAGAAAGTAGCTGGGGTGGACATCGAGTTAGTGATCTGACCTTATTATTGCTTATTTGGCATCTGTCTATAACTTTTTAAACTGCAAGCTTAGCAAATTATTTGGAGTTCGATCCAGTCAAGGCAACAAGCATTTTACTTTTGAATATTAATTTTCTCTTCTTTTTCTTCGTTGAACGCTCAGACAGCAACTATTGTCTGCCATATGAGTGAAAATGTGTGGCGCCTGACAAGTCAGACTCAGCAGCTGATTTCGGCATGGTAGAGAATTGCTATCCGTTAAGTCATTGTGGTAAGAAAGGGATAGGGAAATGGACAAAAGGCAGAGAGAAGACAAAAGGGAGGTGACAGAAAGAAAAAGCACAAGGCAGAAACAAAGAGAGGGATAAAAAAGCGGAATTCCTAGCATATAATTTCCAGAAGGTAGGAATGCTATTTATACCAACAGGCCCCCTGGCACCCCATGGGAGTTCTTCTTATCAATTAGGTTATATTTATTGTAAAGAAAAAACAGCAACAAAATGAACAAACATAACTTGAACTATGAGCTGTTTATGAAAAGGTAAAGACCTCAAGACTGTATCTGGACCTTATTTCAAGAGAATTCGATTATTTTTGGCATATGTACGATTTTCTTTAATTAAAATCCCCAAAAATGTTGAAGATTTCAACATAAAAAGTATCCAAAACTTTCTTGTTTATAATAACATGTATGTTGCTGATGTCAGACTGTTTTTAAAAAATAAATCATGGTGGTGAAAATTGCTCTGTGATAAAGATTTGATCAAGTTGACACTATAATAATTTATGTAGTATCTAATCTGCTTAAAACTTTTAAAAAGACACTGGGAACCAATCAAAATTTGAGGAGCCTGTGTAAAAGCTACATTTTATCGACAAGTCCAAAATGAATCACAAAAACTCAGATATCTCACAACACTAGACTTGATGTTTTGTGTGTCTACACAACGTTGTGACTAAAACACGAAGCTACATCATTCAGAACTCTTCATAACACAGCACAGTCATAAGCTTTTCCCCATATCCTGCAACAATGTGTGAAAGACAAGTCTTTACATTCAGGAGTATAATGAAATGACTCACTGCTGTCTTTACAATGAAGAACCACAAAATAAAACGCTAAACAAAATCAAGGACACTCTCAACACAGAAAAATAAGACATGCGAAGGAAGCAGAATGGCTACAGTCGGTCTCATGTTTCTGTTACCTCCATACATGGAGAGAGAGAGAGACAGAGAGAGAGGGAGAGGGAGAGAGAGAGGAGAGAGAGAGAGAGAGAGAGAGAGAGAGAGAGAGAGAGAGAGAGAGAGAGTGTGTGTGTGTGTGTGTGTGTGTGTGTGTGTGTGTGTGTGTGTGTGTGTGTGTGTGTGTGTGTGTGTGTGTGTGTGTGATGCCAATACGTGTGTGTGTCTGGATCCATTTCCGGTTTTGAAAAATGTGTACACCATGTTGATCCGTTTGCTTGTTTTATGTTTCTCTTAAAAAGTGTACTGGGTTATGGTGTGTGTGGAGTTTCAGTCTATTTTCTGTGGTGGTGGTGGTGGTGGTGGTGGTGGTGGTGGTGGTGGTGGTGGTGGTGGTGGTGTGGTGGTGTGTGATGATGATGATGATGATTTCTGTGGTGTGATGATGATGATGATGACGACGACGAGTCACGGTGGTGGTGGTGATGATGATGATGATGATGATGATGATGATGATGAGATGATGAGTGATGATGACGATGACGACTGATGATGATGATGAGTGATGATGACGATGGATGATGACAGATGACGAGATGATGATGAGTGTGACTGTTATGAGATGATGTATGATGCTGAATTTTGTTTAGAATACCTGTATGTCGCGCATCATCTGTTGCAGTCATGATATTTCCCCCTCACCTGTCTTCCTCCCCTCTTTGACAGCAGAACTAAAGACAAACATTCTGCTATCCCACCCCTTTGTTTCATCTAAATGATAGAAAATGGATTATGCTGGAAGCAGAGAGAGGGATAGAAAAGAGGGAATTTGTAGCACAGAATGTCATCTCTCTCTCTCTCTCTCTCTCTTCTCTCTCTCTCTCTCTCTCTCTCCTCTCTCCTCCTTCCTCTCTCTCTCTCTCTCTCTCTCTCTCTCTCTCTCTCTCTCTCTCTCTCTGTGGCGTCAGTCATAATCATTTATTTATTCTTTTAAATCGAGGAAAATGGAATACCCGCTCATGTGCTTTTTTACATCCAGTCCCCGTGTGTATGCAGTTTTGTAAATTTTGTCATCTGTTCACACCGGCACACGATGGCCTACTCTTACGAAAAGCGGAACAGGATTTAACGTGTGCGCAAGATGTTCTGCGTGCGAGTTATAGGTGTAACTAGAGGGTGTTACAGCAAGCAAAACATTCCACACATGCCACACCACACCGCCCACTAAACACATATTTCACCACCTAGGTTGATGCTTTGTGTGCATGTAGGACATGATGATATTATCCAGACCATGGGCCATAGCTCTCTGGCCTGGTCAGCCACAAGAGATGGATGAGCTTTAACGGGTCCGGTCTGTGCTCACACATGGATATCGGCTGCCCTTGTCAGGCCACAAACTTGGAGGGGGAATGAAGTGGGGGGGGGGGGGGGGAGTAGTGTTGACTCCATTGAACAAATAATCCCCCAAACTGCTAGGCCCACCAAGACTCGAGTTCAAAACCCATTCTGACGTACGTGTGTGTGTGTGTGTGTGTGTGTGTGTGTGTGTGTGTGTGTGTGTGTGTGTGTGTGTGGTGTGTGTGTGTGTGTGTGTGTGTGTGTGTATATATGTGTGTGTGTGTGTATATGTGTGTGTGTG
>CM060332.1:49306283-49308783 GCA_030674155.1 Stramonita haemastoma | reverse complement strand
AGAGCACTGTGGCATAGACAGTCTGTACCCATCCTGGTGTTTTCAGTGTTTCTCTGATCACTAGAACAAAAAACAGGTCCAGCAAAATGTCATACACTGTGGTTTATTAATGATCTTAGACTTGCTTGAAGAGGGCATGAAAATGAAATGGGAAGGCATGAAATAAACAAGACAAAGAGGACAAAACTATCAGCAAAAAAAGAAGTGCAGAGAATTTTGAAGCACAGACTAGGCACAAGGCCTGGACAGCCACAAACACACTGGAAAGATCCACTGGCATTTCCATGCTGATAAAAGTTCTCAAATCTGTCAGAATAGCAACGATGCTATCATTACACATGATCAAAACAAATATTGAAAACCTTACTATACTATCATTACTGCCTCTATAGCAAGGTGGTGAAGTCAGCCGTCTGATTTCACAGACACCTTGGTACTGAGGCATCCAGCTTTCTAAGTAAGGGTTCAGTGCTAGGTGTGGCAGAAAAGAAGGCAGCAGCAGAGGGAGGGCCATGGAGAAGTCAGGATCAGGAGTCAGCCCAGCTCCTCTACAGTGTCAGAAGTTAGCTCTGGACAGAACACTTGCCACTAAGACTTTCTTCTATACACACTTTCTGCAGTCAGCTATGGCCACAACACTCGTTACAAGGACTTTCTGCTATACACACTTTCTGCAGTTAGCTATGGCCACAACACTCGTTACAAGGACTTTCTGCTATTAACACTTTCTGCAGTTAGCTATGGCCACAACACTCGTTTTAAGAACTTTCTGCTATTAACACTTTCTGCAGTTAGCTATGGCCACAACACTCGTATTAAGAACTTTCTGCTATAAACACTTTCTGCAGTTAGCTATGGCCACAACACTCGTTACGGGGATTTCTTTCTTCGATTAAACACTTTCTGCTGTCCAGCCCTCCTTACAGTTTCTTCCTAATTCTGAACTAAAGATTTCAAAATCGGCATTGAGTTTATTCTTGAATTCTATGTAAGTTACTTCCCAGCCGGCAAGAGCTGTTCCATACTGCTGGTTTGTATGACTTGTCATCTTGCAGACAGAAAAATGGCAGCTCTAGTAACCTCCATACTTTACTTCAGCCCGTCATAGTCACCAGTACCAAGAAAAATTGTTTTATCACCAAGTTTCATGTGTACATTAGAAACACAAGGATGAAAAAAAAATTCAGATAAAACAAACAACAACTATAGCACAACAAAACCATACTACACACACACACACACACACACACACACAACACACACACACACACACACACACACACACACACACACACACACACACACACACAGAGAGAGAGAGAGAGAGAGAGAGGAGAGAGAGAGAGAGAGAGAGAGAGAGGAGAGAGAGAGAGAGAGAGGAGAGAGAGAGAGAGAGAGAGAGAGAGAGAGAGAGAGAGAGAGAGAGGAGCAAAAGAACTGTAACAAACAGCCTTCTCACTGCCTGAGCATATCTGGCTCCATTTTCCGTCAGTCTACACTGCAGAGCAATTCTAACGTCGGATTTCTGCAGCCCTGCTACGGCGCTCTACAGAAGACGTTTTTGCCAGTCGGAGATGTCAGAGATCAGCACAGGAGAGAGTGTATCAGCACAGTGGCCTGCAGCATGGCTCCCCCCCCCCCATCCTCTCTCTACCACACACACACACACACACACACACACACACACACACACACACACACACACACACACACACACAGCCCCTGTTTGAGAATTTTAAACATAATCTTGATGATGATGATGATGATGATGATGATGATGATGATGATGATGATGATGATGACGACGACGACGACGACGACGACGACGACGAGGGTGATGATGATGATGGTGGTGGTGGTGGTGGTGGTGGTGGTGGTGGTGGTGGTGGTGTGGTGGTGATGATGATGATGATGATGATGATGATGGTGGTGGTGGTGGTGGTGGTGGTGGTGGCGGTGGTGGTGGTGGTGGTGACGACGACAACGGTGATGATGATGATGACAGTGTTGATAATGATGACGATGATGAGGATGACTATACATAGTTTTACTTATTTACCACGCAAAGAAAAAAATTAATACAACGTAAAATAATGATCAGCACAGCACCAGGCCAGTAGCTGATGTCATACTCAAGTACACCATCAACATTTCAATGCGGCTAGTTGATGATCTCTATGATAACCAAAAGAAAAAGAAGGGAGAAAATGACAAAATGATCACAGTATTAGCATGCACAGATAAAAAGAATGATTTTTTTTAAAAAGACGTAGCCGTAATGTAGAAAATAATAACTAAACAGATGAAAAAAATGCCAGCGTCCTCTGCTCTTCCGCCCATTCCTAAAAATGTGAAGCATAAAAAGAAATACGCAGACATACAGACAAGAAACAAATACACAAACAGACATACAGACAAACGACAAGTGGCCACATAGGATGAGCAGATCGTCAAAGATGATAAAGGCAAACAAAGGAAGCGAAACAAACAAAAGCAGAGA
>CM060332.1:49298783-49301283 GCA_030674155.1 Stramonita haemastoma | reverse complement strand
AGCCAGCCACTCTTTTTAGTTGAAACTCTGTCTGCCTGCCTGTTTGTTTGTCTGTGTGTGTCTTTGTCTTGTTACCTTGCTTGACTCTCTCTCTCCCTCTCTCACACACACAGTCTCTCTCTCACACACACACACTCTCTCTCTCCACTCACACACACATACACGCACACACTCTCTTTCTCTATCTTTCCATCTCAATTTTTCAGAGAGCAATATAAAAATTACGTGCAACGACAAGCCCTGAGAAAACAGACATGATATTACCGTAGCTTATACAGTCTCTGATATTACTGCTTCCTATCTCTCACTCCCGTAGCTGAATGCAAACTTTCTTAAACCAGTCCAATCCAATCTTTTTGTTCATAGCCCCACCGACCACGGGGGCCATATCGGGTCTGTCACCTGGTAGCATTTTAAATTTCTTGAATAAAACTGTGTCACTATATACAGATGGAAACAGGGTATAAAACCAACGTTACTGTCCTTCCTTGTATCAACGCCCTGGTCAACCATACAAGTCAGCCAAGGACGGTTACCTTGATTATAAGAGTGTACTAAAAGGAGAAAGTTTGTATGGTGTGACTGTTATGAGAACAGAGTGAGGCACATATCTATTTTGACTTTCAAAGAAACATGCGTGGGTTCTAGCATATCTGGGTTCCAACATGGGCTTTAACTATGAGTCGGCATGCGAGTGTTGGCACTTGCAACCTATGGTTTATAGTCTTATCCAAAGAACAGACAATGGGGACGTACTCGTCAGACCAATGCCAGCCTCCACACGAAAAATCTCACATCAATAGCGATAGCAAGCACAGCAGAGACTGGAACTGGTGTCTTCAGATGACATCCCATTGCGCTGTGACCACTGAACCCTCCACCCGTCATGACAGATGGAGTTGAAGCCATTACTGTCAGGGAGAGAAGGCGGCCATTACCAGCTATGTATGACTGCAGTGTGCACAGGCACCAGACAGGGGTATTCATTATCATCACCACAGCCACCAACCATCCGTCATTCCGCTGTTCAGAGGGCACTGAGGAAATGAAGCGGGTACGTACAGGCCAGAAAGGACCACTGCTTTCTTTCCCTACAGAAACCCAATCTGCTGATGATGATTTTATAGCTCCGCCGACCACTAAGGCCGGCCATCGTAACAGGCTGTCACTTCTCAATTCAAGCTCAGATAAAGAACAAAAACATTAAAACCCAACAAATAGGGGGGTGGGGTAGGGAGGGGTCAAGTTCCAGGTGGCAAAGTCCAGATAAAAATGACCTCAACCCTTCTGTGTTCACTCGTCTTTGACAACACCCTAAACAGCCAGCATGGCATCAATAGTAATGCCACATTGTGGCACGAACCCAGGCCTTCAGATCATCACGACCCCAACGCTCTAACCACTACGCTATCTCGCCCCCCCCCCCCTCCCCCTTTAATTCTGATTGCGAGTTCTCCAAAAGGTTATTTAAACACAGCCTTCCTTGCTCCTTCCCTCATTTTTGGTTCTCATCTCCGTTCAGAGCCCACAGAGAAGGGGTGAAGGGGTTGGAACGTATCGTTGTCTGTGTGTAATCTGTGGAGCAGACCGCGTGGCGACACTGCCCCTGGCACCCTGACCCCCCCCCCCCCCCTCCTGCTCTGTCCTCACCCCCCTCCTCCAGTATCTATGTCTGGCAGAAACGGGACAGACACAGACACACACTGTCGTCTTTCCCTCCTCCACACTTCTTTCGCTTGGGTGGTGATGGTGTGTGGTGTGTGCTTGCCATGACTGCTTGACCAAGGCTCTACACGAGTGTGTGTGCATCAAAGTCAAAATGTTATTTCCAGATGGTACATTGAGTCAGCAATAGATACGCTTTTTTTTGCATCAAGCCATATATCTAGGGAAAAAACAAAACACCAAACAAAGACACAAAACACTGCAAGCAAACAAACAACAAAAAACACACCCAAAATATTTATTATTATTATTACGTCATCCCATAACGATAAAATACACTCAAAAAGGACAGCATTTTTTTGGAAAGGATAATACACTGTAAAAACCACAGACAGACAGACAGACACAGACAGACAGACACAGACAGACAGACAGACAGACAGACACACACACACACACACACGTACATACACATGCGACACATGCACGCACTCAGATTATAAAAAAAAATTCAAACATAATAAAATGTCAAACAACAAGTTATATCAGGTTACAATATTATCTATTCTTTTACACACATACTTTATTTCTTTTACACAAATGAAAAGAAACAGGAACA
The DNA here is from genome assembly GCA_030674155.1 of Stramonita haemastoma. Lineage (NCBI taxonomy): Eukaryota > Metazoa > Mollusca > Gastropoda > Neogastropoda > Muricidae > Stramonita > Stramonita haemastoma. The sequence continues at coordinate 49,298,999 of CM060332.1, read as the reverse complement.
AAACACCCTAAAAATTAAAACCCATTGTACATCAATCAATCAAATCAAAATATCAGACTAATGAATCAACAATATGATGATATCAAAATATGATAATCACTCATCACCACAAGATTAATAACACACCAATACCTCTAAAAAACAAAAAGCGACTGAAAAGGACAGTAGGGGGGTACGGTATCAAGGAGAAAGGGAAGAACACAAAAACAAAAGTAA
>CM060332.1:49276283-49293783 GCA_030674155.1 Stramonita haemastoma | reverse complement strand
TTTGCACCCGTTTGTTTTTTGTTTTTTTTTAAATCTATCGGCACACATAGGCATTTCAAACCAAACAAATTCACTTTACATCCAGACAACATTTCACCATTTCCAGTTAACAGGCTAACAAGGCTAATTGCTACACAAAGTACAAAATAAATCATTTTTGATGTCAAGACAAGTTCTAAGAATGTTACTAGTACTTTGAAATAAAATACTTAACTTTCTACTAAGTTTATGTACTGAAACCATTTTTGTAAACAAAAATCAGTAAACTGCATTTGTTTGCAGTGCTCCAGCTTTTCCATTTTGTATTTGTATTCTAGTTCATTAAGAAAAAACCCAACATTAGGTTTTGTTTTACCAATACGACATTTGTAAACATCAAACTTTGCTAACGGCAACATCAAGTCAGACACTATCATTTTTTTGTAATGGCGTCAGATCCAAACAGCACTATTTCTACACGAAGGTTCAGTTTCTGGCACTGATAGCATTTGTGTTTTAAAGTCACTTCAATTTCCTTCCAGAAACTCATTTGTGACGCTCCACCACATAATGAGACGGAGTGCACATGAGGTCAATTTTTAGTTATTGACATGTTATTAATGTGCAATAAAGTGGCTATCAAATACAAAAAACAGATTGAAAATCGGACAAATCTGTGCAACATTATTACAAATTGAAATGATAGACTGCATGATGTGACAAAATGAGAAACGGGCAAGTTTATTTTAGTAACAGGTTGCCAGAATGAGTGCTTTGGTATTTTCAAAACACATTTAAAAGCAAAAGGAATAAAAATTATGCCTTGATATTTCATTTTAAGATAAATAAACAGATCTAGTTTCATAATCAATCAAAATCTCAAAATTGACAGCTTGACCCCCACCTGCCTTTAAAGGCTCCTAGCGCAAAATTGGGTAATGTGCTAAGCGACTCATTTCGTGGTGAAGCGCCACATTTGTATTCCCTTTGATCAAGTTTTGACAATATGAGAGGGCATTCTTATTTCAGCTGCGAGCCGGCTACCCAACCCTAACTCCAGCTTTTTTGGCTGAAGGGGGAGGTAGGCTTTTCCCAGTGCTCTGACCAGCAGTGACACAATGACCGACCCACTGACTTTTCCTTTTGAATTTCACACATTTAAAACATCTCAAACCACTGTGAAGTGTTCATTCCAATGTGATTTTACAAGGTAAAACTAACTAAAAAGCTTAACGTCAGTAAACAAAAAACATCAGCTTGCAAGTTTAAAACAAGAGGAAGTTATACAAAGCTTGTATTTTTTCTCATGAAAGAAAGTTAGTTGGGTAGTCAAGTGCCAGTGGTGTGTGCTCATCACATGGTTTTTAAACTTTCTTAGCTCTGAATTTTCTATTTTTGTACAAGCCTATTCTCTCCAGATGCCAAGCATCTCTTTCTCTTTCTCTCTCAAATCGGTCTTTCCTAAACTGGCAAACAAAGCCATACACAGATCAGGTCTTTTGCTGTAATAAAGTATACTGATATTTCATTTTATAAAGTTTACAGTCTTACCAACTACAAAAATACTCATAGGTATTAACAAGGCAAGGAAACCATTGAGGACAGTTTCAATCCAAAAGCAAAAATCCCAACATGCCACTGGCAAATGGAGTTTCGAGTTTAACATTTCATGGGAGTAACATCAATTGGCAAACACCTTCAAATGCAGTATATGTTGAAACGATCTATACACATAAAACTAAACGTTACCTGGAATCATGGGAAATAGGGGAAGGGGCAGCAAACAAAGCGGAGGGTATTCACTGCATAGTTAAACTACTCCAGCCACCACACAGAATTTCACATAAAAAGAGGAGGTTAAGACATGATTTTAAAGAGATTTGATACATGCAACAAGCTACAAACATATATTTCTTCATTGAAAGGTGAAAAATATGGACATTGCTTAGAATTGTTACATGCGACTAGACCAATTACACATCCACACAGATAAAGCTGAGAAATTTTAGACTAAAATAAACGCTGAAACAAAAAAACGCAAAACCAAAAAGACAAATAATTAACATGTACATTTAAATACATCGTTGAGTTCATTCAAGAAAGCGCAATGTTCTATTTGGAAAAAAAATGATGAAAAAGGTTTTCCGGGGGTGACACTTGGCAGTATCAGAATGCTTGCTGCTTGTGCAAAGAAAGGGAAATGTGGAGTCAAGCAAGCAGACGGTGGAACAGAAACCACACAAACAGGTCCATTACACCTGGGAAACGTCAGCCTAAGACAGGTAAATGCTTCATGAGCAAAAGCATAAAGTCACCACAAACTTCAACAATAATGCCAGGCTCTGTTGAATGAGGATCTATAGGTACTGTAGGTAGCATAACAAACTTCAACAACAATGCCAGGCTCTGTTGGAATGAGGATCTATAGGTACTGTAGGTAGCATAACAGCAGCTGACAATGTCCAATGTCTATTTCCTCTGCACTCAATCTTCAATCTTTTTATCAACAGTGATAACAAAAATGGCAACAAACATAAACCCTCACTCTGCACTCAGTAACTTCTACTTGCGCACATGTAGAAAAAAAATGAAAGGAATATCAGCTTTAGTCAAGTTCAAAAATGATACTGAACGCTTCAATACAAAATGTCAAAGATATGATCAAGAAGAAGAGAAACATGAAAAAAGCAAGCGTCTTTAAATACAAGACTAGCTGTCCACCAGCACTACTTGCTGAAATTCACCTTTTCGTCGACTTGACCAAAGTGACTTCAAGCAAACAAATGAAAACAGCCAAGTGTTTGGTACAACAGCTTGTAAACAGTATATGATCAACCACTAAAAATCTATACACATGCTAAACTATCCATACAGCCAAGATTCGTACAACAGCTTGTAAACAGTATATGATCAACCACGTTAAAAATCCATACACATGCTAAACTATTTATACAGCCAAGTGTCTCGTACAAAAGCTTGTAAACAGTATATGATCAACACTTTTTAAAAGAAATCCACACACATGTTAGACCATTCACTCGTTTTATATAACCCAGGTTTGACAAGAATACAAAAGCAAAACCAACAGGAAAAGCTGAACAAACAAAAAACCACACCCTCTCCCACACTGTATCATCACAGTGGTCTGCTAGAATGCATTATTTTACAACATTTACTGCACTGGAATTTTTAAATACACACACGAACTTTAGCCTTGCCATTACCACCTGTTTTTGTGGGGCCTCCAACCTTTCCTTCCCACTCATTTCTTCCTTCATACTTTTCTGATTTAATAATTCTTAAAAAATTAAGTTTTCCCTTCTCTCCGTTTTCGCTTCGTTTGTTTCAAATTAATTGCGGGGCCTCATATCCTTTCCCACATGCTCTTTATATATTTTACAAAAGAAAAACAAAAATAAAGGCTTTGGCCGAGTACATTTTTGCCGGCAAAGGAAATCACAGACTGCTGGGAGAGATGCAGACTATCAATGGGCTGGGAGAGCTATGACCTGGGTGATGGACATGTCCCTGAATTATGGCAAAGCAAAAGACAAGAGGGAAATGAGATAACAGTGCAATATATATAATTATCACCAATACCAATGAAATATATATCACCCACACCAATAAAATATACATTACCAATTCCAATAAAAAATATACTGCCCATACCAATACAATATACATCACCAATGACACCTATATATACAAATGCTTGCAATCTTATACATATTCCACACTAAAAGGCATACATGTTTTCCTTAAGCCAGACTTTGTGAAAAAACATACGGGAATTTTTTTTTTCTAAAGCAAGGTCGTTAACTCAGATGAACAGACCTTTTCTGTAAATATAATGCAGCGCTTTTTTAAAATGTGACATATAAATACTTCACCTTTATCCTTTCGAAAATTATGGCAATTTTTAAAATTTATGTTGGCTACATCTGCAAAGCCAGCAATTTCAGTTCTTTTTTTTCAAACACACGCACAGAACGCATATGTTTAGGTCAATGCTATTCTAATTTTCCGCTTAGCACCCCTCCTAAGAACACACACACACACACACACATACACGCACGCACACACACACACACACCACACACACACACACACACACGCACACGCACACACACACACAGTGTCTATTTTGTTTCATCTTATATTATGAGGCATGGATTTATATTTTTTTTAATTATCTATTTTTGTTCTTTTCAACATAGCTTGACACTTTTTTTTTTTTAAACTGATTTTCTAAGTCAATTTTCTATATTTTTTGGTGAGGGCAAGATGAAAAAAAAGTGTATAAAATTAACCTTTTAGCCTCGATAAAGATAGTTTTGACCCGACTACACACACACACACACACACACACACACACACACACACACACACACACACACACACACCTTCCCATTGACCTGAACATACTTCCTACCCCTCTTTTCAATGAACGCTTCATTCTGTTTTTTCATCTTCATGGCCTTTAAATAATTTTCCCCAAAGACTACTAAATAATACATTCTAAAACCAGCGCCCCTGACTTCTGTTTTGACTAATTTTTCGAAATTGCACCGCCCTCTCCTTCCATTTTCTAGTCTATCTTGCATTCTAAAGCACAACCCTCTCCTTCCATTTCTAGTCTATCTTGCATTCTAAAGCCATAACCCACTCCTTCCATTTTCTATCTGGTATTCTAAGCCATAACCCACTCCTTCCATTTTCTATCTGGTATTCTAAAGCCATAACCCACTCCTTCCATTTTCTATCTGGTATTCTAAAGCCATAACCCACTCCTTCCATTTTCTATCTGGTATTCTAAAGCCATAACCCACTCCTTCCATTTTTAAATAAACTTTTCTTAAAGTTGCTCCTCCCCTTTCTTTCAAATGATTATTCTATCATACATCCTAAAGCCAGAATCCTCTACTTTACTTTCTAGATACATGTTTACTACAATTTTCCCCAACCCCACACCACCCCCAAACCTAACCAAATACTTTGACTGCCTGCCCCCTTTATTCATCCAAGGCCATTAACCCTTTTCCCCCTTCCCACAGACCAGAATATTTTACACCCCCCCCCCCCCCCCCCAGAAATTGCCGGCATCCTTTTCTCTATTGTCAGGAAGTTTGTCCGAATGAAATCGCAAAAAAGGATCTTTATAGAGTCTGCAATAGAATACCTGTGCTTAAAATCCTGGACATCTTGAAATACAGAAACAGATGCTTTATGTTTACTCGTACATAGCAAGTTACGCGGTTTTCTCCCCTTTGTGCAAATGAACGCGAGTAATTTGAGAGTGGCCTGTGTATTTTGGTGAGCATGGTTTCTTCCATTCTTGCATCCCTCCTCCTTCTAACCCCTAGGAAAAAGGTTTACCATGTCATCTACCTGCCTGTTGTGTCCACACGTGGGGCCAGGGTTAGAGGTGCAGTTAGTGTTAGGGTTAGTGTTAACAGCAGGGTAGGGGTTGTCTGTCAGCTGGTCGGTCTGAATGTTAGAATACATGTGGACACAACAGCACGTAGACACACAGTATGTAGCTTTAGACACAATGATGCCTAGCTTGCAATAGTATGGAGCTTTAAATTTAAATCAGATTCAACAACTAAAGCTGGGCATTGAACTTCAGTGTCTACAAATTTCCATCGGACTTCGGTGTCCTCAAATTTTCACTGAACTTCGAGGTCCACAAATTTCCAGTTTTACTGTAAAGTGATTCCAGGCCAAAGATATCCAAACAAGATGCATTTATTAAAAAAAGAAAAAACCTGAAATAAACCATTTAAAAATCTATCAGCAGCCCTATTTCTGTTATCCCCAATGTGTATCCACACCCATCCTAAACACACATCTTCCCCTTCCTTGCCGCTCCTTCCAGCTTGATGTTTCAACCCCCATTCCCCACTAACCCCCCTGCCTTCAAATACACACACACACACACACACACACACACACACACACACACACACACACACACACACGCACACATATTACTGCATACACACAGAGACCTGTGATTGGAATGTAAGAGTCACAAAAGTGCTTACTCCACTACCTTGAAACACACACACACACACACACACACACACACACACACACACACACACACACACACACACACACACACAGAGGATATTTAATTGCCTATTTTCCGATTTCTACTTTTGAGATTTTTTGCCTGCTCAATAACTTCAGATGTCATGGAACACATTTACCTTTTTCCAATAATACAAAAGTTTATGGAACACATTTACCTATTTTCCAATAATACAAAAGTTTATGGAACACATTTACCTATTTTCCAATAATACAGAAGTTATGGGGCACGTGTACCTATTTTCCAATAACTACAGAGGTTATGGAACATATTTACCTATTGAAAACATATTTACCTATTTTTCAATAACTTCAGAGGTTATGGAACACATACAACTATTTTAAATAACTTCAGAGGCTATGGAACACATTTACATATTTTCCAATAACTGCAGAGGGTATAGAACACTTACCTATTTTCTAATAACTTCAAAAAGTATGTAAAAAAAAATTTCAAAGCCCTGCCAGTTACGAGCATCAAAGGGCAGATTATTACAAAAACACTTTCTTAATCAGGTCACCCGTTCACTAAAATGACTATCAGCTTCACTCAAAAAAACCCTCCGCAATCTTGTACAAATCATTCACAAGATATCGTCTGTCCAATGAGGTCATGGGACTAAAAAATTTACTCCATGTTTTCTTTTATATGATTTTTTTGTAAAAGGGTGTTGATTTGTTTGATTTTTAATATCCCCACCTTTTCTCAGTGACAATCTGTACGCATTATCTCTTCTCAAAAAATATAACTTTGATTTCTATTTAGGTGCTGATCTACCAATCTTGTGTCCACTCTTCTCTCTCTCTCTCTCATCCATCAAATAAATACTTCTCGGCAACTTAAGTCTTGAGACAAGAACATCAAGTTAAAACATCTATCACTTTTAAATAAAGATCAAGACATATTTGCCAACAACTACGAACAGATCCAACATAGATTTGCTTGGGTTGTGCCACAGGTTACCTTTAAAATCTTGACCTGATAATATTGTGCATGGTGGCACATCATTCTTAGTCCTGATTATAGTCTTTTATGTGTATTATTTTTAACAAGTATCACCTTTGCTTTGATGTACAAGACCCCTTTGTTTTATTTCAAGCAGGTAGCAGTAGTGTAGGGAGCTCTGTAGAATTAGAAGTACATCATCTGTGGTGTAGGGAGCTCTGTAGAATTAGAAGTACATCATCTGTGGCGTGTATCTGATTATGTGAGGTAAATGTGTATTGTGACATATGTATGTTGAAAAGATGAATTTTCCTTTCTCCATTAGGAAAGAAAAATGTGTACTGTCTTCTGTCAACAATACAAGTCTCACGATTAGCTTTTTTGCCATAAGAAAAAATACAATGTAGGAGTAAGATCTGTACCACCCAAAAATTATGGTGTGATGTAAAGATGTGAATTTAAAAAAAAATTCAATATTGTTCTTAAAAAATCATCTGTTGTGTGGTAGCTGTGAAGAACTACAGTACATCATCTGTGGTGTAGCACTGCAGGTACAACATCTGTGGTGTAGGTAGTTACGCAGAACTGCGGTACAACATTTGTAGTGTAGGTAGTTGTGTAGAACTGCAGGTCATCAGATCGTGGGCATTGACAACAGCCCCCAGAGTCCCTGAAAGCAATTAAGTCATCATCCCAACACGGATCATCCTCAGCATTTTTATGAATACAATCATCTGCATCTAAATACGTTTTAATGTATTAAATTATGATTTATCTTTATATGTATTGTGCGAGTTATTTTAGTTTGTAAAAAATTGTCTTTATGACGTGCCAAATTAGATTTATACAGTAATGTGTTGGTGTTTCTTGATGTAATATTCCCCAACATTACCTGTTATGCTAGCACCATTGTTGTTTTTTTCTTCTCAGTTTTTTTGTTGTTTGTAACACTCGTTATAGGTCACACTTTTGTTTTTACTATTAATTAATAGATGTGATAAAACTTAATGCAATTCAAAATGTTTGAGTATTTTAATAATAGTTATTAGTTCAGTCTGTGATATATGAAGTGAAACAAAGTCAACCATATTTTGCTATCACGATGGAAATAACTTGCAATCTGCTACTGATTATGGTCCTGGTCAATTTTTCTTGTACATATTTCGAGACAGGAAATTTGTAGACAAGATGCCAGAAAGCTAAAGTACATCTCACGAAACTCCAAGGACTATAGAAGGACCTGTACTCGAATAGGTGCATGCTTGTTTTTTTCTTCAAGGTTTATAGGGTTTTTCCTTTTTCCTGCTTAAACGAATTTTTGAAAAGATGCACTTAAAAAAAAGATAGTTTTGACATATAATATCAGATCACTTTACACCCCCCCCACCCCATGTGAAGAACTGTATTACATAATTGCTCTTAGTAACATACAATGTTACAAGAAGTCTACACTTAAGATATTTTGTGCCTAGATTTCAGGACCTTTTAATGTATCTGAGAAGGTTATGATTCAGTCTGCACAATGTCTAGAATAGCTCAGCACCAGGTCTATTTTCTCACCTCAAGTTCCCAGTAGTGAAGACCATGTCTTCCTGGCTCCACGTCATGCAGAAAGGCCCTGATGTAAGTGTTGACAAGTGGACTGGCTGTTGTGGTAGAACGGGGATTCATGGCGCTGGACTGGACTGTGAACCTGTCCAGCTCATGTGGTACCTGGTATAAACACATGACATCACAAAGATTAAAACAGGAAAAGTCCAGCATAAAGTCAGGAAAATTCACAAACGTAAAAATATTCTACATGCGTGAGAACCACAGCGACAGATCATATACTTGAGATTTCTAAGACCTCTTACATCCTGTCAGTTCTTTCCCTTTATTTTGATTGTTTTTATCATTAGCGATTGATATTCATGAAAAACTTCCACATACTTTTATTTTTTTTAAAAACAGATATTTGAGTGTTTTTGAATGCACAGATATACTGCAGAAGAATCTTTATCCCATAATGGCACATGTTAATTTTCCTTTAATATCACTAAGTATTGTGGAAGAATGGGGATAGATGTAAAAAAAAATATGATTCTGAATTTTCAGACTGCATGAACCTTTAAAAAAAAGTCGAACAGCAGATAAGTGGATTTCAAACCTGGACTTTTTCCTGAAGTGAAATTCATGTTGTCTTGGAGTCGTGTCATTCAGACAGGTATCACATCATGGACGTGGCAGCACTGGCGCATGGCTGACAGGTGATGGTGCTGATGGGGATGGTCTGGACTGCACCTCCATCACATGGTACCTGGTAACACAGGCTACACACCAAACATGTGGGAGGGGAAAACAACAGGGTAATAGAGACAAACGGAAAGTGAACAAATGACTAGCAAACACAAAAAACCAACACTAAGAAACAGACAGACTATGTGCCTACAGATTTTTTAGACCTGAGCTCATGTCAAATTATTTCCCTTACTTCAGCAATTGATGTATTTCTTGAGAAAATAAAAATTAAATAAATATTTCAAGTATTACAGAATCACAATTTGTTTTCATTTTGATACCGTAATGTTTGACCAGAACTGTTAATACTGTGAGATTTTGTACGCCTCAATATCACTGCTTGGTGAGAATGTGGGAAACATTACACCGTTGATGTATTCATGAATCTTTGAATTCCTTTGATTTTCAAGCTGTATGACTTGAAATAGCTGAACAGCAGATAAGTCCACCTCTCACCTTGATTTTGTTGAGAGGCGAAGTGCAAACCTGTGGTGTCAGTGCCACGTCATACAGGCAGGCAGACATGACATGGCGTTGGCAGCATTTCCAGGTGGACTTGGGTGACAGCAGGTGACAGTGCCTGGTGGTCTTGGCTGTAACTCCATCCCATGGTACCTGGTAACACAGTACATGCCAAATATTAACGTTGGGGGTCAAACAACAAACACGTTCACAGAAACATTATGAAGAAACAAGGGACTAGCACAGACGAAAACAACAGTGAGGATATCAAAGTGACACATCATGTGCCTATTATATTTCAGACCTCATAATGTTTGTTAATTCCCTTGAGTTTAGAACAATAAATGCTTTTGTTCATTCATTTAAATTCTACAAAACTGACCTTTTTAACAATATTTCAAATAAACTATTTTTCTTGAAGAAAAAAACCCCGACATTCTATATGTTGTATTGAGCCTTGCATTATTTCATCAGTATTCTCAAATTTAGGAGATGTCAGTTCTGACAAATCAGAGTTCAGAAAGACAACTAATCTTCAGAAACATATAGACAGAAAATTTAAATTATGTAAGCTGTAGATTTTTTTTCGGGGAGGGGGGGGGGGGCATGTATTGCAAATACACTGCCAATTCTACCACATGACACTCCTCATTCTGGACATTACTTATACCCCATCTACAGCTGACAAAGCTAAACACTGGCTCTTTACATAAAAACAAAAAGCTAACATTTCATTTCAAACTGCTTGTTACCCCACTGACCATTCTCTTAAAGTTCAGATGTAACAGATTCTAGTCCTCAATTTTCTTTCATGTTTCATCCCTACCAAACTTGAGGGCCATATCTGGACTGTTGCCTGTATATCTAATGTCAACTTGAAAAAAACTTATCTTTACAGTTGAAACCTAATGGCACCTCAGCCGATACCTTAAAGAGAAAGCCAGTGAACGTTTTTTTTGTTGTTTTTTTTTTTTAAGATAAGCCTACCCCTAGCTTTCCAACACCTTATATGACAAATTGACTCAACTGTAACTCCTCTGTACTTACGCTGCAGGGTCTTGACAGCGGTTCCCCAGAAGGCAGGCAGAGAGAAGGAAGGAAGGAAGCCTCTGGGTGACTGTGTGCTCTGTACACTGCTGCAGGGCAACAAGGGCGGAGACCAGGGCGTTGAGTTCCTTGTTCTGCGAGTTCTGAATGGTCTGAAGCATGAACACCACATCTGAGAAGAAGGTGACACCTCTTGGGATAAATTGCCTCCTCTCTGTTTGTGTAGAGTGTATTTGGTTGCTGTCAACAGTGCATCTGCTTCAGCCTTTAAGTTTGTTGAGAACTTTCCAGTGGGTGGTACTGACTGGCGGATGTCTACGCTGTCTTTCAGTGTGATGAAGATACTGCCGCCTCCTTTTCTAGAAGCGTCTTCTGCCAATCCATGTGTGAATGCACGTGTCCAGGGCTCTATGGACAAGGTTCAAATACTCTAGCTAAGTACTTTTCTCACACGGACTGACCATCTTCCTTTTGGTAGGATGCAGGGAGCTGTCTGGTTTCAGGAACTGCTCTTCTTTCCAAGCTGGTACTGTGGAGAGGGTTGGTATTTCTTTTTCACTTGTTGCATCAGTTCAGGATCCAGCCTCTCAAGTCTTCACACAGTGCACGAAGCCTCTTGAATTGAGCAGCTTGTATCAGGAATGCAGGATTTGATAAGAGGTGTACTGATGACAGCAACAATGCCGAGGTACAGCTGAAGGCAGCATTCCACCAACCGTCAGTATGTTCCACATGATGAACTTATGACCCCATTAAACCCCCATGGAAGAAGGACAGGAAAGGGGGATACGGACACTGAATTGTGAGGGGGGATGGAATCACAATCCCACATCACCACAGCAAAAGAAGTGCTGATCAGACTCAAGAGTTCCACACAAACCCACTTGGAAACACGAAAAGAATGACATAATGCTGTCAAGTAAAACTTTACAGAAAAGGATCTATAGAGAGTCTGTAGTAAAATAAAAAAAATAAATAAATAACCAACAACAAACAAAAACAAACTTGTGCCTTCTCCCCTGTGTGCCTGTGGTAAAGGAAACCCGACTTGGAAGCATTTCTTTCAAAGGTGTAGCTATACAGCAATCTGATTTTGATTTGATTTATTCTTTTTAATTATATCCAGGATAATGGAATAAGCACACTTGTGATTTTTTACATCCAGTCCCCGTGTGTATGCAGTTTTGTAAATGTCATCTGTTCCCAACGGCACACGATGGCCTACTCTTACGAAAAGCGGAACAGGATTTAACGTGTGCTCAAGGTGTTCTGCGTGCGTTCGCACACGGGACCTCGGTTTGAAGTCTCATCTGAAGGACTTTGGGGATGATGGTGTGGTCGACAGGGATAACCGTGCAAACCAAGCTCATGGCCCACGAGAGCAGCTGGAAAGGACATGCCATTATTTTTTCCCCCAGACATCTGACTGTTTAAAGCAAACAAGAGGACAATTTTTCACCATGAAAACTGTCACTGCCTGTAAAGGTGGAGTTTTCTCCCCATCAAGATCACTGACACCACCATTGCTTTCACTCCATCCTGTCGCTTATTACTTTTGGGTTTATTTCTATTTTGTTTGATTTTACTCTTCCTGGTTTTACATTTACTTTTTGGGTTTAGTTTTATCTGTTTACTTTTATTTTGTTTTATTTCACAATTCCTGCCTTTTAACTCATCTTTTTAGGTTTAGTTTTTTATTTTTCTATTTTTGTTTTATTTTGTTTGCTTTAGATTTATTTCATTCTATCTTTTTTAATTTGTTTTTGTTTTTAAACCAATTTTATTTTTGTTTTATTCCATTTTAATTATTCAATAAGCAAGAGGATATGGTGCAATGTGAAGGTGGTGCCCAGTGATCATTTGAAGGCAAGTGACTGAAGACTTTACACAATAAGCTCAGATTTTTCCTCTGGAGTTAACATCAGTGCCGACTCCACTTCCCCCCCCCCCCCCCCCCAAAAAAAAAGTCCTTTAGATGCGACTATAAACCGAGGTCCCGTGTGCGAGCGCACGCAGAACATCTTCCGCACACAACCCGTTCCGCTTTTCATAAGAAAAGGCCATGTGTGCCGGTGGGTAAGGATGACAAAATTTATATAACTGCATACAGACAGGGACTGGATGTAAAAAGAAAAAAGAGCACATGAGTGCTTATTCCATTTTCTTCGAACTAAAATAGAGATAAATAAATGAATAAATAAATAAATAAATAAATAAGCTAAGAGACAACTTTTCAGGAAACATTTCACCAGCGCAGATTCAAAGAGCACTGGGACACTAGAATATCTTAAGACCACAGGCACTGGAACAACAGACATCCCAACTCTTAAGACCACAGGCACTGGAACAACAGACATCTCAACTCTTAAGACCACAGGTACTGGAACAACAGACATCTCAACTCTTAAGACCACAGGCACTGGAACAACAGACATCTCAACTCTTAAGACCACAGGTACTGGAACAACAGACATCTCAACTCTTAAGACCACAGGCACTGGAACAACAGACCATCCCAACTCTTAAGGCCACACCACCAGCAGGCTCATGCTCCAGATCTCAAGGACTGCAGCCCTTCGGGACTTTGCTGACAAGGTCACTGTCCTCCTCCATTCCCCCATCTTCTATCCCGGGGCACAACAAAGCAATAACGCCACATGTAGAACACTCTTGTCATTTCATGAAGGCAGTGACGGTGATGATTGTGGCTGGTTTCTTTACATGCCAGGATCAGGGAATAAAGGAGATGGTTTCAGTTTCTACAAGCCCTCAAGTGACTGAAGAGGCAGAAGAGTGAGGAGCATGTTCTGCTGCATGCTGGGCAGATGAAGGAAGGAAGAGGAACTTTTGTTGGTTGGTCCCCTGGTCTCTGTTTCTGTTTCTTGTGCTGCTTTTCCCGCCTGTTACACCGGGCAGATCTGACGGCAAAAGACAAACAAAATAGTGTAATTAATATACAACACTCTCAAAATTGAGAGAGAGAAGGGGGGAGAGATGGAGAAAGAGATAGAGAGGGAGGGAGGAGAGGGAGAGACAGAGAGAGACAGAGCCAGACAGAGACAGAGAGAGAGACATACAGAGAGAAAGAGAGAGAGAAACAGAGAGAGAGAAACAGAGAGGGAGAGACAGAGAGAGAGACAGAAACATACAGAGAGGGAGAGACAGAGAGAAGACAGAAACAGAGAGAAACAGAGAGAGACGAGCATACAGAGAGAGAGAGGGGAGAGGGAGAGGGAGAGAGAGAGAGAGAGAGAAGAGAGAGAGAGAGAGAGAGAGAGAGAGAGAGAGAGAAGAGAGAGAGAGAGAGAGAAGAGAGAGAGAGAGAGAGAGAGAGAGAGAGAGAGAGAGAGAGAGAGAGAGAGAGATATGCTCTATGACCACCAAACAGCCATAATTCAAAACTTAAAAAATACCAGGCTAAGCTTGTGACCTATTTATGGCTGAGAGAATTCTATGAAGCAATATCAGCAATAATACTTCGTGATAAAAATATTTTAACATTGGATGAGTCAGAAATAGAGCAATCAATTTCATCCCGCACACGATGGCCTGCTCTTCCAAAAGGCGAAACGGGGTTTTAACGTGTGCGCAAGATGTTCTGCGTGTGTTCGCACACGGGGCCTCGGTTTATAGTCTTGTCCGAATGACTGACATTCAGTTCGATTTTTTTTCGTCAAACTGGGAAGAAAGGACGAGGTTGGGAATCGAACCCAGAACCTCACGGTTTACTTGTTGGCAGGCGAACGTCTTAACCATCCTGCCACCTTCCTTGTAGCCTTATTTCAACCTTCTCCCAGCTAAACAGCTAACCATGTGTGCAGTCTTGTCACTGTTATACCATAAAGTACATTAGATGTCAAACACAGTAAATACAGTCTATGTCACTAAAGTCACTATAAACAAAATCATAGTCTTTACCTCATGACAAAGCTTCATCGGGTCTGGTCAAGTCACCAGGGAGTGTTTACAGATGTTGCAGGCGTGTCTAGTGGACCAGTGAATCAGGTGGCACCCCTCCCCCCTCTCCAGCTTACAGGATCACCTCTCGGTTTCCTGTCAGGTAATAAAACAAATATATCAGGCACATTGCAACAGTATAGGTCTCTTACTGAAACTATGACAGAACATAAATGACAAAACACACCAATGAAATGATAAACCAAAATGACTGATGAGTTACGATGAAAAAATGTGCAATCAACTATTATAGGTTTTACAGCATTCGTAATTTCCCCTTCCCGATTTCTTGCCGGTTTTTTTTCATATGGTACATTTCGCCTACAAAGAATCCTCAAATCTACGATTAATGTTTGCATTGAATGTTTTTGAAGTCTTTATGATGTCTCTTCTTACGCATTTATTTTTGCATTCCAGATTATTTTAGTTGCTCTTCTTTGAACTCTCGCAACAGTTGCACATTGTCTTTTTATAGTCGGGGAAAGAAAATAACGTTACCGTATTCGAGATGAGGCCTAAAACTAAAGGCATTCATGTGCAAGTGAACGAAAGCTTTTTTTTTTAAAGAATAAAGTACACCGAATAATTATTTGCATTGCTTTTATCCTTTTCTAAGTGCACGTGAAAAAGTAATGCTCCACCAAAAATAACGCACTATGTACTACCATTTTAAAGAGGTCGACTTTTCCTATCTGGATGATCGTTGCATATGGAGACATTAAAATACAATTTCCATTCATGTACTCATTTTTGTAACTGATTTAAACCATGTTGAGCATTTCAGCTGTCTTTTTTAAAATTTTATCTAAATCTCCTTGTCTTCAGCAACACTTTGCAGGTGCTGTTAACATGATTTGGAAATCATTTATGAATTATGGTAGAGAGAACAGCCCTAGTCCCTGCGGGATTTCGCGGAGTACTTTGGTGTCAGTAAAATGCTCAGTCCCAACACACTCTTTCTTCCTTACCGAAAACCTTCGTTCATGTTGATATATTACTACATATCCCCTGTGCCGCCATTTTGATTGACAGCTTGGTTACTTCCACTGTGCCAGGTGGAACAAATGGGTGAGTGTGCAATTAAATGTGAAGTTCACTACCTGAAGGCATTCAACAAGCAGTGGAGAGTCTTACCTGGCAGTCTACATTCGGAGACCGAGAGCTTGGAAACAGCACACCATTCACTTTCGGAAACTTGACAGCAAAGATGATATTAGTTGCTGAACGGCTTCTGTGTCAGCTGCAATTCGATCTGACTGAATTCGTGCTCACTTGTCTCACCCGCGTGTTAAGGCGGGTAACTCTGCATATCTATGTCAAATTTACGGAGAATTATTTTGACCAATCAGCGACAAGAAGTGACGTTTGCCGCGGGTACAACACAGCTTTGAGCAATTTCAATCTTTTTTTTTTTTTTTAATAAAGGCGCTGACGTCTATTTTTCATCTTCACTCATCTGTTTTCCACCTCTATATTTTTGTGCTCTTTACATTAGTAATACGGGTGTAGAACATCTGATTCCAGCCTGTAAAAACAACTGCTCCCTCCCGCGCAACGTACCCCCCCCCCCCCCCCCACCACACCACACTATGGATGATTTTGGTTAAGTTATGATACATTAACATCAAGACAATCTTAACAACGAATCTAGATTTATCCCTTTCCTGAATTTAAAGTGTTAACTAGGTATTGCTGAATTTTTCTAGCATGGAGAAAGCTTGTTGGAGAAAAAGAGGGGTTTTTTTTTTTTTGGGGGGGGGGGGGATGGGAGGGCTAGGGAAGGGAGGAGGGTGGAGAACAAAGCTTTACAGCAGAGTTTCATTGAAGAGGGAGATAAAAAAAAAATGTTTTCTCCTTTTAGTTCTTGCAGCAACAACATTGGTTGAAGGTGGGGTTTGGGTTTTTTTTTTTGTCAGCTGATTCTCATGTGTGATCGGGATATTGGTTAGTTCCAAGTTTCGAAATGGGTCCATTCATTGGTCTGTCGAAATCAGGTCCTGCAGCTAATTTCAATATAGTACGGTGTGTGTGGTTTTTTCAAAGTCCTTCTCTTTGTGTGCTGTCTGGTAGACAAGTCCGTGGTGACGTTTTCTTCTTCCAGCTAGAGGGGCTGACTCAAGGTCTACAAAATGACGTAGAACAGAAAGACGGCAGTTTTCTTCTGCTTGAGCGTGTGTTGTTGGTAATAGAAACAATAAATTGTGTTACCATAACACCCTGCCTGGCTTCACATCGTTCCCTTGAGATGAGTGCCTGAGCCCTAACATTCCCTTACCTCCCAGACCACCTCCCAACACCTGTTTAGATATGTTTCCCTCCACACTGAGAAACACCTGTCGTTTAGCTGCCCAGCGAAACAGATGTAGGCCTACCATCCTCTGCTGGTTTTCCATGAGGTATCCCTCCTCCTTTCTCTTCCCCCTCCTCCACCCGTTACAACCTTGGTTTTTTCCCCATTAGAAGTGTTGCCACCTTCACCATAAGTGTTTTCCCTTTTACTTTTCTTTTGTTGTGTGTTATTTCTTGTTTCAGTTTGTCTTTTTTTGTTTTGTTTTGGCTGTTTAACTTTTGTTCAAACGCTTTGTGTCTTAATATAGCTCAATACACTTTAAATGTAAAAACTAGCAAAGGGAATCAAACATACCCAGCCCTTGTTAAGGAAGGAAAATGCAATCTCCCTCAATTTCTGCAGCAAAATAATGAACTGTAACTTTACTGACAAATTGGGAT
>CM060332.1:49238783-49273783 GCA_030674155.1 Stramonita haemastoma | reverse complement strand
CTTAGGGACTTGGTTTATAGTCTCATCCTAAGGACTTTTCAGGTTGTGGAGTCAGTATTGATGCTAACTCCAGGGGGAAAAATTCCCTCAAATGTCCACCAGATCACGACCTCAGCACCCTAACCACCAGACCATTTGGCTCCCGGGGGCACGGTAGAAAATACACCTGTCCAGAATCTATGTTGTGTGTATGTGTAGAGCAAATTTGTAGCCACGTGCGCCTGTTTGTGCGCAAACACAATGCACTCACGTCTTAATGCACATGTGCCTATAAGGCATAGACGCGCGCACACGCACTTTCGTGCTTATTTTGGCACATGTGCTCGCACATACCAACACGACACTAGCATTCACAAAACTGGCCCAGAGTATTGGTTATTCTGAAAGACTTGCTTTCATATATGGCAATTGCATGTCAAATGGAATCAGGGAGACTATGTGGCTTGAGACAGGAATTAAACCTAGACATGTCGCTTTATACAGGGGGCATTTATTACCTTTTAGTACTCTAACCCACTTTCCGCAACAGTCGTTTGTTACACAATGTTGATATGATTGTACACATTCTGTGGAGGAGTGTGTGGGTGTTTTGTTTTTTTCTTCTCACACAATATCGTTGTGTATCTGTATGGATTTTTCATTTCCATCGCATACTGACTTCACTTTTATCTCAGCAAAGAGAGGGGGATAGGAGAGGTGATGAGGAAGAAGTGGGGCATGACAGGAAGAGACTAGACGCAAGCGAATTATCTTTTGACGCCAACGAGACACCATACATATCTTGCATCGCTTCCGCACCAGAAGACGAGTCAGCATCAACTATGTCTTTCCCGCTGAGGCCGCTGAACCCCGCCTGGGTTTTATTCAGAGGAAATTTGGCTCTCTTTTCAGGGCCACACAGAGGGGTCACACAACCAGGACCCCCCAGTCTCACGCCCCATTTCCTCCCAGATCTCCCCCCAGTCCCTAGCCTTCAAAGGCGCTGAAAATCGAAGGGACCATTTCTATGGGTTACTGATTGCACCAAACTGCAAGTTTTGGAACCTTCTTTCTGGACATTTACTTCTTTCTCCTACTTCTTCTTCTTCTTCCTCTCTCTCCCTCTTTCTTACCAGGTTTTGGGGTTTTGTTGCCGACAGCTTTGTAGTGGGAGAGGTGACTTAGGAGAGGAGGCAGGTTTGTAGTGGAGTGCTGTGGAGACATGGCTATGCCGTATACTGCAGTTGGTAGCCTACTCTATTGCCGTGCTTTTTATTGTTTTTTATTTATTTATTTTTTTTTTTTTTGGGGGGGGCGGTCAGTTTCGTTTCGGGAGCAGATGAGCGCGTCCCTATTGAAAGGTCGTGTTATACTGTGGTCTGTGTGTGGGATGATTGTTATCATTATCAGACTTCCATTTCACTCCAAAACACAACACAGGTTCTACTTGTCTGTCTGTCTGTCTCTCTTGTCTGTCTGTCTGTCTCTCTCTTGTCTGTCTGTCTGTCTGTCTCTCCCTCTCTCTCTCAGGGCAAAGGCTGGATGAATAAAAACTATGTCAATATTTATCTGTAACCCCTGGGAAGATTTCAATCAATCAATCAATCAATCAATCGATCAATCAACCCCCACCCCACCCCCCTAAAAAAAAAAACCCTTACAGTGTCACACAAAAAGGAGGAAAAACTGGAACACAGCTGAAACAAAGACAGACAGACAGACAGACAGACAGACAAACTGACAAACTGACAAATGAGATGACGAAAACACCTCGCCTGATTATGTTATGTTTTGTCAGACTCACATACAGCAACATGGTGGCCCGGCACAGTGTATTGGATGTGTGAACGGCTAGGCAGGGTGGGCAGGGCTAGGCAGGGTAGGCAGGGCTAGGCAGGGTAGGGCAGGATCTATAGCGGACTGCTTTCATTGCCCCGTATCCCCAGACACTGGCGTGTGGCACTGATCCCCTCTGATGATAAAACAACAACAGTGGACGCCTGTCTGTATGACCCACCGCCCACTGACTGTGTGTAGCCTACTTCTTCCTTGTACAGTCTGCACGCAACGCTGTCTCTGCTGCCTCCCTTCCTTCCTTCCTTCAATGTGGTTTCTCGCTAGGCTACCATTAAACGGTACGGGCGTGTAACAAAATCAAAAGGACTTGCGAAAGCAATGCTGCAAGGCACTGTCCAAGGAGGAAGAAAAAGAGGCAGACCAAGAAGAGATGGGAGGACATCAGCGAATGGACAGGCCTAGAACTCAACAAAACTTGAGAAAGGCAGAACAGAGAGAGGAATGGAGGGAACTATAGAAAGAAGTAGATGTTGAGGATGGATGGATGGATGATGGATGGATGGAGGTGCAGATAGATAGAGATGATAGATAGATAGATAGATAGATAGATAGATAGATAGATAGATAGATAGATAGATAGATAGATAGATAGATGATAGTAGATAGGCTACAAGTCCCAGTGCTTTGTACTCACCACAACTAGATCTAAACGTAACCCTTACTTCATTGTACTATATTGTTTGTCCGTCGTTTTGACGATGACATCCAAAACAGCAGAGGAGGCAGATGCTATTTTAAAATTGGCAGAAATCTTTGTACAATTTCAAAGGTAGACCGGGTACAAAAGTGTTTTTAAAGTTATTGAGACAAATTTAAATAATAATTGAAATCAATAAAACATCGGGGAGAAGACAACCAAAATCAACAACAAAACTACACAATACTAAATGATAACACACAAAACATCAAAATAAGATTAAACTACAGACTAGCCTACTGCCAGTTTCTCTTTAAAACAATGTTTGAAAATGAGGTGAGAGATTTCAGATGCTTGCAAGATTGTTGCTGCATGTGTCGCCACAGCTCTGTGTCCATGCATGAAGAGAGAAAAAGGAGAGGTGGACTGAAATCTGCACCAAGGCTGGCCCTGAACAGAACATCATTCTGTATTTATCTAGTGGCCGCTAGGCAGGTTCAAACCCCGCACCGCTGCATCAAGAGTCACTGTCTGGTCCACCAGCCATTCCATGAAAATCAGCTGAGATTTTTAAGTGTGCTTTTTCAATGGTCTTTCAGGTTGTTTTTTCTCGCCTGGAGATTTGCTTGTGTGTGTGTGTGTGTGTGTGTGTGTGTGTGTGTGTGTGTGTGTGTGTGTGTGTGTGTGTGTGTGATGTTCTCTCCATCCCCCCTCTCTCTCTCTCTCTCTCTCCACACTCCCACATCCCTCACACACACACACACACACACAGTCCACAGATCAGTGATGTGATATGTTTATTTCTTTTTCAACTGAGGTCAAAACAATAAAAATCTGTCTCACACCAAAACTAGTAGCACACAGGGATGGACGGAAAGCTTGCTTTCGTAACTGAACAAAGAACGAATCTCATCAGGACAAAGAGACTGTACATCTGACGAAAAGTGAATCACACCGTTTCTACTGTTAAACAAAGAATAGATCACCAAGGTTGTACAGTAAAACAAAGAATGGATTTCTCATGTTGCACATTTTAAAAGAGCAAACAAATAAGACAGCTAAACAAAGAATTGATCGCAAAAGTAAAGATCTTATAACAAAGAATTCATCACAAAAGTAAAGATCTTATAACAAAGATTGATGAAATAAGACAGGACCGATATGGAATTTGACTGAACAAAGAATAGATCACAGAAGTGATATATCTAAACAAAGAATTGATAAACTAACAAAGGACGGATATAGATCACAAAAGTAAGATCTTATAGCTTTGAAAACTTTCAACTGTTGTCTTTTAACAAATAACTGATGAAAATCAGAAAGGACGGATAATCATACAGCTGAACAAAGAATATATATATCACAAAAAGACAGATCATATCACAAAGAATAAACGTACAAGAAAGGACGGATGTTTTGTATAGCTGAACAAAGATTGCATCACACAAGAAAGGATTGTGAAACTGAACAATGAATGAATCACACAAGAGATGTAACTATATATATGGGTCAGCTGTATCGAAAAAAAAATCTCCATAAAAAAGAACAACACATGTTTTAGCTGAACAAAGACTAAACCACACAAAGAAGGACGGAAAGATGATATATGTACACGAACAAAGAAACGATCAGCAAAAGTTGACTGATCTGATATGGCATATTTTTATGAGGAAAACATCTTCCAACAAAGACTAGTATTGAAACACGGCACTCGCTAGATCTACTCTAGTACTGAGTTCACACCAAGCATAACATTAGTTTCGACTAACAACAATGCTATCATAGCTGATCCATACTCTCACACTTTTAACCTCCCCCTCCCCTATTCCCCCCAAAAAAGGCTGATATGGGGAATGCACCATAAACAAAACAAACAATATTTTACTTAAGCTGGTCTTGTATGCCAACTTTCTAAGAGGCCCTTGTCCTCAAAACTTACTTTAAGGCTTACTCACACCTTTCCCATAGGACCAACTCCTCTCTGAGTTACTGTTAACCTAAGGACACAAACTCACTACTTCAACTTAAGACTTACTTTATCCTTAGGAAACATGTTAGGAATAATCCTTATCTTCATGAAAGACGCCTAAGACTTACATTTACCCATAATACTTACCACCAGGTCATCCTTTTACCCTTGTGCTATCATATTTACCCTTGGTATTGTTTTTATTTTTTGTAAGGATTCATGAACATTAACCTTTGACTGACCCTATGACCTACCCTTAGCACCAGTTCCTACCCCAAAGACTTACCCTTTTCTCTCAATCCTAGGACCACTCTTTCCATTATCTTTGGGACTTACCATGAAGGCTGCATATTTGTGGCACTCCACCACAAATGAGTCGCTTAGCACATTACCTAATTTTGTGCTAGGAGCCTTTAAAGGCAGGTGGGGGTCAAGTTGTCAATTTGTGATTTTGATGATTATTAAACTAGATCTGTTTATTTATCTATATTGAAATATCAAGGTATCATTTTGATTCCTTTTGCTTTTAAATGTGTTTTGAAATACCAAGCACTCATTCTGACAACTGTTACTAAAACAAACTTGCCCATTTCTCATTTTGTCACATCCTGCAGTCTATCATTCAATTTGTAATAATGTTGCACAGATTGTCCGATTTCAATCTGTTTTTGTATTTGATAGCCACATTATTGCACATTAATAACATGTCAATAACTTAAATTGACCTCAGGTGCACTCCGTCTCATTATGTGGTGGAGCGTCACATTTATAGTTACCTCAGGTGTTATCCTGAGGGCTGTCATCTCTTACAGTTACCCTCAGGCCTCTATATCCTGAGGAATGTCAGATCTTACAGTTACCCCCAGGGTCTGCTATCCTGAGGGCTGCCATCTGTTACAGTTACCCTCAGGGTTTGTTTTTACCCTTAGACTTACTGTCTCCTAGTCTGACACTGCCACATGAAGAACACAGGTTTTTTTGTTTTGTTTTGTTATTTTTATTTTATTGTTGTTGTTGTTGTTTTTTTTGGGGGGGTGTTAACCCGATGCCATTTTCTGACAGGATCTGTTCACAGGGATGCATTTAAGTATAATCATAGTTATGGCTGGTGGTATGGCTGCAATGAAAACTAGCAGCAGAGACTTCACACACTGGGAACCATCTGCCAAATGCATCTCTTGGATGGGTTGTAGCACATAATTATGAGCTATTTCACATGCTGCAATAGCTTCTTCAGACAATAAAACATTTTTATTTAAGATGATTAAACAAAAAGACCAAAATAAGCAACTATAGCTACTGTCTGTTAATGAAACTACACATGGACTAAGGGAGGGAACAATTTTTGCTGTCTCAAATTTATCACTTTTGTTATTTCCCTTTACAAATTCCAGCCAAACCATTAAAAAATTACAACCATCTCAAAAGAAAAAAAAATAATGATATGAATTTTTTTTTAACAGATTTGCTGTACATTCAATATAATTAACTTTTCCTCCATTTTGATCTGTCTGAAGTATCATAAAAGCAAAATAGAACCGCTTCACAAATATTTCCCTGGCTTCAAATATGGGTTCATGGTTTTAGTTGTATGGCATGAACTAGGTGAGATATCACTTCTAGTTTAGAAAAGAAACAAGCTTTGACTACAATTATTAGAAAAAAAGTAAAATGACAGGATAATGGCAATATAGTAACACATAGATAAACAAAAGACATGAATGAGACACTAAAGAGGTCCCATGTGTAACATGCATTTAGCACAAGTTAAAGAGCCCAAGTCAACAAGAGAATTGTCCCTGGCAAAATTCAGTTTTTATAAAAGCCAATCTAATAGGGAAAAAATACACATGCAGACAGAAAAAAAAAGTAAAAAACAAAAAAGATGGCGCTGCTCTTTTGGTGACATGCTCTCCCTGGAGAGAGCAGCCTGAATTTCATGCAGAGAAATTTGCCGTGACTTAAAGAGGTATAAAATACAATACAACAGATTCATGCAGAGATCAAAGATTGACAATAAATTGAATATATAAATAAACAATAGGCAATATATTAATGAACAAATAAACAATAGACAATAGATTAACATGTACACAAAAAATAGGCAATAGATTCACAAATTAATACATAACACAGCTGTCACTTTACCCCACTTTCAGCTACTCTCAGCTGCATTTCATTCCATCTTATTCCAGCCCAGCTGGTGCTAATCACAGCAGAAACTGACCACACTTGAAGTTGGTCAAAGGAAGGGGCGTGCTCATTTTAGCACTGGGCCCTGCCCGGACCCTTGACTGAGCGACACTGGATTTGTGCGCTGTGATAAACAATAGATTAACACATAAGTAAACAATAGCACATAGATTCACTCAGAGAGATAAATAAACAACAGGCCAAAGATTAACACAAAACAATCAACTTGACACTAAAAGCACATATAAACCAGCACATATTGAAGTGAACTCTTGATGATCAAGTCACCAATCATCAATCACACTCCGTTAGTGACCTGAAAACAGTTGATATGTGTGTTAACATCCACACATACATCACAGACAGGAAGAGTGTTCAATGACGTGATCCATCACATTCCCTTCAAAACTAAAATTTGGTCCCCACAAAATGTTTTGATGTTGGACTTCTGAAAGACAGGCCCCTTTTGTGCTGACTGAGGTATTGGTGAGGCAATAACATGTGCGACAACAGACAATGATTGTTATGAATGATATGTTACAGTACACACACCACATTTTTGATATGGCTACTTAACAAACACATCACAGTCGATATCAATATAAGATATTTTCAACATGAGACATATTTTCTTTCTTTTTTTTTTCCTCTCTGCCTCCTTTTTTCCTATTGTACATATAACAAACCTTCAGCTGAATAAAATGTTTGACTCTGGCAACAGATCTAGTAAAGACACTTATGAGAAAGTTTACACACACACACACACACACACACACACACACCACCACATCACAGAATAGGGCATTTAGAAAATTATGTACTTTTATGCACACACTTTCTGTTCTACCTCTTCTTTTCTTTTATAGTGTAACAGTCTCTATAAAACCCACACCAAAAACAACGGGACATGGCATTCTTATTGACAATACACCTAACAGACATGCAGCTAAATCGATGGCAGTTTTAAAAAACAAACAAGGTAAATCAATCAAACAAAAAAACAACTAAAACCTCACTGCCAACTAAATTGGAATATAAACTGATAGCTCCAATGGGAATGATATCATAAACATGAATAAAAACACTCCCAAAACAAACCAAGAACAAACAGAACAGCAACAACAACAATCATCAACAAAAAAGACCCCACCCAGATATGTGACCAGATATACAATCATCAACAAAAAAGACCCCACCCAGATATGTGACCAGATATACAGCTCTTAAAAAACAGGATCTAAAAGAAAAGGAATGAAGACCTGATCAAAAGTATTATCAGTCTCTGTTCTTTTATAATAAATGGGACATAACCCCTCTTATACAGGTTATGGCAAAGGATTCTCTCCCATTGATGGAAGCACACGACTGTAGCTACAAGCATGATTGTTGTGTTGTAAAGTGGTGGTTGAGGCAAAGTGAACAGGCTCAATGGAGATAATATAAAAACTCTTTCCGGGGTCTGCAAACTTCCTGTGCAAACTTTACCCTCTCCTTTCCTTCACCAGGTGGGCTGGCTGCCAATGCACAGACTGGAAATCATCAGACAAACCATTCCCCATCTGACAACTCCTATTCTCATTTCTGAGCACACAAATCGGATGTAAAAAAATGACAGATTTTCTTTCAGGAAAATGAGGGAGCACTCGTATGACATTAAGCACAGTCTTGACTGAACGTTCCTTTATGTGATAATGACTTTATATTGCCATCAATTTGGGGTCATGCTGTCAAGAGTGTTGATGATATAAAACAACATGCTAAGCAGTCTGAGAATAATTTCCAGTCAAGTTTGGACCAGAATCACACAGCTGAATGCCTGAATCCAGTCTATACTTTCCACTTTCCTCGTCTAATATCACTGAGTGTAAACAGACGTTAAATAGAAGACAACAACAACAACCGAAAAACCAATCTGTGACAAGAAAAAACATTTGACAACACCACACATGACGTTCAGTTGTGTATATGGATTTATAGTATTACATATCTATATATGTTGTTATAGGAGTTGAAGAATCTTTTAAAATCATGTTGTGCATAGCCCCGCTGACTATTTCAGGGCTGTCAGTATGTTCTGTTTCCTCCCAAGTCTGGCATTACAAAGCACAAGTCATCCACAGCCTGAACACTGAAGAACCAAACCCACTATTGACTGAAGACCAGCAACTGATTGGACTCTGCATCAGTCATCACACACCCATGTCACACATCTTCTCCCACTTAACCCCCCCCCCCCCTCCAACACACACACACACTCATACACACACTCATACACCCACCCACCCACCCATCCACCCACCACACACACACACACACACACCACACAATTTGTCTAATATCACTTTCTAGTGGATAGACATTAAAAATGAACACACACACACACACACACACACACCACACACACACACACACGACAAAATAGATGACAAAATTAACAAAACTGCAGACACACAGGAACTAAATGTAAAAAAAAAAAAAAAAGCACATGAGTGCTTCTTCCATTATCCTTGAAAACAAAAATGAAATAAACAGAATAACTAAAATACACATAAACACACTCAAGATCAACTTTAAGTTCACCAAACTGAACCACCAAACATAAACATAAACCCTCTCAACACATAAAAAAAATATTTAAAAAATCTCAACATATGATTCAAGTTCATCAGAGTTTATAATCTCATCACCTCAAAGCAGAACACAGCAAAAATGGACATATAAAAAACCCCAACAACAATAATGTAAAAACAACCTTTTCTGGCACCGGCTGTTATGGTCACAATATTTTCTGAATCAACTTTGCTGTTTACAACTCATGTTACTGATATGATTGTTGTTGTTTTGGTAATGTATGATTGAAATGTTGTGGGATTCCCTAATATTTCACTGAGTTATCAAACACTTCACTATGGGCACGGCAGATTCTCACTAAGTTATCCAACAGCAGTTTATCTGTGTAATTTTGGCTTCCGATATGCATTAAAAAAAAAAATTCATTCTTTTATTTCAGGGATAATGGAATAAGAACTTGTGTCTTTTTCACATCCAGTCCCTGTGTGCATGCAGTTTTGTATATTTGGTCATCATTCCAACCGGCACAAATGGCCTACTCCTCTGAAAGGCAGAACAGTTTTTAATAAGAGTGCAAGATGTTCTGTGTGCTTTCGCAGAAGGGGTCTTGATTTATAGTCTCATCCGAAGGACTTTCAGAGGAATGGAATCAGCGCTGGTGTTATAATCCAGAGCAAAAATCCCCTTAGAAAAAGGAGTTGGTTGGTGGCTCGAACCCTGACCATCAGATCTTGAGCACAACGCACATTGCTCTAACCACCAGACCATCCCTTTCTTCGTCCACAATATTATCATGTAAAATAAATGAGTTCAGCGTATTCCTGTAGTTTTGTTTACAGTGTACAAAGTAGGTCCATTACTAAGTGTGTTTCTGTATTTTTGCCATATGTACATAAAGTAGATCAATTAAGTGTGTATAAATCTGTATTTCTGTTTGAAGTATGCACACACAAAGTACATCAATTAAGTGTGTATAGATCTGTTTTTCTGTTTAAAGTATGCACACACACAGTGAGTCCATTAATGAGTATTCACTTTTCTGTCATGAGCTATACAGATACATTGTTCGGCATCACTACATTATCATCACATCAAGACAAAAGTTTCTTTGTCAACACCTAACCAACAGCAATATCAACATTCTTTGGCACATGCTACTACACAAAATCAACATTTGATAGAATTTACTATCACTAAGTCTGACCTAATCAACATTCTACGGCAACTGCTACCTAGCTTAACTGAGACAGTAAAATCACAGCTCTACAAGCCTATGTTTGATTGAAAAGTTTCTAATAAAAGAGGCACAGAGAGAGACAGAGAGAGAGAGACAGAGAGAGAGACAGAGTCAGAGAAAGCAGAAAAAAAGAAAAGAAAAGAAAAATGGCAAAGGGTTAATGAAAGAGAGTGGTCAACCAGACTGAAAAGAGAAGTGAACAATGTCATTGGAAAAACAAACTATCAGAACTGACCTCTTTGTGCACCTTTTGACCTATGGCCTTCTTCTTCCCCTCTTCACCCACCCCCTCACCTTTCCTTTTCAAATGTTCAGACATGCACGTGCATGTGCACACATGCGCACGCACACACACACACATTTTAGCCAAAACTAAAAAAAAAGGAGAAAGCTCCAATAAATACTCTACTTCCACTGATCCAAATGCTAAATAAAAAAAAACACCCAACAACAATATTGTCCCAAACTGAACACTAAACTTTTCCCTCACAAAAACAAAACCCAAACAAAATGCACACAACCCCCCACCCCCCCTCTGAACCCTATCACCACTCCACCACCACCACCACCACCACCAATCACCCCTCTCCACTTCATTCCCCGAAGACTCCCAAACGTTCCTGTTTAATTCTCTTACATTCGAATTCTCTGAACACAAATTGCCCCTAGATTTCGCATTCCAAAACAAAATCAGGTCAGGCACACATGCTCACTGGCCTTTTCCTCCTTCTAAGTACATACCAGCAGCTATAATAACTTCCAGACACTCTACAGGGTTTCTCCTTCTAGCCTGATAGAGCTTTGACATGTGGTAGCAATTAGTGATGGTGACAGTGTGATGGAAATCTGCTGTGTGTAAATCCCGGCAAATCCCAGTTCGGGACTTAGGGGAGGTCATTATTCAATCCCGGCAAATCCCAGATCGGGATTAAGAGGGTTAAACAAACAAATGGCAGCAAGTGTCATCCTCATCGTCATCATCACCACCATCATCATTGTCATCATCGTCACAAGCGTTCCCTGGGTGCAGCCATCTCCTGCACGAGGGAGGAGAAGAAGTGGATCAGCTGTGACGCCTCGCTGCTGCGCATCTCCCCCCAGTGGGGGGGGGTGTGGGGGGCGGGGGTGAAGGCGAGGGTGAGGGAGACAGTGTGGTGGGTGAGGTGGGAGAGCAGGCGCTCCATCAGCAGAGAGTGCAGGGGCCGGGGCTGAGGCAGCAGGCGAGACATCACCTGAGCCTGGTACTCCAGGAAGTGGCTGACTGACTGCACACACACACACAGGGGACTGGGTGTAAAACCGCACATGATGAGTGCTTATTCCATTATGGTCAAAATGACGCTAAAATGACCATCCATCCTGGTGGGAACAGATGACAAGATTTACAAAACTGCATACACACAGGGGACTGGGTGTAAAAAGCACAGGAGTGCTTATTCCATCATCCTCGATATAAAAGAATAAATAAATAAATAAATAGAATAAACACGGGGGGGGGGAGGGAAGGGGAGGGCAGTTCAATAACACACCCAATGGAGTCTGATGCATACCAACTCAAATATACAGAAAATTCCTAACCTCCCACTCTCGCCTCCTTCCTCCTTAAAGGTGGGGACTGTATGTAAAAAAAAAAAAAAGCACATGAGTGCTTTTTCATTATAAAGGGTAATGGTAAAAGTGTCCCATAACCTGTGCGGTCATAGGGGAGCAAGGCATTAGAGACCTCAGCTTCTCTAGGGGGCCAGCATATTGAGGGCAGCGCTCATCTCCTCTCCTTCGCTGCTTTACCTTCCCTGACCCGAAAGAGGGCAGGTACCCATTTACAGCAGGGTGAACTGGGAGAGTGTACTGAAGCCAATGCGCGCAAACGGTCACCCATCCATATGGTAACCACGCTCAATGCTGCTTAACTTTGGCCGGGGGAAAGCGAGCACTCTGACCCGTCCCCCATTTTCATTATTCTCGAAATAAAAGAATTTGACTTGACTTCCTCTGTCCTCTTCCCCCCACTCCCTTATTTTTCTTCCCCCAGGAGTGCTGTTATGTGCTGTTTTACTAATATTCCATTTGTAGCAATGCTTTCTTCACTTAGACATGTAGACATTTTGTTTGGAAACCAAACTGGCAGAAGCATGGAGCTTTCATCCAAAGCAAAAAAAAAGTTGCCTGCTTATAGACATCAATTTTAAGATGTCTGTACAGCCTTCATTTTCCAGTCCTTCAGAGGAGACTAGAAACCAAGGTCTTGAGTATGAATGCACACAGAGCATCTTGTTAAAACCTGTTCCGCTTTTTGAAAAGAATAGGTTGTTGTGTTCAGGGTGTGAACAGATTGACAAAATTGGCAACGCTGTCTGCACTCAAGGACTGGATGTAAAAAGCATATTTGTGTTTCTCCCACTATCCCCAAAATAAAAGAAAGAAATATAAGATAAAATAAAATGGCTCCCTGCAATGTGGTGTCAGGTCAGGACCCCTGACTTCAGCTACCTAACAATGAAAAATACAGACTGCACAGACCTCAAATAACAGTGCACATTTACAGATTATCTCTGAACAGACCCAAGATAACAGTGCACATTTAGAGATCATCTCCTCTCATCTCCAGTAAGATCTCTTAATTACATTAGAAAGGTTTATCAAAATGAGTTAAATAAAATAAATGAATTTATGACAGAAAATGGATTAATGCTATCTCCAGACAAATCACATATGATGCTTTTTAACTCTGGCTACGATCCGCAGACACTACCCGCCTTTAAGATAGGAGATTCTGTGTTAGAATACAAAGAAAAGATAAAATTTCTAGGGGTAATTCTGACCACAAAACTTACGTGGAATAATCACATTGAGTATGCCCTGACTAAAGCTAGAAAAAGTCTTAATTTCATCAAAATTGTGAGCAAGCAGCACTGGGGCCAAGATTCATCATCTCTCATTCATTTAGCTACAGCTCTTGTTCGTTCTAGATTAACTTATGCACAAGAAATTTATTTCTCTGCTCCTAAATACTTAATAAGAAAAATGCAGAGTGTAGACAGTAAGTCTTTCAAGTTGGCAATTGGAGTTCCTATACATGTATGAACTTTAAAAATGTATGCAGAAATAAATGTCTTACCTTTTGAAGAACAAATTAAGCTTGCATCAGCAAAATATGTTTTAAGAAGTTCTACTATTCAGAATTCGAACATTAAAGAACTTCATTTAAAATCGGATACAGATTTCCCTAAAAGGGCTAAATCCATACAATCACTGACTACAATCAGTTCTTATACCTCTGATATATTCACATCTTCAGGAATGAATGAAAAAATTATAGCACCTCGCCCAGTTTTCTCCACAATTCCAAAGTGGGAAATAAAAAGGGCTGAATTTGATATTGATTATTCTAATATCAAAAAAGACGAAGGTCCTGCTGTGGCTGTCATGGCAAGAGCTCATATTGATGAAACTTATAGTAGTTATATTAAAGTCTTTACCGAGGGTTCGGTAGTAGACAGTGGGCAGGCTGGATCTGCTTTTGTAGTTCCTGCATTGAAAATTAATAAATCTTATCATATAGGCAAAGATTTTCTATTTTTACTGCAGAACTTATAGCTGTACTAATGGCCTTAAATTTTTTATTAGATCTGCCTATCAATATGTCCAAGGTGTTGTTCTGTATTGATTCTAAATCTGTTTTGCAAGCACTAAAACTGTTTAGCACTAGAGTGAGAGGGGAACTAATCATTGAAATTTGTCATCTTATACATTTTCGTTCCTTACGAGGTACTACCCTTGCCTTTTGCTGGATTCCGTCACACTGTGGAATCCAGGGTAACGAACAAGCAGACAAGTTCGCCAAAGCTGCTGCGATGGACACGGATTCTGAAGCTTCAACACATTTAAACCTTCCACTCAGTCTTCAGGAGGGCATACATTTGTTGGAAAAAGCCTCTTGGAACAGTTTCAACAACGTACGAAAGAATTGTTCACGGAGACATTCATTAAGATGTGGCAGAGTGTGTCATTATCATAACAGACTACTGGAAAGCCTGATATTTAGATTTCGTTTGGATGCATTCCGAACTAAATTCTGTAAACAAATAATATGTATATGTGGTTCTGATTTATCACCTAAACATGTCATTCTTCATTGTGAAGTGCTTCGACCATATTTTCCCAGCACACTTGTATGTAAGATTTCAAAAATGTCATTTGATCAAATATTGGACAATAATGAAATTATGTTGGAGATAGTTAACTGTTTAGTTAAAAGCCCTGTTGGCAAATTTTTGTAATTGTTCATGCTTTAACCTCGTTTAAACTGTCCAATGCCCCCCCCCCCTCCCCCTTTTATGCTGATTTCTTTACATGTTTGTTTTTTCCTTTATCTTATGCACACGTACACACACACACATACACACACACACACACACACAAACACACACACACACACACACACACACACACACACACACACACACACACACACGCACACTCATAGATAAACTTATAAAGCGCATATACTCATGTATACATACGCTCACAAGCGCACACGCGCGCACACACACACGCACACATACACACACACACACACGCAAGCTCACACGCGCGCACACACACACACACACACACACACACACACACACACACACACACACACACACACACACACACACACTCACACACACACACACACACACACACACACACATACACACCCTTTTTACCTTGGCTCACAAATGCATACCTTTAGATATATATTCTTGTAAACACGTTCACTCGTACGCACTTATGCTCACACACACACACACACACACACACACACACACACACACACACACACACACACACACACACACACACACACATACATACATACATACACTCATATGTGAGCGCGCACACATTCTTTGAATGTGACACATTTTCATCTTTCTTTTTTTTGTGTCTAATATCACTTCGAGTGGACAGACGTTAAACTGAAGAAAGTACTCTCCTCTGGTCCTTGAGTTATTCCCCTTGCTCTGCTGTTAATTGGTTAGAAAACATGCACCATTCATTGATGTACTAGAGTATAATGAAAATACAATGCATCCATTATGCTGTGATCATTTACATTAGTTAATTTTTATATCTACCACCCCAACATAGGGACACCCACACACACACACACCTGCTAGTCACAGGGTACAGTGGTCACACCCCTGATGTGAGGACAGCAAGCTGAGGTCAGGAGTTCCAGTCTCCACTGAGGTGAACTGTTCACGGGGATTTTCCCCTGCAGTTCACACTGGTACTGACCCTGTTCCCTTGAAAGTCCTTTGGATGAGACTGATGACTGTAGTCATGTGTGTGAACACATACAGAACATCACGTGTGCGAACGCATACAGAACATCTTGTGTGTGAGCGGGTACAGAGTGACTTGTTTTTGTTTTCCTTCCTCAGCTAGAACTCTGAGGTTTACCAATGGTCAGACTTTACACATGCCACCATGGAGGAAGTCCCCGTTCCATTCTGGGGGAAGGTGTCTAAACACCACACCAATGTGCTTGTGTGTTTTACACATTTTGTCATTTGTTCCTACTGCCACACAATGGCCTACTCTTCTAAAAACCCAAAGATGTTCTGCGTGCATCTGCACACAGGAACTTGGTTTATAGTATCATCCGAAGAACTTTTGGGGGAGTGAAGTCGGCACTGATGTTAACTCCTGGGTAAAAATCCCCTTGAACAGCTGCCTCGATCACAGCTCAAACCTGGGATTGATCCCGATCCTTCAAATCACCAGCGCAACGCTCTACCCACTAGACTATCCTGTCCCCCCACTGTCAGAGCTCACATGCAGACAGACCCAAAGGAAAGCCTACCTTCTCCAGGTGTCGTATGCATTCTTTGGGAGATTCTGTTCGTTCCAACAGGTACACCAGGTCTTGTTTCCTTAGCACCGGTTCCTGTGTTAGGCATCATCAACAATGACAGTGTCAACAGTAAACATAACTCTGTGTGTGTGTGTGTGTGTGTGTGTGTGTGTGTGTGTGTGTGTGTGTGTGTGTGTGTGTGTGTGTGTCTGTGTCTGTGTCTGTGTGTGTGTCTGTGAGTATATCTGTGTATCTGTAAGCATCCGAGTCTGTCTTGAGTGTGTGTGTGTGCACTCATGCAGGTGCACACACGCTAGGATGTGTGCATGCATGTGCGTATGTTCCTCTTTCCTTGTGATGTATCCCTACTTCACTGTACACAACTGTCTACCTTCAACCTCTCTCCCTCCCTCCCTTTAACCTTCCCTCCCTCCCTCCCTTCACGCCTTCAACCTCCCCCTCCCTCACTCCCTGCCTGCCCACCTTGAGCTGGTTCAGCCAGTCCCAGTACACAGTGCTGATCACACAGGCGTCCTCCTCTTCCTCCAGCAACTGCCACGCCTGGTCTGACTGATTCAGCTGCTCCTGTCCACATGGAATTATATCATATATATATATATATATGTGTGTGTATATCTATATATCTACATCTATATCTATATATATCTACAGATACATAGATATCTCTATATAGATATCTATATATAGATGTGTGCGTGCGTGCGTGTGTATGTGCGTGAGAGAGAGAGAAGAGAGAGAGAGAGAGAGAGAGAGAGAGAGAGAGAGAGAGAGAGAGAGAGAGAGAGAGAGAGAGAGAGAGAGAGAGAGAGAGAGAGGGGAGGGAGAGAGAGAGAACTCGAACTCGAACTCGAACTCGAACTCGAAAACTTTATTCACAAAAAGGCCATTGGCCCATACATGAAGGGGGGTTGCCGAGCTGCTTAGTATTTTGGTGAGAGGAAAAAAACCCAAAAAACCCACAAACAACAACAACCTAATAACAACAACACAAATTACTGTATGAACAGTCAGATACACAAATATAACCTACGACAACAATATATCTCTTATTCTGAAATCTTTACACAAATATAAAGTGAGGCTACGCACAACCTCAGGCTGACTTGACGCCATGAGTAAACAAAGTCGAAAAGAATTAGGCTGCCTACTATATTTTACAGGGATGTAATTCTGCCTAACATCCTCTAATACTGGACAGCATAACACAAAATGTACTTCATCCTCAGGTGCTTGCTTACATAATGGACATAGTAACCTGGGGTCATCAACGTCATGTTCTCTATATCTGAACTTATGAACATTTAAATCTGAAACACCAAGTCTAAACTTTGACATAATTCTTTTCAGATGAATGTCCACATCAAGCTTTAGATAAGGTTTGACATCATGTGTACTTGTAAATTGTCTGTACAATAGATATCTTTCACTGGTTTGTATGTGATCACTCCATTGTTGCCAACGGCAGTCAATCAATCTTTGCCTGAACATGTTTATAAATTCTCTACAATTTCCAAACCTTGATTGAACCAAACAAATCCAAAACCGAGTTCACATAAACAGGTACGTATTTGTGTAGCCCAGTTATTTTTTCCTTTGGCATCTAGATCATAAAGCATCTTATAAGATCTAAAAGATAGTCTGTTCTCATCCATATGCAAAATCTTAATCCAGTATCTTACACTTCTTACAGCCGCATTAACAGATAGAGGGTATCTGTTAGTTTCACTATACACAAGATCATTTGGTGTACGTCTATCTAAGCCTAAAAACTGCTTTAAAGCAAAGAGGTGCACTGATTCACAATGTGTTACAGCTGCATCCAAGCCCCAAATTTCTGCACCATATAATACAATGGGTTGTATTTGCGCATCAAATATCTTAATGAGCAAGTCAAAAGAGTTATTATTCAACATTCGTAACTTTCTCAAAACCAATAACAAACTTCGTTTACCTCGACTTGCCAGATCTTTACATGCAGCTGTGAAACTAAGCTTTGTAGAAAAGCAAATACCTAAGTATTTATAGACATTAATCACAGGCATGACTTTTCCATTGTACAACCATTTTTCATGAGCAGCTAAATAACCACCCTTTCTGAATACAACAATATTACTCTTATTCAGATTAACCTTAAGATCAAGTGCTGATGCAGCACTGCTCAAGCTATTCAACTGCTTTTGTAAGCCGACAACCGTTTCAGATAGCAGGATAACATCATCAGCAAGTAGAAGAATAAACAATTCTGTGAAATCTTGGGGGAAAGTGGCACCATGTTTA
This sequence comes from Stramonita haemastoma, assembly GCA_030674155.1. Lineage (NCBI taxonomy): Eukaryota > Metazoa > Mollusca > Gastropoda > Neogastropoda > Muricidae > Stramonita > Stramonita haemastoma. The sequence continues at coordinate 49,255,197 of CM060332.1, read as the reverse complement.
CCATTATTGATGACTTCTCTAGCTAACTCATTAATAAAAACAGAAAATAATAATGGGCTACATACATCGCCCTGTTTAACGCCAGTGGTACAGTAAATTATGTCAGTCAGTTTTGTACCACATCTTATTCTACTTCTGACATTCTGGTACATGGCTCTCAAACATCGTAATAATTTACCCTTCACACCATTTTTCAGGAGAATAGGCCACAACAAATTTCTATTAACAGAATCAAATGCCTTTTCAAAGTCAATAAATGCCACATATAGCTTACGGTTATAAGCAAACTGTTTCTGTACAAATGCAAGCAGAGTAAACATATGGTCTATAGTGGAGTATCCTCTCTTAAAGCCAGCTTGATGTTCACCTGTAATATTATCTTTCTTAACCCATTCTTGTAATCTATTATTAATGATGGTACTGTACAATTTACTACTTATGTCACTAAGAGAAATTCCCCTGTAGTTATTAGGGTTATCAACAACACCCTTTTTGTGTAGAGTTAAGATTATAGATTCAGTCCAGTTATCAGGGAAAAGGCCATCATCAAAGATTTTGTTGAATAATTTTAGGAGAAAAAGCACAACATTTTCACCTCCATTTTTCAGCAATTCTCCAATGATTTGATCAGGACCAGCTGCTTTATCATTCTTTAGTTTTCTTAGTGCCAAATAAATTTCTTCTTTAGATATTGGGCGATCAAAATCCTCCTCACTTTCATCATTGTCAACATTAGTATTCATGGAGTTGTCTGACGAGCCTTTCTCCAACAAAGATTTGAAATGTTGAAACCAACTGTCAACTGATATATTATTCTTAGGTTGACTTTTTCTAAATGATGCCTTCTTAACACTTTTCCAGAACTGGACTTGAGAAGAGATTGAAGACACCATATCTGCAAGTAATGTCATATTATACTGTTTTCTTTTCCTTTCTAGCATGGATTTATATTCCCTTCTTAAGACACAATACAAGTTTTTGTCTTCGTTCTTTAGCGTTTTTCGATAAGTCTTCAAAAGTTTTCTCACCCTATATTTCATATTTTTACATTCATTATCAAACCATGTAGCAACTGTTAAACCTTTATTGACATGTACCTGTTTTTTCATACATTCAGCACTGGACTTAATGCAACCATTGAACAAATCTAGAGCTTCATTAATGTTCTCATCAATCATCTGTAAGGCACTTGAAAAATTTACACACGTGTCCTCCTCACAAAGATTATCTTTATATGCTGAGAGTTTGTTTTCATCCCACACAATCTTTTCCACAACAGATGGCTCTTCAGCTATTGCATATGTTTTATACAATGAATTAATATGTAGTTCAACAGGAAGGTGATCTGAATCAGAACGTTCCGCAACATACAAACGACATGAGTCAAAAATCTGAGAGAACAAATCATCTGACACTAGAAAATAATCATTAACACTGCATCCTCCATCGGAAATGTACGTGTAGCGTCCTTGCTTATCACCAGTGCACATGCCATTCAGAATTTGTAAACTAAGTGTAGTACACATATTCAATAATAATTTACCATAACTATTGAGAATAGAGTCTTCAGAATACCGATTACCACTGAGAGACATGCTTTTACTTTGGAGATCTGCAATCTCGTCATTTGCTACATGATGACAAGACAAGTTTGATGTCCTGCTGTTTAAATCTCCACACAATATTATATCAACTTCATCCAAAGTCACCATGCAATTGACTAAATATTCTTCCATCATAGCAATCCCACTATCATTGTCAAACATGTTATAAAAAGGAGAACCTTCAGGTGGGATATACACACATACAAGCAAAACATTTCTTGAGGTACACAATAATGATTTGTCACAGAGAAAAGTACAAATGTTAGGGTATGGAACTTCTAAACATTTCACAAGAGCAGCTAACTCATGCTTAATCAAGCAAACAACTCCCCCAGATCGCCTCCCTTGATGACTAACTTTAACTGCCGACTTACAGAAGGCCTTATAGCCACTAAACACATCTGGCTGTATGTCTTCTAAAAACGTTTCTGTCAAACAGATAAAATCAAAACTGCATACATAAGATACAAAATCCCTATCAGAGAGTTTTGAAAGCAATCCATTTACATTCCAAGATAAAAAAGAAAAAGGTTTATTTGTTTTATTTATATTGTCACAATCCAATGGATCTACAACATACAGACTGACATTATCACTATCATCATTAATAAGACTAGACACCAGGTTAATGCTTTCAGCAGTATTCCGATCATTACTCTTATTTAGAGTTGGCTCTTTATTTAAAAACTGTGTAGGCCTACTACCCGAAAACTCGCCAGCTGACGTAAGTAAAGGGTTAGACCGGTCTTTGTCTCCTAACTCCACGCTACGCCTAGGCGTAGCGTCTTTGTCACACGCCACAGCGCGAAGCCGTATTACGTCAGTGCCGGTCTGAAGCGTCTCAACCGGTGTACCTATACTTACTGTCCTACCCTGTGAATTGTGTCTATGGAGGAATGTATGTATGGGCCGGCCAAAGAGCTATTCGTTTCTCTGAAGATCGTTGAGTGTCACCTTCTCACCGTTTATAATCAGATGATCAAAGACCATTCTAACTTGTTTCCCTTCTGCTCGAGCACTCTTCAGATAAGGGGTCAGCTTACGCCTGATGTCCCTAACAGTATGAGAGAAATCTTCATCAACAAAGATACTAGACCCTTTCAGACGAGTTTTAGCCTTCAGAATACTAAGTTTATCCTTGTAAAAACAGCACCTGGCAATGATGGGAGAGTTAGGTTTGGAGTTAATACGGTGTACTCTATCAAACTTGATATTTCCTGCAACATCCATTTTTTCAGAGAGAAGATTTTTCACAACCCTCTCACAGTCAGCACCAGTCTCGTTTGTTTTCTTTTCTAGTCCATGAAAAATAATATTATTTCGTCTTGATCGTCCTTCTAAATCATCTGATTGCTTTTCTAACTTTCCAATCCTATCAACAAGTTCTGTATTTGACTGTTTCAACTCTACATTTTCTGATCTAAGATTGTCCATGTCATGCCTAAGGCCACACAATTCCTCTTTCAGACCACTAACACTGTCTGTCAACACTTTGATTTCACTTTTCATGCTGTCCATTGTATACTTCAAGGAAGTTTCCAGCTTCTCTAATTTGGCTGTCATCGTATGGATCGTCACTTCCTCAGGGGCTGCTGCAGAAGAGGACTCTTCTCTGTGGTGTCTCACCGTTGGCGTGCTGGCAGGCACATCTGCGCTGGCTTTGGCCTTTCGTACAGCTTTCCCTGTAGCGTTACTACGACCATCAGTACCACCAAGCAAGCTGGTTTGCCTCAGTTTGCGGCCAGTAGATCCAGGAGGGGTGGGTCCAGGGTTCGTCTCCACATCACCACACCGCAATAAAAGCCCGCCCCAAAATAGGAGTGTGAGGGTCAGTCCTAGCAAGACACCGTCTCGTCTGCTTTTTAACGTCAGTGTGGAGGTACGCATGGCAGATTTGAATTCTGCCCGTTTCGACATGAAACAGGCAAATACTGCCGCAAATGTCCCACACACGGCTCTGTAGAGCTGCACGGATATTCCCATTTTGCTCACGATTCTAAGTGCAAAAAATGAAAGACTAAAGCCCCTTATAACTTATAACCAATTCACAAAAATACCAGAGCAATTTTCTTTCCCTCTTCTTCTTCACATCACGTGATCGGCCCCCCGGGAGAGAGAGAGAGAGAGAGAGAGAGAGAGAGAGAGAGAGAGAGAGAGAGAGAGAGGAGAGAGAGAGAGAGAGAGAGAGAGAGAGAGAGGAGAGAGAGAGAGAGAGAGGAGAGAGAGAGAGAGAGAGAGAGAGAGAGAGAGAGAGAGAGAGAGAGAGAGAGAGAGAGAGAGAGAGAGAGAGAGAGAGAGAGAGAGAGAGAGAGAGAGAGAGAGAGGAGAGAGAGAGAGAGAGAGGAGAGAGAGAGAGGAGGAGAGAGAGGAGAGAGAGAGAGAGGAGAGAGGAGAGAGAGAGAGAGAGAGAGAGAGAGAGAGATACACACGCATAATTTTAAAACACAATCACTCAATCTCTTACTGGTCTGTCTGATTCTTCAGTTTGGACACACACACACACACACACAGAACCACCCCAATCATCCCAGCCTACCTACCTCAATGAAATCGGCTTTCTGCTGACCTCAGGCAGACGGTCGGTGTCCACTAGGGCCTGACACACAGCACCACTGCTGTCCTCCCCCGCCCTGCCCCCACTGACCAGCCCCGAGGGTCGGCCACTGTCCTCAGGCCCCGCACTGGACCCCACACCCAGTGACCCTGACCTGCTGGAGCTCCGGTCATCCGAGTCCACAGTCTCCCTGTCCTCTTGCTTCCCGTCCGCGGCTGAAGGTTGCTGTGTGTTGTTTTTCTTGGCGCGATTCTTGAAGCGCTCTCCGAGCCCTTTTCTCTTGGCTTTGCGCGCTTTGGTGGTGTGGGGCTGATGGTTGGTGCTGTGGTCTTTGACGTTGCTGCTGCTGCCGCTGCCGCCACTGTCCTCACCGTTTTTGTCTGGAGCAGAATGGCCATGATTGTTGTGGGGGTGGTCCACACTGGTGGTTTGATCCAACGGAGCATCGTCTGTGAGGACGCTGGATGTTTCTTCACTGGGATTGTCTGGCTGATCAGTGACAGCAGTGCTGGACTCTTCTCCACAGGGGCTGTCAGGCTTTCTCTGGTCTTGCCTGGTGGTGGCAACTTTGTCGGGTTTCCCAAACACAATGCAGTCATCGTCATCATCATCGTCTTCTTCTTCTTCAGCGTCATTCTTGTTGTTCTGACCCCCCTCTCTCCCCCCACCATTGGAGAAGACAGTGAGGTGGGCATTGCCTCCCCCAGTGACGCTGCTGTTGCTGCTCTTGTCGTCGTCGTCGTTGTTCTTTTCCCGGCTGAGCATCCTCTTGAAGCGGGCGTTGGGCAGGTCCTCCAGGCTGACGCTGGCTCGCGGGCGGTCCAGGAGCAGGAGGGAGGGGGGGGGGAGGGAGTCGTGGGACTGCACCGACAGCTGGGAGAGGGAGGACTTGAGCACAAAGGCCCGGCACTGCGACAGCTGCTGGAGGCTGGGAGGGGGGAGGGGGTGGGCGGAGGTGCAGGTGGAGCTGGAGGAAACGCTGGGGAGTAGCGGCCCCTGACCCGCCAGCTGCAGCAGACGCTCGCAGCACACGTACACCACCTGCGCCACAGAGGGGAAGAGTAGGCCAGTTAGTGCTGAGGGGTCTGCAATACTGCCTGCATTGGGTCTGTCTGCAATACTGCCTGCAATGGGGTCTGTCTGCAATACTGCCTGCAATGGGTCTGTCTGTAATACTGCCTGCAATGGGGGTCTGTCTGTAATACTGCCTGCAATGGGGGTCTGTCTGTAATACTGCCTGCAATGGGGTCTGTCTGTAATACTGCCTGCAATGGGGTCTGCCTGCAATGGGGTCTGTCTGCAATGGGGTCTGTCTGTAATACTGCCTGCAATGGGGTCTGCTGTCTGCAATGGGGTCTGTCAGCTGCCCTGGCCTGCATGGGGGTCCAGCGTCAGCGGGAGGGGTCTCGTCTGCAATCCTGCCTGCAAGGGGACTGTGACTACAAAGGCGGTCTGCGCAGTGCTGGCTGGAATGGGGTGGGCTGGTCGCAATGGGGGTCGGGTCGCAATACGCTGTGCAATGGGTCTGTCCTGCCATAGCTGCGCAATGGAGGCTGCTGCAATACTGCCGCAAGGGGGCTGTTGGCATTTAGTGCTGCAGGGTCGTCTGTAATACTGCCTGCATGGGGTCTGTCTGCTAATACTGCCTGCAATGGGGTCTGTCTGTAATACTGCCTGCAATGGGTCTGTCTGTAATACTGCCTGCAATGGGGTTGTCATGTCTGATCTGCTAATGGGGGTCTGTCTGTAATACTGCCTGCAATGGGGTCTGCTCTGTAAGTCTGCTGCAATACTGCCTGCAATGGGGTCTGCTGTCTGCAATGGGGTCTGTCTGTCAATACTGCCTGCAATGGGGTCTGCTGTCTGCAATGGGGTCTGTCTGCAATACTGCCTGCAATGGGTCTGTCTGCAATACTGCCTGCAATGGGTCTGCCTGCAATACTGCCTGCAATGGGGTCTGTCTGCAATACTGCCTGCAATGGGGTCTGTCTGTAATGGGGTCTACTGCCTGCAATACTGCCTGCAATGGGGTCTGCAATATTGCCTGCAATGCGGTCTGTCTGCAATGGGGTCTACTGCCTGCAATACTGCCTGCAATGGGTCTGTCTGTAATGGGGTCTACTGCCTGCAATACTGCCTGCAATGGGTCTGTCTGTAATACTGCCTGCAATGGGGTCTGTCTGTAATACTGCCTGCAATGGGGTCTGCCTGCAATGGGGTCTGTCTGCAATACTGCCTGCAATGGGGTCTGTCTGTAATACTGCCTGCAATGGGGTCTGTCTGAAATACTGCCTGCAATGGGGGTCTGTCTGCAATACTGCCTGCAATGGGGTCTGTCTGTAATACTGCCTGCAATGGGGTCTGCTGTCTGCCCTGTCAATACTGCCTGCAATGGGGTCTGTCTGTAATACTGCCTGCAATGGGGTCTGTCTGCAATACTGCCTGCAATGGGGGTCTGTCTGCAATACTGCCTGCAATGGGGTCTGTCTGTAATACTGCCTGCAATGGGGTCTGCTGCAATGGGTCTGTCTGCAATACTGCCTGCAATGGGTCTGCTTGCCTGCAATGGGTCTGCCTGCAATGGGGTCTGCCTGCAATGGGTCTGTCTGCAATACTGCCTGCAATGGGTCTGCCTGCAATACTGCCTGCAATGGGTCTGCCTGCAATGGGGTCTGCCTGCAATGGGTCTGTCTGCAATACTGCCTGCAATGGGTCTGTCTGTAATACTGCCTGCAATGGGGGTCTGTCTGCAATACTGCCTGCAATGGGGTCTGCCTGCAATGGGGTCTACTGCCTGCAATACTGCCTGCAATGGGGTCTGCAATACTGCCTGCAATGGGGTCTGTCTGCAATGGGGTCTACTGCCTGCAATACTGCCTGCAATAGGGTCTGCCTGCCTGCAATGGGGTCTACTGCCTGCAATGGGGTCTACTGCCTGCAATAGGGTCTGCCTGCCTGCAATGGGGTCTGCCTGCAATGGGGTCTGCCTGCAATAGGGTCTGCCTGCCTGCAATGGGGTCTGCCTGCAATGGGGTCTGCCTGCAATGGAGTCTGCCTGCAATGGAGTCTGCCTGCAATGGGGTCTGCCTGCAATGGGGGTCTACCTGCAATGGGGGTCTGCCTGCAATGGGGTCTGCCTGCAATGGGGTCTGCCTGCAATGGGTCTGTCTGCAATACTACCTGCAATGGGTCTGTCTGCAATACTGCCTGCAATGGGTCTGCCTGCCTGCAATGGGGTTTACTGCCTGCAATACTGCCTGCAATGCAGTCTGCCTGCAATGGGGTCTGCCTGCAATGGGGTCTGCCTGCAATGGGGTCTGCTGCCTGCAATGGGGTCTGCTGCCTGCAATACTGCCTGCAATGGGGTCTGCTGCCTGCAATACTGCCTGCAATGGGGTCTGCTGCCTGCAATACTGCCTGCAATGGGGTCTGCCTGCAATGGGGTCTGCTGCCTGCAATACTGCCTGCAATGGGGTCTGCTGCCTGCAATACTGCCTGCAATGGGGTCTGCCTGCATTGGGGTCTGCCTGCAATGGGGTCTGCCTGCAATGGGGTCTGCCTGCAATGGGGTCTGCTGCCTGCAATACTGTCAGCAAAACATCATATCTGGATCGATGGTCTAGAGGTAACGTGCCTGCCTACAAAGTGAAAAGTCCGGTCAGAGTGTGCAGTGGTTTGAATCCCATTTGGGCCCAAAACTTTTCCCCCACACATTAGAGACCATGAGTGGTGGTCTGGGTGCTAGTTTTTGAATGAGACGATAAACTGAGATCCGCTGTGTTACACGTCATCATTATTCAGTGCATGTAAATGAACCCATGGCAACAAGAGGGTTGTCACTGGTAAAATTCTGTAGAAAAAAAGCCACTCTCATAGGGAAACAAATACAGCTGCAGTCAGGAAAACGAAAAAATAATGGGTAGGCGCTGCACTTGTGGCAACACGCTCTCCCCCGGGGAGAGCAGTCAGAATTTCACACAGAGAAATCTGCTGTGACATAAAGTGGTATAAAATTAAAATAAAAATTAAAATTATTTGGAGGGGAGGGTTTGAAGGGGTAGGGGGGGGGGGGGGGGGAGGCAGAGGCTTTTGTTCCTCAGCTAGAGCTCCAAGATTCACCAAAGGTGAGGTTTTTTGCCTATGTGACTGTTTTCCCCCCACTGTTAAGGTAGCCACATTCCAGCTTTGTGGAGACAGAGGAAACTGAACCTCCCAATTTTGCCAGGACAGTCAGGAGGTACCTCCCTGCATTGTCCGAGTTTCAACTGTTATGGCTTCTTTTCACATCAAACTAGTTTAAGCCTCCTCCAAAAGATTGATAGTGGTGGTGGTGGTGGTGGTGGTGGTGGCAGGTGGTTGTGGTGGTGATAACAAAGATGATGTTGCTGCTAGTCTCCAGGTGATGCATTGGTAGACCAGGTTCCTTATTCAATCATTTATGTATTCATTTATTTATTCATTCATTTATTTACTTATTTATTTATTTATATATTCATTTATCTATTCATTTATTTATTCTTTTGTTTATTTACTTACTTAGTTATTTATTTCTTCTTTTATTTTGAGGATAGTGGAATAAACACTCATGTGCTTTATTTTTACATCCAGTCCCCGTGTGTTTGCAGTTTTGTAACTGTTGTATTTTGAGGATAGTGGAATAAGCCCTCATGTGCTTTTTTATTTTTTACATCCAGTCCCCGTGTGTGTGCAGTTTTGTAACTGTTGTATTTTGAGGATAGTGCAATAAGCACTCATGTGCTTTTTCTCTTACATCCAGTCCCTGTGTGTATACAGTTTTTTTTCAAGTGTTGTCCCCCAGTGCCTCACCTTAGGGATGTGCTTCAGGCGCCGCGCCTCAAAGCCATGCAGCAGGTGACTCTGCCGGTTCAGGAAATGCTTGAAGGACACCTCACTCTCCCCTGCCACTCTGCACACACACACACATGCACGCACGCATTCACACACGCATGCACGCACACACACACACACACACACACACACACACATGCACGCACGCATGCACACACGCACGCACGACACACCACCACACACACACACACACACACACACACACACACACACCACACACACACACACACACACTCACGCAGGCACACATACACGCATACGCCCACACACACACACACACACACACACAGATTAGATTTCTCTCTCTCTCTCTCTCTCTCTCTCTCTTCTCTCTCTCTCTCTCTCTCTCTCTCTCTCCCCTATCCAGTCTCTTATCTTAGGGTAGTCTGGTATCACTTAAAGTGGAAAAACGTTAAAATTGAAGACTACTTCTACTACTACTATACAAAACCACACACACACACACACACACACACACACACACACACACACACACACACACACACACACACACACACACACACACACAACACAACACACACACACACACACTCTAACAACAATAATATCTTTCACAACAAAACTCAATGACACCAATACTTTAGACATCAGCACCATCTTTTCATTTTTATGCTATTCACTGTGTAATGAGTTTTTGTTGTGAGAATTTTTCACATGTCCACAGCTTCAAGCTTTGGATTTGTTCAATTTCATGCACTCCTTGGGGGGGGGGGGGGGAGGGGTCTTGAAATAAAATCTTGAAACCAATGTAATCTCTATGTATCCCTGCATCATCATCATCATCATCATCATCATCATCATCATCATCATCGTCATCGCCGTCATCGCCGTCATCGCCGTCATCATCATCATCATCACCATCATCATAATCCATACATCATCGTCATCATCATCTTCATCGTCATCGTCGTCATCATCATCATCAGCAGCAGCAGCAGCAGCAGCAGCAGCAGCAGCAGCAGCACAGCAGCAGCAGCAGCAGCAGCAGCAGCAGCAGCAGCAGCAGCAGCATAATCCACACATCAGTTATACTAACACCACATGTAAATTTATTTCTATTTTTAAAAATGTGTATTCTTTGAATGAATTGTTCTTGATGGGTTAATGACTCCTCTTTCACTGTGTTTTGTTTTCATCAAAAGAAAACTGAAGTGTACCATGCACACAGACAGAAACACAAGAATCAACCTGATGATGTCAGTCCTGCACGGATCTTACCTAGACAGGAAAATAGTCCTGAAGCATTTGAGGTGGAGAAACCTGAGATCTGACTTACTTGGAGGGGAAAATGGTCCTGAAAGGTTTGAGGTGAGTCTCAAAGTCCAGCACAGTCTGTACCTGCTGACTGGTCTGTATGGCTCCAGCTCTGTGGAACATCAACAATGGAGCATGGTCATCTTCATTGGCATTGTTTTCAGCATTATTATCTTCATCATCATTATGTTCATCATCATCATTGTCATCATTATTGTTGTCATCAGGATTGTCTTCATTGTCATCATTATTGTCATCACTATCATCATCATCATCATCATCGTCGTCGTCGTCGTTGTCATCGTCGTCGTCGTCATCATCGTCATCAGCATTGTCTCAATTGTCACCATCTTCATTATCATCATTGTCATCATCCTCATTATCAGTGTGTTGCAATATCCATCACAATGTATACAAATTCATTACACTATGTTATGTCTGTTTCTTTCCTGGTTCTTTGTGTTGATATTCTATCATGTGTATTGATATTCTATCATGTGTATTGATATTCTATCATGTGTATTGATATTCTATCATGTGTATTGATATTCTATCATGTGTTTGATATTCTATCATGTGTGCTGATATTCTATCATGTGTGTTGATATTCTATCATGTGTGTTGATATTCTATCATGTTGCTGATATTCTATCATGTGTGCTGATATTCTATCATGTGTGTTGATATTCTATCATGTGTGTTGATATTCTATCATGTGTGTTGATATTCTATCATGTGTGTTGATATTCTATCATGTGTGTTGATATTCTATCATGTGTATTGATATTCTATCATGTGTGTTGATATTCTATCATGTGTATTGATATTCTATCATGTGTGTTGATATTCTATCATGTGTATTGATATTCTATCATGTGTGTTAATATTCTATCATGTGTATTGATATTCTATCATGTTTTTGTTGTTGCATTTTCTTCACTCTCCCAGTTTTCTAAGTGCTGTCAGTTCCTGCTACAGTTACTAACAACTGGCCCCAGCTGGGATGGAATGGAATGGAGAGCAGCTGAGAGCAGCGGAAAGTGGGGGATACTGACAGCTGTGTCAGTCAGTCAGTCAGTCAGTCAGTCAGTCAGTCAGTCAGTCAGTCAGTCAGTCAGTCAGTCAGTCAGTCAGTCAGTCAGTCAGTCAGTCACACACACACACACACACACACACACACACACACACACACACACACACACAACCACACACACACACACACACACACATATTGATACTAATTATTTGCATTCTCTGAAAGTTTATACAAATGGCTCACTTTTAGACAATCAACAAGCAGGTTCAACTTTTGTGATACCATCACTGAAAATTGAAAAGTCATACTATGTTGGTAAATTTAGATCAGTGTTCACAGCTGAACTGATTGCAATTCTAATGGCTTTGACCTTATTGATAAATATAGATCAGTGTTCACAGCTGAACTGATTACAATTCTAATGGCTTTGAGCTATATTTTAGACACTCCAGTTTGTTTCTATCATATATTATTTTGTGTGGATTCTAAGTCTGCCTTATATACTTTGAAATCTTCCAATTATAAGAAAATCTCTAGAATCATATTAAATATCAAGTATAAGATAAATCTTACTAGCCTAAGAGGTATAAATGTGACCTTAAGGTTGTTGGACCCCTTCACACATAGGACTATATTCAAATAAGTGGGATGATAGATCTGCTAAAAAGGATGCAACTAATGACAGTAGATCCACAGCTTTGCATACTCCTTTATCCTTAGGAGAGAGTTACAGATTATTAGAACAGGCGTCCTTGAATAAATTCATGGATTTAGATCAGCAAAAAAGACAGTTTTCAAAATGGATCTATGCAGGAAGAGCGTGTTTGAAGACATTACCCATCGAAAGACTCATACAGATGTTGTCAGAGACAGACAACTCAAGGCATTATTCTTCAGAATAAGACTAAATGCATTTGTTACAAAATTCAACAAAAGCTTATACAAAGAATATATTTCCAATGCTTATAATACTATCATACTTGATTGCCAGAATTTAAAACCCTATTTTCCTCTCATTTCAAAGACTTCTATTGAAGAAGTTCTCTATGATGCAGACTTGATGTTTGATATTGCTAAAGGTTTACAGTCAAGTCTCATAGGGCATTTGTTATGATAAATGAGGTTTAGTTAAATTTTATTTGATTTTGTATAAATTTCATTAACTTGTTATGTTGTTTAGCATATTCTATTTGTTAATATAATGTATTCACACACACACACACACACACACACACACACACACACAAACACACACACACCACCTGGAGTTAACATCAGTGCTGACTCCACTCTCAAAGTCCTTCGGATGAGACTATAAACCGAGGCCCCGTGTGCGAACGCACGCAGAACATCTTGCGCACATGTTAAATCCTGTTCTGCTTTAGGCCACTGTGTGTCGGTGGGAACAGATGACAAGATTTACAAAACTGTATACACATGGGGACTGGATGTAAAAAAGCACACAAGTGCTTATTCCATTATCCTCAAAATAAAAGAATAAAATAAAAATAAAATAAATAAATAAAAAACCACTACTGCACTACTGCACAGACCTCCTGGATCGCACGTATCGCACAGCGTCCCCTGCCTTCAGTCTGTTGTTGAACACCAGATAGCAGGCGATCAGCAGTCCTGTGCGACCTGCACACCATCATCACATTAATGCCACTGTCATCACAGTAATCAACTCTGTCATCATCATATCACTCAACATTGTCATCACAACATGACACCATCACAACACGACATTATCATAACACACCTTCATCAGCCACTAGCTGGTGAGCAGTGTTTAAAAGAGAACAGGCACTTCCAAATATAAGCCCACAGCTGTCATCCCCAGATCCTGCTCACCACAGCACTGACCCAGCCAGCTACAAGGTCTACACTGACCCAGGCTAACTAGCTACTCACAAGGTCTACACTGACCCAGGCTAACTAGCTACATCACAAGGCCCACACTGACCCAGGCTAACTAGCTACATCACAAGGCCTACACTGACCCAGGCTAACTAGCTAATCACAGCTACACTGACAGGCTAACTAGCTACATCACAAGCTACACTGACCAGGCTAACTAGCTACAACACAAGGCCTACACTGACCCAGGCTAACTAGCTACATCACAAGGTCTACACTGACCCAGGCTAACTAGCTACATCACAAGGTCTACACTGACCCAGGCTAACTAGCTACATCACAAGGTCTACACTGACCCAGGCTAACTAGCTACATCACAAGGCTACACTGACCCAGGCTAACTAGCTAACATACACAAGTGCTCACACTACACTGACCCAGGCTAACTAGCTACATCACAAGGCCTACACTGACCCAGGCTAACTAGCTACATCACAAGGCCTACACTGACCCAGGCTAACTAGCTACATCACAAGGTCTACACTGACCCAGGCTAACTAGCTACTCACAAGCTCACACCAGGAGCCTACACACTGACCCAGGCTAACTAGCTACATCACAAGGACACTGCCACGTAAACTGGTACCTGCAGGCTAACTAGCTACATCACAAGGCCTACACTGACCCAGGCTAAACCGAGGCCCGTGTGCGAACGCACGCAGAACATCTTGCGCACAGTTAAATCCTGTTCCGCTTTTCGTAAAGTAGGCCATCGTGTGCCGGTGGGAACAGATGACAATATTTACAAAACTGCATACACACGGGGACCGGATGAAAAAAGCACATGATTGCTTATTCTGTTATCCTCCATATAAAAGAATAAATAAAATAAATAAATAAATAAAATAACTAGCTACATCACAAGGTCTACACTGACCCAGGCTAACTAGCTACATCACAAGGCCTACACTGACCCAGGCTAACTAGCTACATCACAAGGCTACACTGACCCAGGCTAACTAGCTACATCACAAGGCCTACACTGACCCAGGCTAACTAGCTACATCACAAGGCCTACACTGACCCAGGCTAACTAGCTACATCACAAGGCCTACACTGACCCAGGCTAACTAGCTACATCACAAGGCCTACACTGACCCAGGCTAACTAGCTACAATCAAAGGCCTACACTGACCCAGGCTAACTAGCTACATCACAAGGCCTACACTGACCCAGGCTAGCTACATCACAAGGCCTACACTGACCCAGGCTAACTAGCTACATCACAAGGCCTACACTGACCCAGGCTAACTAGCTACATCACAAGGCCTACACTGACCCAGGCTAACTAGCTACATCACAAGGCCTACACTGACCCAGGCTAACTAGCTACATCACAAGGTCTACACTGACCCAGGCTAACTACATCACAAGGTCTACACTGACCCAGGCTAACTAGCTACATCACAAGGCCTACACTGACCAGGCTAACTAGCTACATCACAAGGCCTACACTGACCCAGGCTAACTAGCTACATCACAAGGCCTACACTGACCCAGGCTAACTAGCTACATCACAAGGTCTACACTGACCCAGGCTAACTTACATCACAAGGCCTACACTGACCCAGGCTAACTAGCTACATCACAAGGCCTACACTGACCCAGGCTAACTAGCTACATCACAAGGCCTACACTGACCCAGGTCTAGCTACATCACAAGGTCTACACTGACCCAGGCTAACTAGCTACATCACAAGGCCTACACTGACCCAGTCTAGCTACATCACAAGGCCTACACTGACCCAGGCTAACTAGCTACATCACAAGGCCTACACTGACCCAGGCTAACTAACTACATCACAAGGCTACACTGACCCAGGCTAACTAGCTACATCACAAGGTCTACACTGACCCAGGCTAACTAGCTACACACAAGGCCTACACTGACCCAGGCTAACTAGCTACATCACAAGGCCTACACTGACCCAGGCTAACTAGCTACATCACAAGGTCTACACTGACCCAGGCTAACTAGCTACAACACAAGGCCTACACTGACCCAGGCTAACTAGCTACAACACAAGGCCTACACTGACCCAGGCTAACTAGCTACATCACAAGGCCTACACTGACCCAGGCTAACTACATCACAAGGCCTACACTGACCCAGGCTAACTAACTACATCACAAGGCCTACACTGACCCAGGCTAACTAACATCACAAGGCCTACACTGACCCAGGCTAACTAGCTACATCACAAGGTCTACACTGACCCAGGCTAACTAGCTACATCACAAGGCCTACACTGACCCAGGCTAACTAGCTATAACACAAGGCCTACACTGACCCAGGCTAACTAGCTACATCACAAGGCCTACACTGACCCAGGCTAACTAGCTACATCACAAGGCCTACACTGACCCAGGCTAACTAGCTACATCACAAGGTCTACACTGACCCAGGCTAGCTACATCACAAGGCCTACACTGACCCAGGCTAACTAGCTACATCACAAGGCCTACACTGACCCAGGCTAACTAGCTACATCACAAGGCCTACACTGACCCAGGCTAACTAGCTACAATCACAAGGCCTACACTGACCCAGGCTAACTAGCTACATCACAAGGCCTACACTGACCCAGGCTAACTAGCTACATCACAAGGCCTACACTGACCCAGGCTAACTAGCTACATCACAAGGTCTACACTGACCCAGGCTAAACTACATCACAAGGCCTACACTGACCCAGGCTAACTAGCTACATCACAAGGTCTACACTGACCGCAGGCAAGTAGTACAAGAAAGGTGACATAAGAAAGTACACAAACAGAGAGAAAGAGAGGATAGAAAAAGGGAAATATCCTAGCTACCAGAATTTCCAAGGTGAGATGCTGTCTATACTAAACATGACCCCACTAGCATCCCCACATGTAAAGACAATCGGGCAGCAAGTATAATAATAGTAAAGCATAGCAGAGGGGATAACAATCAACACAGTTAAAGCAGTGTACTGACCCAGCCCAGCATGAACAGCAGTATAATATAGTAAAGCATAGCAGCAGTATACAATCAACACAGTAAAGCAGTGTACTGACCCAGCCCAGCATGACAGCAGTATAATATAGTATAAATAGTAGCAGTATGTAGGCTATAATACTAACACAGTAAAGCAGTGTACTGACCCAGCCCAGCATGACAGCAGTATAATA
>CM060332.1:49226283-49233783 GCA_030674155.1 Stramonita haemastoma | reverse complement strand
TTAGCTGTTAGGTCAGGTCATGTCAAAATAGATCAAGTCAAGTCAGGTTAGCTGTTAGGTCAGGTCAAGTCAGAATAGATCAAGTCAAGTCAGGTTAGCTGTTAGGTCAGGTCAAGTCAGAATAGATCAAGTCAAGTCAGGTTAGCTGTTAGGTCAAGTCAAGCTAGATCAAGTCGAGTCAGGTAAGCATTAGGTCAGGTCAACTCAGAATAGATCAAGTCAGATTAGCTGTTAGGTCAGGTCAAGTCAGGTCAGGTTAGTGTTACTTGGGTCAAGTCAAGTCAAGTCAGGTGAGATTGAGCCCAGTGCAGTGGACCTGTAGTGCAGCCCCCTTCACCTTTCCTGCGCTCCTTGTCCTTGATGCCTGACCCCCATCGCAGGTCCTCCTGTCCGGGGTGCATGTGTTCGTCAGGGTCCATGGCTCCTGGCTCTGCTGTCTGTCCTGCCTCAGGGCCTCCCTGCCTCTGTCCAGATGACCCTGTCCTGCCTGCAACACACACACAGAGTCACACTATTTGACGAAAAGTTCGACTCCCGTTTGAGGGGATTTTTCCCCTGGAGTTAACATCAGTGCTGACTCCACTCTCCCAAAAGTCTTGCAGATGAGACTGTAAACCAAGGCCCCATGTGCGAATGCATACAGAACATCTTGCGCACTCATTAAATCCTGTTTTGCTTTTCGTAAGAGTAGGCCATCACATGCTGGTGGGAACAGATGACACAATTTACAAAAACTTCATACACACGGGGACTAGATGAAAAAAAGCACACAAGTGCTTATTCCATTATCCTTGATATAAAAGAATAAATAAAATAAAAATAAGATAAAATAAAACACACACACACACACACACACACACACACACACACACACACACACACACACACACACACACACCTACACACACACACACACACACACACACACACACACACACACACACACACACACACACACACACCTACACACACACACACACACACACATTGAGTTAAATGGAGCTAACATCAGTGCCAAATCCACTCCCCTCGGAAGTCCTTCAGATGAGAGTATAAACTGAAGTCTCGTATCCAAACAGATGCAGAACATCTTGCGCACATGTTAAATAAAACCTGTTCCACTATTCATAGGAGTAGGCCATTGTGTGCCGGCGAGAATGGATGACAAAATTGACAAAACTACATACATACAGGGACTGGATGTAAAAAAGCACATGAGGGCTTATTCTATCATATTCGAAATAAAATAATAAAAGAAATAAAAGAATAAAAAAAATAAATAATAAAATAAAAGCACACACACTTTTAAGCTTTTTAAATGCAGCTTTCGAAGCAAAAACTTTGTCTAAAATATGGATGCAGCCACATCCAAAGGCAGACAGGCTTTTTCCTCCAAGATGCATTTTATATATATCTTATCTACCACTTGTAAATGTTAACTTCATTTGCTTTTCTTTTTCTTTTGACAGCATTTGACACACACACACACACACACACACACACACACACACACACACACACACACACACACACATATATATATATAATATATATATATATATATATATATATTATATATATATATATATATATATATATATATATATATATATAACATTTTGTAATGTATGACAACATAACACACCAAAGAACACAGCTGTAAATTATACATCTAGACAGACAGATCTACATAAAATTATATATCCACTTTCCACAGGAGAAGTTTGTCTCTCTTTACTAGGATTGAAAACATATCATAACATCAGACTAAGAAATTAAAAACAGAGAAGGAAAACTAGCAGCCACAACTGAATATATGTATACATGCACTCTTCATTATCACTTCCCTCACATTTCTTTAAAGATAAAATTTAGACATAGAATCAGAATTTTCTCTATCTTTTTAACACAACTTCCATAATTCTGTGAAATAACAATTTTGAAAACAGACCAGGATTTTTTTTTTATAATAAAAAAACAAAACTTTAATTATAGCTAGTGCCTCATGCCCCCCCCCCCCCCCCCAAAAAAAAAGAAGAATTAACGAAAACAGAAAAAGAACAGACAAGAAATGAAAGAAAAGATAGAAACGAAGAGAGAGAGAGAGAGAGAGAGAGAGAGAGAGAGAGAGAGAGAGAGAGAGAGAGAGAGAGAGAGAGAGAGAGAGAGAGAGAGACAGACAGACAGACAGACAGACAGACAGACAGACAGACAGACAGACAGACAGAAACAGAGACAGACAGACAGACACAGAGACAGACAGAGAGATAGAGACAGAAAGAGCCTACTGTGAAGAATAATTGATAAATAACCAGAGTGCTATGCATTTGTAAAGCTGTCACTCACCCCTTGCTGACTGGAACTGAAAGACCTGTGTCTGGCACTGACACTAGGGCCTAGTGACAGGGTATACATGTATGTATACATGTATTATATATACAGCGGGAACAGACAGAAGGAAGTGGGCTTCACATATGGAAATCACACGCAGAACTAATAATAACTGTGACAGCACAATTAAGGAACCTCTGTCACTCACATAGATTTATATCGTAAACAGCAACAAAAAGGACAACCAACTCATACATGGATCTATAGTGAAGCTCATATCACTCACATAGAGATATATCGTACACAGCGACAAAAAGGACAGCCAACCCATACATGGAGAGATCTATTGATTTTCTGAAGTTAATGCCATCACGAAACTCATGCCATTACAATTTATATTTAACGAGACAAAAGTCACGAATTATTGCTATGTGGTAAAGATAAGGTCACCAACCTCTGTGTGTGTGTGTGTGTGTGTGTGTGTGTGTTGTGTGTGTGTGTGTGTGTGTGTGTGTGTGTGTGTGTGTGTGTGTGTGTGTGTGTGTATGTGTGTGTGTGTGTGTGTGAGTGTGTATGAGAGAGAGAGAGAGGGGGGGAGAGGAGAGAGAGAGAGGGGGGAGAGAGGGAGAGAGAGGGGGGGGAACAGAGAGAGAGAGAGAGTAAGAGTGGGGAGGAAGAGAGAGAGACAGAGACAGAGACAAAGAGACAGGCAGACAGAGAGAGATAGAAGAGAGAGAGAGAGAGAGAGAGAGAGAGAGAGAGAGAGAGAGAGAGAGAGAGAGAGAGAGAGAGAGAGAGAGTATGTGTGTGTGCATGTGTGTGTGCATGTGTGCTTAGCAATAAAAGCTAACCCAACAAAACAAAAAAAAGGGGTTAACCTCAAACTGAACAGTCAGAACATCTGATACCCCTGCTTACTTCAAGTGGACATAGTGATTGGTCATAAGCACTCTGAAAATAACGAGGGCCATTAGAATCAATGATATGGTGCCCACAACCCCCACCCACACCATGGGTTAGTTTATAAACCACACTCCGCTGACCAGTAGGTATATTACATATAGGTAAAAAAAAAAAAAAAAAAAAGGGTAAAGGTGTCCCATAACCTAGGTGGTCGTAGGGGAGCGAGGCACCAGAGACCTCAGTTTCTCTATGGGCCAGCATTTTAGGGCAGTGCCCATCTCCTCTCCCTCACTGCTTTACCTTCCCTGACCCTAAAGAGGGCAGGTACCCATTTACAGCTGGGTGAACTGGGGGGACTGTACTGAAGCCAAGGCGTGTAAATGGTCACCCATGCAACTGGTAACCACGCTCAACGCAGCTTAACTTGACTTGGGAAAAGCGAGAGCTCTGACCACTGACCTATGGATCCCGCCCCCATATTATATCATAATATATATATTATAAAATAATTAATACCAGTAACAAAAAATGATTTCTTTTTGATCAGGACTTCGTTTTCTGGTTTTAGCCCACTACAAGCTCTGACATCCAGCTTTTACAGGGTTTTTTTTGTTTTGGTGAACATTTCTTTTTTTTTTAAATGTGGAGTGAAACAATGTTCTTTTTCTTTGGCGGTGGCTGCTGTTGTTTCCATTGTGAGGCTGTATTGTAGTGTTTGATTGAAACTAAGGATGGGGGGGGGGGGGGGAAACTGTGGAGTGAAATGTTTTTTTTGGTGGTGGTTGTTGTTATAATTGTGTGGCTGTAGACAGTGTGGTATAGTGTTTGAGTGAATTTAGGACTAGGAAGGGGGGGCGGGGGTTTAAACTGATTAGTAAAACAGTATTTTTCCGTTGGCGGTTATTGTTGTTGTTAATTGTGTGGCTGTAGTGTTTGATTGAGACTATCTGGGGAAGGGAGGGGCTGTTTTGAGTTGTTTTTTTACAGTGAAGTGAAGCAGTATTTTTTCTTTGATTTTTGTTATTTGATTGTGATGCTGTTTTATTGAGACAATGTGTTTGCGCATGGCCAGAAAAAAAAAACAACTACTGCTGTATCATATTTATCATAACTTCATCTATTCCAGGTTTTCTACACTGCAAGATAAAGTCTACACTCTTCAATCAGAGCAGATTCAAAGAGTTGAAGATTTATATAATAAATAAATGTTTACTTTTCAGTTTCTTATCTATAGCACCAGTCTGTGTTCTCAAGCCTGACAAACAAATAAAAACTCCTTCACACGCTAAGCATGTCAAGTGCCATTTCTATGCTCATGACTAGACCTGTCTACAGATCATACCACTAGGCAAGCTCTGCACTCCCTACCTTGCTCGTTTTTAAACTGGATTTCTTTGACAACACAATCATGATCGTGATCAAAATTTTTCTCTTTTTTTTTCTTCTTTGGCACAAAGGTTGATGACTTGAACATGAAATGCTTGAACAGTTATATGGATCTTTCTCCTCCCATTTCAGCCCCCACTGCTTATGACTTCATGTTGTATGGTATAGATCTCTTTTCTGCCCCCATTCCTCATCCTCCCTCTCCTGTTGTCCTGATTGTCATCCTTCCTCAGCCACAGGATTCCTGACACACCTCAGCGGTCAGAACACCACCACTGTCATCTGAAGGCCATCTGAGGACACAGGTTTGAATCCCCGCTGAGCCGACTGTTGTAAAGGATTTTACCCCCCTGGAGGTAACATTGGTTCCAACTCCCTATCTTGCCTAGTGTCAGTCACTTGAATGAGACTGTAAACTGAGATCATGCATATCCCATGTGTGCATGCATGCATAACACGCAGTGTGCATGTTCAAAGTCCACTCACCTTTGACTGAATTTGTAGAACAGTGTGTCAGCTATGGCAGGTAGCATGAAGGGCCCACTGCCACATAAACATACCTAGCATGCAATCTGTGACCTGGAGAGGGATGGGCTCTGCCAGGTTCAACTCACCCTAGTAAACTGGTCTGAAAACTTCAGTGCAAAGCTCCAATGACTCTTTGAGAAGTTGGTGGGGAAGTCAGTGAATCCAGTGTGACTTCTTTACAGGCTGAGTTGGTTTCAACAAAGCTGTATGATTAGACTGCAAAGCAAATAAATGTCAACGTTCGGGTCATAAGTACTGGGGTTGTTGTCAAGCGTGCTGGTATTGACATACATGTATATTGTGGGGGGGGCCTAAAGGTTACAGGAATGTGGTCCTCCCCTTCATGTCTAAGCCCTCTTGCTCTTGCCGAGTGACACGGTTACTGACATTTTAGCAATCAGCAAGTGACACGGTTACTGACATTTTAGCAATCAGCAAGTGACACGGTTACTGACATTTTAGCAATCAGCTAGAACTCGCCTGGAGCCAGTTTACAGCTAGTGTCTTTGAGAGTGAGAACATACCTGTGGAAATGAGTATACTCCTATAACATGACCAGTGTGATCTTGAGCTTCACCACACCTACAGGTCTACTTACCTGTAGTATTGTGTGACTTATATACTTTCCAAACTTAATGTCATTCACTGGCTTTTAGAATGACTTGATTTTTAAAGTGCAATTTCAACATTTCCTAGAGAGAGAGAGAGAGAGAGAGAGAGGAGAGAGAGAGAGAGAGAGAGAGAGAGAGAGAGAGAGAGAGAGAGAGAGAGAGAGAGAGAGAGAGAGGAGGAGGAGGAGGAGGAGGGGGGGAAGAGAGGGGGGAAGAGGGGGGAGGGAAGAGGGGGGGAAGAGGGGAGGGGGAAGAAGAGGGGGAAAGAGGGGGAAGGAGAGAGAGAGAGAGTGACTGAGACACACACAGTAACACACACACAGTAACACACACACACACACACACACACACACACACACACACACACACACACACACACACACACACACACACTCTCTCTCTCTCTCTCTCTCTCTCTCTCTCTCTCTCTCTCTCTCTCTCTCTCTCCACAAAACATAAGTCTACACCAAAGCAAACAGCCCTAACATCAGGAACTGTAGTGTGGGCTGACGACCTAGAGCTGGAAAACGTGAGTGACATTTAGAGCTGAAGCCTCAACTAGACCTGGGTTCAATACAGCGCTCAGCTGTCATCAGTATCGTGTGTCTGAAGATGGGACAGGGAGTCTGGGCTGAAAGGATGCTGCTGGTTTAATTCTCACTAAGGCCTGTAGCACAAGGTGAATGTTTTCAAGAATAGATTTCATGTGCCAATGTCTTGGTTAGATTTTCCTTCAGTGCAACAAACACTGGGGCAAAGTTTTCTCATTGAATGACTGGTTGGTGCTCTCTGTCCCTCTCTCGCTCTGCCTGCCTGCCTGCCTCCCTCCCTCTCCCTCTCTCTCTCTCTCTCTCTCTCTCTCTCTCTCTCTCTCTCAGTAGGGTCGGTGGGTGAGCTCCCCTGGATAGAGGCAGGAGAAATTTTTGCTCTGTCAATTTTGCGTTTAAAACGTTAAATAATTCAGCACCATGCCAGTTGTTGGACTACCAACAGTTCTGGAAGTCACCATAGGTGCCCTGCTCCAAGACCACCACCTGACATCCTGGAAAGTGTGCGCAGAAGGCGATAACACCACAGTTGTACTTCGCCTGAAGACTGGCTCTGAGCACGAAGCAAACATGGCTAGCCAGCAAACATCATCCACTTGCCAGCGTTACCGCAGGAAACCTCCCAGTCATCTGAACAGGGATAGAAGGCGGATAGAAGAGAGAAGACAGGCAGAGGAAAGGAGACAGGTGGAGGAGAACAGAAAGGCAGAGGAGAAGAGACAGACAGCAGCAAGCCAAGAAGAAAGTCAGGCAAGTGACTGTTTCGCCTCGGAAAATGTACACGGTTTGTTTATGCCTACACCACCGACAAGCAGCACTGTGACACACAACACGCCCCTGTCTCCAAACAACACACCTCTGCACATGCTGTCTTCTGCACGTGAATTCCGCCCTAGACCACGTGATGTCACCGTGCAAGAAGCAGCCCCAGTTCCTGACCAGCTGTGTGACATCAACTTGGCTGACGATGTGTCTGCTTCATCGGAGACTGCTGAGGACAACGACGATGACAGCCCTCTACGGAAAGCTGAGGAGACTGGCTGCAGTGTGGAGATGATCCGAGACTATGTGGCGGAATTAACAGACAGGTTCCTGCAGAGAAGACTCCGAAACACCGCTAGGAATCGTGACTTTGGCCACGTGCTTGTCTCTGAGGACAAACCTGGAGTTGTTATTTGTGAAAGTGATGACGT
>CM060332.1:49193783-49221283 GCA_030674155.1 Stramonita haemastoma | reverse complement strand
CCTTGCCTTGCCTTGCCTTGCCTTCTCTCTCTCTCTCTTCTCTCTCTCTCTCTCTCTCTCTCTCTCTCTCTCTCTCTCTCTCTCTCTCTCTCTCTCTGGCATACATACACACGGGGACCGGATGAAAAAAAGCACATGATTGCTTATTCTGTTATCCTCGGTATAATGATTGCTTATTCTGTTATCCCCGGTATAAAAGAATAAATAAATAAATCTCTCAGGGGAAGAGAGATTCAAAGGTAAGTATACGTTTACTGTGTTTACTGTTTCATTTACTGTGTGTGTGTGTGTGTGTGTGTGTGTGTGTGTGTGTGTGTGTGTGTGTGTAGCTTTCTTCAATTTAACTCTCTTCACTCATAGTGATATTAGACGAGAAACAAAAGTAAAATAAAATATTTGTGTGTGTGTGTGTGTATTACTTTATTTATTCTTTTATTTCGAGGATAATTTAATAAGTACTCATATGCATTTTTTCTTTTTTATATCCAGTCCCCATGTGTCTGCAGTTTTGTAGATTTTGTCATCCATTCCCACCAGCACACAATGATCAACTCTTCTGAAAAGCACAGGTTTTAATGTGTGTGTGTGTGTGTGTGTGTGTGTGTGTGTGTGTGGTGTGTGGCATCTGCACTCATATGAGTAGAGACTAGAGTGTGTCTGCCTGCCTGTCTGCCTGTTTCAGTGTTTGCCTACCTCACAACCTGTCTGTTTCTGTCATTTTGTATAATTTCATTGTGGATCTGTGTTGACATATAATACATTAGTGTGCTTGCAGAATGTTACTTAAATACAGTAACACATTTAATATGGGTGAGGAGCTCGGTCAAACTAACATTTCATAAAATAAATTATTTTCAATAAAAATGCTAAGATCTAAGGAAAGACAAGTTACACTTAAAAGAAAAGGTTACAGAGCATAAATCATATAAATTCTTGCCCATTGGCATTTTTATTAAGCCATGTCTATGTTATAGACCTTGGAAATAAAACTATCACAAAAAGTTACTGTGCTATAAATTTTGCATTTTTGCTTAGCCCAAGTTGCCATTCAGAAAGCTGAAAAACAATGAATCATCTTGACAGATGAATGTTTAGAGGATTGGTGAATGAAGAAAAGCTTTAACACAAACAAAAATAAGTGGCAGTGAGTTAATGAATGGTATTATCCTGATGAATGAATAAATGTATTCATGATTTGTAGAGCACATCTATAGATTTATATAATACCAAAAATTTACAGGTCCCTGTACATCAGTATAAGCATGATCACAGTGCCGGGTAGATCATACATGTAAATTTTAGACCTTAAGTAAAGGAGCATATCACCTGAAAGTAAAACTGAATGGGTAACTGTAAGTAAGTAACAGAACATTAGAGTAAGCAAATAAAAGAAAAATTGCATGAACTGATGAAGAAAAGGAATACTGTGTGCTCAAGGAAAGCAAGGAAACTGGGTTTTTATTTGTTTGGGGTTGTTTTTTTAGCAAGGAAACTAGTTCAGTAGTTGTAACATGATGTTTTTCTTGACCAAAGCCAGCGATGTCAGCCCACGTCAGCGCTGAACATCAGCAGCGGCAGTGACCCCCACAGGCTGCAGTACACTGTGGACTCTCCCAGCAGCATTCTGACCCAGGAGCAGCGCCAGTTCTACGAGGACAATGGCTTCCTTGTGGTCCGCGGCTTGGTGCCTCAGCACAAGTTGGATGCCTACAGGTGAGACTGGTGTGCACAGTCTAGCCAAAGAAAAAGTCCCCATATATTTTCTCTGTGTGTGTGTGGTGGTGTGTGTGTGTGTGTGTGTGTGTGTGGTGTGTGGTGTGTGTGTGTGTATTGTGTGTTTTGTTGTTTTGTTGTGTTGGTTGTGTTGTGTGCGTGTGTGTTGTATTGTGTTGTGTTGTGTTGTGTGTGTTGTGTTGTGTTGTGTGTTGTGGTGTGTGTGTGTGTGTGTATGTGTGTGTGTGTTTGTGTGTGTGTGTGCATATGTGTTGCTAAAGTAGTTCAGAAAGTAACTTCACTGCATCTAAGACATACACCTTATTCAGTTATTGAAATGCTATTTTCTATTTAATTACAAACAGAAAAAACGACAGTTGTGTTTTTTTTTTATATTATGCATAATGAGCACAGTTAACAACTTCTTACAAACACACACAACACAACACAACAACACAACACAACACAACACAACACAACACAACACAGCTGTTCCCTAAAACAGACAGGAAGAAATCATTTTCTGAACTGCTTGCTCTGTATCTAAAACAGGGAGGAGTTTGGCGACATTTGCCGTGGCAAAGTGAAGGTGCCGGGCCTGACAGTGATGCGAGATGTGGCCATCTTGAGGTCAGAGTTCGTGGAGGGGGAGAAAGCCATCACCAAGCTGCAGGACTTTCAGGAGGACCCTGTGCTCTTCAGCTACTGCTGTCTGCCCGAGGTACAGATCTTCCCTGTCCCTGTTCCCACACTACATACATACAGTGTACATAGAGTGTTTTTCAATGGCTTGTCTGAATGTTTGAATGTTTGGTGTGTGTATAAATGTATGAGTGAGTGAGTGGCAGGAGAGAGACAGACAGACAGACAGACAGACAGAAAAGAGAAGAGCAGAGAAGAGAGAGGAGAAGAGAGAGAGAGAGAGAGAGAGAGGAGAGATGAGGTGTGTGTGTGTGTGTGTGTGTGTGTGTGTGTGTGTGTGTTGTGTGTGTGTGTGTGTGTGTGTGTGTGAGCTTGAATTTTGAATTTTGGATATAATTTGAAATCAAGATGAGAGTGTGTGAGAAGTTTTGAAAGTAGGAAAGGCTACAAATTGTTTTCCCTTTATCAAATTCCTATTTCTCTGTGATTTGTTGTTGTGTGTTCCCAAGCTTAACGCTCTTGAGGGTCGCCAGAATGTGCGCTCTGACTCTCTCATCCTACCTGGGAATCAATGTGAAATTGAAATTGCACACTGAGTGATAAACTTGTTTGTGTGTATGACAGTTTTCAAGTACCTTGCCATGTAGGCAATCTTACTCTGAGTTCAGAGGATTTTTCCCTTTAAAGAAGTGTGCGAGTTGTTATGTTAAGAGCTTGTCATGGCTGAAGGCAATCAAAGACCACTCAGAGCATTGCCCTTAACAAGACTGGCAGCCAGACAACAGAGCATGGGCTGCAGTCCTGCCTGCTACATGAGGCACTCTGAAAGAGAATCTGGCCTGACTGACCCCTATCACCCCAGTGACCAATGAAAGAGAATCTGGCCTGACTGACCCCTATCACCCCAGTGACCAATGAAAGAGGATCTGGCCTGACTGACCCCTATCACCCCAGTGGCCAATGAAAGAGGGTCTGGCCTGACTGACCCCTATCACCCCAGTGGCCAAGAAGCTCTGTGGAGACTGGGAGGACCTGCAGCATGTATACAGCTGCCTTCATCACAGGACTGAGCTGTCCATCTATCGAATGCAAAAAAAAAAAAAAGAAGAGATTTTCTGACTGAAAATTGATCATGGCTCCAAAGAGGTGGAAGGATCATATTTCCTGACTGTTGTTTTTAGGTGGTTGTGCCTTTGTGGAGACACACACAACAATGAAACAGGTCACATACACATTTGGATAAGTGTGATGCACTTTCACAAAAGGTACATTAAGTGCCTTTTTATCCTTTTTTCATATTTTGATACTGTGAGAAAGTTCAATCATTAAGCTTTACAATGATGTACTTGTTTTTGCTGTAGCTTGACTTAAAGCAAAGTTGCAGTAGTTTGAATTCACGAAGTGGTGAGGCAGCCATTTTGAGAAATTTAGGTTTAAAGTTTCTTGAACTGTGTACTTGTGTCTTGATCAGAAGACCTTAGCAACAGGGCTTTGAAGCTTTATAAGCTGAATAGGGCTCTGATACTTTGGAATATGAGTTTTAGATGTTTGAAGAAACCAAAACTGCAAAAATCTGAAAATGTAAGCAGTGAAAACTCTCCCGGTGACTTAATGTACCCTTTATGGTAGTGCATCACATAATTATTGTATGGTTGACCAGGTGCTGCAGTATGTGGAGAGCATTGTGGGAGACAACGTCCTGGCCATGCACACCATGCTGATCAACAAGCCTCCTGATGCCGGTATGACGTCATGACGACTGTCACCTGGCACTGCACCTTCAGCCTCACCACTGAAGGAACAAAATTCAACTTAAACAATTACAGGGGAAAAAACAATATGAAGTGGCACGAAATGATGATGTCATCACACATCTTTGCCAAATGTGATGGGAAAGTTTTGAAACACAAAACTGAGGTGTCAACACCTCTTTGCCCCCCCCCCCCCCCCCCCCCTCCCCCCCAAAAAAAAACCAAAAACAAAACAAATGAACAACAACCCCCCCAAAAAAAATTTCAAGAACAACCCCCTCCCTTTCCGCAAACAAAAGCCTTGTGTGGCTATTGTGAAGATGAAGCAGTTTGCTAATTACACCCTAATAGAGACTATTTTTGCTGCAGTGTGTTTTGCAGTGTACGATTTGTTAAAAGGGATTTTAAGCCAGTTATGCTATGTTCAGTAACATATATCAGGTTGGGAATTTTTGATCACTCAAAGGCTGGGGTGTGGCGAAGGTGAAGGTCATGTTTCTGGTGAAGTCTGGTGTTCTGTTTTTCCTGAGTGCTTTTGATATTTTTTTCTTTGTTTATATAGATCTGTTTTTGTTTTCTGTTTTTTCATTGTTGGATTGGTTTTGTTTGTTTTTATGGAGGGGGGGGGGAGTGGTAATTTTCTGTTTGTTTTTCTATGTAAACATGACTGGTTTGAAGCACTGTCACTGTTCATGTGGTCCCCTGTGATGATGTGTGAACTGTGTAATAGATGTGGGAAACAGCAGAAAACTCCAGGCTGCCCTGTTGTTTGATTTTTAGCCAAATAGAATTGTCCACAATACTCCCTTTTTTCTGCTGCTTTTTTTGTTTGTTCCTAAGCTAGCGATCCAAGATTCACCAATGGTGAGATTTTGCCCATGTGACCATTTTTGTCCACAATGAAGGTAGCTGCATTCTGATTTTGGGAATAAATGCCCTACCAATCTAATATTGAGGGGACGGGATAGCCTGGTGGTCAGAATGATGCGCTCATGATCTGCTGACCAAGTGTTCAAATCTTGTTCAAGGGGATTTTTTCTCTGGAGTTAACATCAGTACTGACTCCACTCTCCACAAAAGTCCTTTCTATGAGACTATAAACCGAGGTCCTGTGTATAAGCACAAGCAGAATATCTTGCACACACATTAAAATCCATTCCGCTTTTCCAAAGAGTAGGCCATTGTGTGCCAGTGGGAACAGATGACAAAAATTTATAAAACTGCATCCACACAGGGACTGGATGTAAAAAAAACAAACACATGAGAGCTTATTCCATTATCCTCAAAATAAAAGAAAAAAATAACAGCTAAATATTTTTTTTTAAATTAAATAAAATAAATAAAACTTTCTGTGAATAACGTTCTCCAAAAGCACATTGTCTGCTCCCCAGGCAAGAAGACGTCGCGTCACCCCATGCACCAGGATCTGCATTACTTCCCCTTCCGGCCGGCGGAGCGCATCGTGTGTTCGTGGACGGCCATGCAGCATGTGGACAGGGAGAACGGCTGTCTGGTGGTGGTGCCTGGCACACACAGGGCACACCTCCTCCCCCATGAGTAACCCCAAGTGGGAGGTGAGAGAGAGACAGAGACACAGAGAGAGAGAGACAGAGAATGAGAGACAGAGAGAGAGGAAGGGAGAGAGAGAGAGAGGGAGAGACAGAGAGAGATTTTTTCCGATTTTTTTAGCTCAGTGACATCAGCTTTTGCCCAAAAATCCAGCAGCTGGCTTTCAACTTTGACCTTCCTTCCACCTACAGGTCAACAATAAACCCTGAACATTTCATGTACTTGTGTTGAGTATCTTTTTAGTTATGACTTTTTGTTTCAACTAATCAACACAGCCAGCCAGTTAACAGAGATAGGCATTGTAAAACTGGGCCAGTAGGGAGAGAGGGAAGACACGGTGTAGTCAGGACATGGTGTCAGTGGACAGGATGCATCGTTCTCTCTCTCTTTTTCTTTTATTCTTTTATATCGTGGATACTGAGATAAGCATCCCTGTGTTTTTATTACATGCAGTTTTATCAGCAGTGTTGCCTACCTGTGACTGTCAGTTACCCAGCATGTATCACAGGACGCCATGAACTAGTTCACGGTATTTGTTTATCTGCTGGAGCTGTGGCCATCCACTTGGCGGCTTATCTGTGCCTGGGGTCACACCGTGACACTTTGTGATACGCTGTGACACACTGTTGCTGATTTGGAGTAGGGTGGAAACCGTCTGATACCTACCTGTTTGTTTGCACGTCCATAACAACCTTTGTACTATAATTTGATAACTGACATAAGCACACACATGCACGTACGCACGCACACATGCACATAACACTCACACGCGCACGCGCACACACACACACACACACACTTCTGAATTGTTCGCAATTTTTATGGCGCTAAATTATCTTTCAAATTTTTTTCTTGCGATTTACAATGTTGTTTTTTGTGTTGATTCAAAATCAGTTTTACTGGCTTTAAAACATTGGGACTCTAAACTGAGAAATGATGTTATTTTTTAAATCAAGTTCCTTGTGCATTCCCTTGTTTTTAAAGGTATTGGGATAACATTTTGCTGGGTGCCATCACATTGTGGTCTTTACTGGAATGAATTGGCAGATTCTCTGGCAAAACGCGGTGCTTCAGAATGTACAAGTGGCATAATGATTAATAGTATAGGTCTACGTTTATCTTCATTTGAAATTATTTCAATTCTTGCAAACTCTGTATATTCAAAGTTTTTTTAGATTTCACTTAAATCGTTTGTGTTGCCCACGAAATATAGAAATTATAATTCATAAATTACGTCTAAATGCTTGGAAAACTAAATATTCAAAAAATGTTTTCTGCACTTGTTCTGCTATTATATCAGTCCATCATATATTGTTTGATTGCCCTGTGCTCATTGCCTCGTATAAAACCAAAGGGATAGATCTAAGGAAAAAATACGGAAATTTCCAAAGTGTTCTGTATGATTCCGAGTCGCATGTCCTAGTATCAGTTGCAGAAAGAATTTGCCAGTCACCAGTAGGTCAGTTAATATAAATGAAATTGTATAAACTTATCATCATCCATTATATTCTTTATCCTTTCACTTTTCCCCCTCATCCCCTTTTCAGTGCATTCTTAACGTGAATGTACCATTGTCTAAATCACCTTGTAGTGAACGGACATTAAACCAATGAGAAGAAGAAGAACACAACACACACACACACACACACACACACACACACACACACACACACACACACACACACACACACACAACTACATCATGATGGTGTATGTATTCAATAGTGGACCATTCAGATCTTCCAAAAGGTGCATACTGTGTAACTTGAGATCAGTGAGTGTACACACACTGTGTGTGTGTGTGTGTGTGTGTGTTGTGTGTGTGTGTGTGTGTGTGTGTGTGTGTGTGTGTGTGTGTGTCTGTCTGTCTGTCTGTCTGTCTGTCTGTCTGTCTGTGTGCGCTTGCATGTTATGTATGCATATATATATATATATTATATATATATATATAATATATATATATATATATATATATATATATATATATATGTATGTGTGTGTGTGTGTGTGTGTGTGTGTGTGTGTGTGCGTGCGTGTGTGTGTTTATGTGTGTATCTTCACACTCTTTTTGCTAGTGAGATGTACTGATGTGATTTTTTTTTGGTTTTTGTTTTGTTTTTATTTAGTTTGTAGCTCATGTCTCTTTATCTACTCCCCCCCCCCCCCCCCAGGGCCACATGTTCATATCTCTTTCCACTGTCCCTCACCCCCTTCACTACAATCACACCTACAGGTGTGGAGATTCTTATGCCCTCCATAAATTCCACATTCTGTATTCAGTTAACAGTCTAATGGTCAACACAATGTGATAAAGTATTGATGTGTGAACAGGGTGGGGTGAACAAGATGTTATTGTGAACAGGGCAGTGGGGTGAACAAGACTATCACCACAACGTGATAAAGTATCAATGTGTTGACAGGACAGCGGAGTGACCAAGATGTGTGTGTGTGTGAACAGGGCTGGGTGAACAAGATGTGTGTGTGTGAACAGGGCGGGGTGAACAAGATGTGTGTGTGTCAAAAGGGCGGGGTGAACAAGATGTGTGTGTGTCAACAGGGCGGGGTGAACAAGATGTGTGTGTGTGAACAGGGCGGGGTGAACAAGATGTGTGTGTGTGTGTGTGAACAGGGCAGTGGGGTGAACAAGATGTGTGTGTGTGTGTGAACAGGGCGGGGTGAACAAGATGTACCACGGCATTCAGGACTATGACCCCAGTCAGCGGCGCGACCACCTGGTGATGGAGGCAGGGGACACCGTCTTCTTCCACCCCTCCTCATCCACGGCTCCGGCATGAACCGCACTGACGGCTTCAGGAAGGTGGGGACACTGTCTGTCTGTCTGTCTGTCTCTCTTTCTCTGTCTCTTTCTCTGTCTCTCTCTCTGTCTCTTTCTGTCTCTCTTTCTGTCTGTCTCTGTTTCTCTCTCTCTCTATGTTTCTCTGTATGTTTCTGTTTCTTTGTGTGTTTCTATGTTTTTCTCTCTCTTTCTCTCTATTTCTCTCTCCCTGAGTCTCTGTCTCTATCTTTCTGTCTCTTTCTATCTCTCTCTTTCTTTCTCTCTCTGTCTGTCTGTCTGACTCTCTCTGTGTCTCTCTCTCTGTCTCTGTCTCTGTCTCTGTCTCTCTCTCTCTCTCTCTCTCTCTCTCTCTCTCTCTCTCTCTCTCTCTCTCTCTCTCTCTCTCTCTCTCTCTCTCTCTCATAGTTCTACAGTATTTTATGATATTACAGTTGATTTTTTTCCTACTAAAAGTTTGGATCACTCAGTGCAGACACAAACCTTGACTTTCAGGTACTGTCAGAGCAGGAGTGTTAGACTGTAATTGCTGAACCAACCTGCTCCTGTGACCGTGTTGTATGTGTGACACCATGTTCTATGCTGACTGACATGACCGTGTGCATGACACCATGTTCAGTGCCAACTGACATGACACTGCCGTCTGGTTGCAGTCCATTTCCTGTCACTATGCCAGTGCCAGTTGTCACTACATTGACGTCTCCGACACCGTGCAGAGCAACATCGCCGACGAAGTTGTCGCCGTGGCCAGAAAACGTGTTGGTGATGCCAACATCCAGTTTGACTTTACTGTGAGTATTTTTGCTTTTTGCTTGGGTTTTTTTTTTATTGGGGGGGGGGGGGGGGGGGGGGGGGGGGGCGCCTCATCTCCTGAAAAAAAAAAAGGTAAAGGTGTCCCATAACCTGTGCGGTCGTAGGGCAGGGTTCGTACAGTCCTTATAGGTGCTTATAAGTCTTTAAATTTGATGTAGAGTCTCATAAGGCCTTAAAAGTGCTTATATTTACACAATCGGTCCTTATAAAAAGCACTGAGGTCCTTATAAAATCAAAACTGTCTTCATTATAAAGAGAGCTAAGAAATTATGTGTGCCTTTCCCGATTATCATTATCCGCGAGAAAAAAAAAAGAAAAGGAAAATTTGCGCTCAATTGATTTGCCGTCGTAAAGGGACCGTAGCAGACGAAATGTAAAGGGAAGTAAATCTCGGAACTGGCTGATAGACTGTCTGACGGAAGTGGCCCAATGCGCATGCCTTGAAAGTGAAAATAACCGTTCCAAGCCACCAAAATGCCGGGAAAGTGTTCTTTCCAAGATCGTTGGATAAAAGAGGATAGCTACAAGTACTGGATCAGGCGAGACAGTGATTCAAAAAAAGCAAGATGTATTGTGTGTTGCATTTCGCTAAATCTGGCATCGATGGGCGAAGCCGTGTTGAAGGCGCACATGAAAAGTAAGCGCCATGAGCGTAATGAACAGCGTCATCGCATGGAAACTAGAGTTGTGATCCCCGATCTCTTTGAAGCCGGTGGATCATCAGTTCAACCAAGTACCAGCAGTGCTCAGGCACCAAGTAGGCCTACCTGTGCTCAGCCAAGTACGTTCCAGTCAAAACTCACTGGTAAGTAAAATAACTCTCTCTCTCTCTCTCTCTCTCTCTCTCTCTCTCTCTCTCTCTCTCTCTCTCTCTCTCTCTCTCTCTCTCTCTCTCTCTCTCTCTCTCTCTCTCTCTCACACACACACACACACACACACACACACACACACACACACACACACACACACACACATGTGACAGATTCTCTCTCTCTCTCTCTCTC
Source organism: Stramonita haemastoma (assembly GCA_030674155.1). Classification (NCBI taxonomy): domain Eukaryota; kingdom Metazoa; phylum Mollusca; class Gastropoda; order Neogastropoda; family Muricidae; genus Stramonita; species Stramonita haemastoma. The sequence continues at coordinate 49,210,997 of CM060332.1, read as the reverse complement.
TCTCTCTCTCTCTCTCTCTCTCTCTCTCTCTCTCTCTCTCTCTCTCCCTCTCTCTCTCTCTCTCACACACACACACACACACACACACACACACACACACACACACACACACACACACACACACACACACACACACACACACACACATGTGACAGATTCTCTCTCTCTCTCTTCTCTCTCTCTCTCTCTCTCTCTCTCTCTCTCTCTCTCTCTCTCTCTCCCTCTCTCTCTCTCTCTCTCACACACACACACACACAGACACACACACACACACACACACACACACACACACACACACACACACACACACACACAACACATGTGACAGACACTTTCTCTTTGTCATTTTGTTTTGAACATAAAAAAACACACTGGTGTGACCCAGCAGACAAACACTGAATGTGGTTCCCCCTTCCCTCCGCTTTCCCCCCATCATCGCTCTTTAGACTCTCTCTCTCTCTCTCTCGCTCTCTCCTCTCTCTCTCTCTCTCTCTCTCTCTCTTCTCTCTCTCTCTCTCTCTCTCTCTCTCTCTCTCTCTCAAATTCTTTTTTTTTTTCTCTACATGAAATCTCTCTCTCTGTGCACATGTGTGTGTTGTGTGTGTGTGTGTGTGTGTGTGTGTGTGTGTGTGTGTGTGTGTGTGTGTGTGTGTGTGTGTGTGTGTGCATATAGAGGTGCCCTCTACAAAAAGAAGAAAAAATCATGTTGCTAGTAACGTGGCAAGTTCTATATAGGACAACTATCCACAAAGGGGGTGCGCACAGGAAAAAAAACAAAAACCAAACAAACAAACAAAAAAAAAAAGAAACGCTAGAACTATGAATATCAACACATATACTTATTGTGTAGAATGAATGCCTGTCAGAAAAAAAAGTTAGAAATGAAGGTGTTTGCTAGAGTTTTGTTTTATTTTATTTTATTTTTCAGATCTCAGGTTGTGTTTGCTAGAGTTTTTTGTTTTTTTTTCAGATCACAGTCTGGCCAACCAAGCGCTCAAGGCAGAAATCCTGTGGAGCTTGAAGGTGGTGGAGTCCCACTACAGCTTTGTCTCATCAAAGGGTGTTGGGGAGCTTTTTCAACAAATGTTTCCAGACAGCGACACAGCTCTGCAGTTTAAATGTTCAGAGACAAAGTGTAGGTACCTGACCACCTTTGGACTTGCACCTCATTTCCTGAACCAGCTGAAAGAGAGAGTGAGGGCTTCTTCTTCAGGATATGCGCTTCTTTTTGATGAGTCCATGAACCAGAAAAACAAATTGAAGCAAATGGATTTTCATGTCAGGTTTTGGGATGGAGATGCTGTCCAGACGAGATATTTGACCTCAGATTTCTTGGGACATGCCTGTGCAATTGACCTGTTTGACAAAATTTTGAGTGTGCAGTCCGAGTTCTCCTTGCCCAAGGAAGACATGATTCAGCTGGGGATGGATGGCCCTGCAGTGAACTGGAGTGTGTACAACCGAATTCACAGCAGTATGAAGGAGGACCTAAAAGTTGGCCTACTGCACACAGGCAGTTGTGGCCTTCACACAGTCCACAATTCTTTCCGAGCAGGCTGCAATGCTTCTTCATGGCAAGTGGATTCCTTCCTGTCAGCATGCTACTACCTTTTCAAGGACAGCCCAGCTAGACGAGAGGACTTCATGAGGGTTAGCAATGCCACATCTCTACCTCCAAAGTTCTGCTCTCACAGATGGTTGGAAAATGCGTCTGTAGCTACCAAGATAATTGAGCTTCTGCCTGCCCTGGATCTCTATGTGAAAACAGCAGAAGAAAAGAAAATCCCCCTACCAAAGAACAAGAGTTTTGAGACAGTCAAGTTAGGTGTCAGTGCGCCCCTTACCTCTGCTCAGCTGGCTTTCTTTGCTGCAGTTGCAAGGGAAATGGAGCCCTTCCTGACCAAGTACCAAAAAGATGAGCCCCTCATTCCCTACCTCAGCTCTGACTTGCAGAGAATGATGAGAAACCTCATGCGACGTTTTCTCCGTCAAGATGTTCTAAATGATTGTGACAGTGCTGAAAAACTTGCTGCAGTTGATGTGTCCAATTCTGATAACTACTGCAGTTTAGGAGAAATCGACATAGGCTTCCAGGCGAGATCCCTGCTTCAAAAAGCAAAAATGTCAAAAAAGAATCCTGCAAGTGACAGAGCTGTCACTGAGTTTCAGCAGAGCTGCAGAAAGTTCTTGAAAGCAACAGTCAGCAAACTACAAGACAAGTGTCCTCTGAAGTATGCAGTCATTCGACAGATTTCCTGCCTCAACCCAGAGACTATGAAAAAACAGAGCAGCCTGCAAAGAACAAATGCAGAATCTACTCCACGCAATGTGTGGTGTCAAGAGACTAGACCATGAAACTGCTGACACAGTGTGCAAAGAGTTTGCTGACTTCCTCGACGACATTGCGTCTGATGCTGCCAGTTTTGACCCCTCCACACAGAGGCTGGATGCTTGGTTTTATGGTCACCTTGCAACGGAGAGCAAGTATGCCAAGCTGTGGAATGTCATCCAGAAGCTCCTTGTTCTGTCCCATGGACAGTCGACAGTGGAGCGTGGGTTTTCCTACAACAAGGAAATGATGACTGACAATCTGAGCCAGAAAGCTCTGAAAGCCAGGAGAACTGTGCTTGACCACATACACAGTTGTGGTGGAATCTTGAAGGTCAACATTACAAAGAGGCTGCTGGTTGATGCTGGTCATGCCCAGCAAGAGTACAGGCGTTTCCTTGATGAACAAAGCAAGCTGAAGACCAACCAAGAGCGTCTGGAAAAAAAGAGAAAGAAGACAGAAGAAATTGAGGCACTAAAAAAGAAAAGGAAAACAACACAGGACATTGCAGTGCAGCTTGTTGAGGAAGCTGACAGGCTGGCATTTGAAGGGCAGCAGCAGCGCAGCTTCACTTTGATTGACCGCTCTTGTCAACTGCGCCTAGCTTCCAAGGACAAGAAAGATGAGGTCTCTCGTCTTGACAAGGAACTAGCCAAACTTCAAGAAGAACTGAAGGCCCTTCCATAGCACCCTTATCTCTGTCACAAATTCAATAGAAAGACCAATATGTATATATTTTAGTTTGCAAGTGTTAATTTGGCTTATATCAAAAAGATGAATTAGTGTAGAATAGTTTTCAAAGCTGAAGTTGATAAGGAAATCAGCAGGAAGGAATATATGTGTGCAGTGTGTTATAATTTGGTGGATTGTGTATGAAATTAGCCAGACTTTTGTTCAGAATGGAACTTCTTCTAAATAAGAGTTTGGTGGATATTTGGTGGATTGTGTATGAAATGGGTCAGACTTTTGTTCAGGATGGACCTTCTTCCAAATAAGTGCTTAGTGGATATTTTTCTTGTGGATTTCATATGATGAATTAGTCTGACATCTTCAACCATCATGTCATACAGATTGTGGTAAGTCTTTGCCTCCGATCCTGCCCTCCATTCTGCACTCCTATAGATGTTATGTCTTGTATTGTGTCCATTCTACACTTTTATGTTATGTCTTGTGTTGTGTCCATTCTATGCTTCTATGTTATGTCTTATGTTTTGCAGTGTCTCTCTTTTAGTAGACACATTGGCTGATTGCTTATAGTTGGCAAAATTTGTCGATGGTTACGGTCCTTATAGGAGACAAAATGGTCCTTATAAGGTCCTTATAAGGTCCTTATATTGAGAATGGTCTGATGTGTGGGAACCCTGTAGGGGAGTGAGGCATCAGAGACCTCAGCTTCTCTAGGGGCCAGCATGTTGAGGGCGGTGCCTATCTCCTCTTCCTCGCTGCTTTACCTTTCCTGACCCTAAAGAGGGCAGGTATCCATTGACAGCTGGGTGAAATGGGGGACTGTGCTGAAGCCAAGGCATGCAAACGGTCACCCATCCACTTGGTAACCACACTCAATGCTGCTTAACCTTAGCTTTGGGGAAAAGTCAGTGCTGTGACTACTGAGCTATCCCGTAACATACTCAGTCCACTTTTCCCATTCCGATTGTTCTGATCTCTCCGTACCTGCCATACATACCCAGGGTGGTCAGATCTACCTGCATACATAGCCAGGGTGGTCAGATCTACCTGCAGGGCCAGGAGCCTGCAGAGAGTATTGATGTCAGGCTGCCACAAGGCCCCCCACTAGAAAAGCCCTGGACTGCTGCAGGGGGAGGGGGTGGGGGTGTGCAGTGCACTCTGCTGTCTGCAGGGGGTGGGGGTGGGGGGGGTGCAGTGCACTCTGCTGTCTGCAGGGGGAGGGTGGGGGGTGTGCAGTGCACTCTGCTGTCTGCAGGGGGAGGGTGGGGGGTGTGCAGTGCACTCTGCTGTCTGCAGGGGGGAGGGGGGGTGCAGTGCACTCTGCTGTCTGCAGGGGGAGGGGGGGGGTGCAGTGCACTCTGCTGTCTGCAGGGGGAGGGGGTGGGGCTGTGCCAGGTTGAGCTTTCCTACTGATGGAACTCGTCCCTGCGGCACTGCAGTGAAGAGCCACAGAGTCATTAACTCAAGGAGTGAAGGGAGAAGTGATACAGTGAAGATGGCCATTGTGGTGTGGTGTGGTGTAGGACATGTGGAGGATGAAGAGTGGTGCTGTGAAGATGGCTGGTGTGTTATGTTATGTTATGTTGTGGTGCAGTGTGGTTTGTTATGGTGTGTTGTGTTGAAGGACATAGGCAAGGTGAAGAATGGCGCAGTGAAGATGGCCGTTATGTTGTGATGTGTTGTGTTGTTTATGTACAGGGTGAAGAGTGGTGAGAGGAAGATGGCCATTGTGAGTTACAGGACATGTGCAGGATGGAGAGTGGTCCTGTGAAGATGGTGGTTGTGTTTTGCTGCATTATGTTGTGATGTTTTGTGTTATAATGTCTTGTGTTGTTATGTATTGTGATGTGCTGTGTTGTGTTGTTGTGAGTTACAGGACATGTGCAGGATGGAGAGTGGTCCTGTGAAGATGGTGGTTGTGTTTTGGTGTGTTGTGATGTTTTGTGGTACAATGTTTTGTGCTGTTATGTATTGTGATGTTGAGTTGTGTGTCACAGGACATCTGGAAGATAAGAGTCGTGCAGTGAGGAAGTGAGGGGTGAAGCTCCAACACTCTGCAGCAGCAGCAACAGGGAGTGCAGCCAGGGACAGCGAGCACTCCTGCATACCCAGCATGCACTGCTGCCTGCAGAGAAGAGATGGGCTCTGTGGGGTTCAACTCTCCCCACACACTTGTATCTCTCTCTCTCAACACTCCTGTGTCACCCTGACACCACCACCATTTTTACCCACACACTTTGTGTGTCTCTCTCTAACACTCCTGTGTCACTCTGACACCACCACCATTGTTTTCCTCTGCTGCTTCTTTCAACAGACTGATTTATCACAGCTCCAAACGTCCCTCACCCACAGTGGGGAAATCTCCCCTGGGGAAATATAGACAGCTCTTCCAGTTCATAAACTATATTGTAAATCGATCAGTATCTTTTAGAACAATGTACCAGTGGCAGAACTAGCTGGTAGATGTAGGCTGCTGGATTCTGAATGTTGCCAGTGGCAGAATCACAGTTGACTTTTAGTCAGTATTCAAACTGCTTGGACCTCATTGTGGCCTTTGTGAATGTATGTGATTGTATGATTTTTAACATCAGTCAGGTTTTATCAGTGAATGTTGTTGTATGATTATGCAATGATTTTTAACATTGATAAGGTTCTCTCAATGTATGTTATTATATGATTATAATTTTCAACATAGTTAAGGTTTTATCAATGTATATCATTGTATGATTATTCAGTGATTTTCAACAATGGTCAAGTTTTATCAGTGTGTGTTATTGTATAATTATCCAATGGTTTACAACATTGATAAGGTTTTATCAATGTATATTATTGTATAATTTTCAATGATCTTTACTATTGGTCAGGTTTTATGAGTTTATATTATTGTACAATTATTCAATGGTTTTCAACATAGGTATCCAGGGTTGTTACTGACGGTAGTGACTTTTCCTGTGCTCTTTCTCCACTGATTCTGTGTCCTGCCTGAATCTTTCCAAACCCTGATCACCAGTTCCACATGTACACACACATACATACATATACACAGCAGACAGCAGTGTACACACACAGCAATGTACTCACACAGACAGCAGTGTACACACACAGCAGACAGCAGTGTACACACACAGCAGACAGCAGTGTACACACACAGCAGACAGCAGTGTACACACACCAGCAGGACAGCAGCTGTACACACACAGCAGACAGCAGTGCACACACAGCAGACAGTATACACACACAGCAGACAGCAGTGCACACACAGCAGACAACAGTGTACACACACAGCAGACAGCAGTGTACACACACAGCAGACAGCAGTGCACACACACAGCAGACAGCAGTGTACACACAGAGCACTGTCATTATCAACTCGAAACAACAGACAACTTGTTAGGTTGGGTCATGTCCTCTGTCTTTAGGTACTGCATCAGAAAATGTCCGTCTGTAAGACCCGCAGAAAGTGTCCATGTTGTTTTCTGTACAGACCCGCAGTAAATGTCTATATTATTGTTCTGTACAAAGTGTGGGTTTGTCAGATCCACAAGATGGGTATAGAAGTATCAGTCATGTTTTTTTTTTCCTTTTCACAAAGAATGAAGATCAGGGTCTGTGTGGCCCACAGATGAATATGGCTGCCTTCAAAGAACAGTCATTTGCTTACTCATACACAGAAATAAAATGAAAACTGGACAGGTGTAAAGTTTAGCTTGATGACTACAAAAGAATTTCAAATCATTGTGCCTTAAAAAAAAATTATTTAAAAAAAACCCTGTCATTTCTTCTCTCACACACAAAAATAAACTAAAACTGTACAGGTGTAAAATTTTCTTTGATGAATACAAAAGAACTTCAAACCATTTTGAAGAATGGCGTTGTTTTGAAAAGACAGAAGGTAGCATGCCAGGCCCACAGAATACAGCAAAGGATGAAGGACAGTTTCTAGTCACTGTGTCCCTGTCTGTCTGTGATAAAGGACTGACCCCTACCTGCTCTGGGGGCAGTCAACTGCTGACTGACTTGTCACAGACTGTTGTGATTTTTCTCTTCTGTGATGCCTCACTTTGGTTTGACCTTTCTTTCTGAACTCAGGGTTCACACGTCTTGCCCCTGTTTGTGTAAGTTGTCATTGAGAATTCAGGGAAAAGGATAGTACAAGCTGACTGACTGGCTGTTGTGTGTCGTGAAATACTATCACTGAATGAAGAATGACATCTTTGGGTTTTATGTTGGATTTGTTTTTTTTTTATCAATCCTCAGCTGGAGCGCTGAGGTTCACCAGTGGTGAGATTTTGCGTATGCATTGTTTTTACCTACCAGGAAGGTCGCTGCATTCCAGCTTTGGGGATGGTGACTAGACATGACACCTGTGTGCATACTTTTTTCCCAAACAAATTTTTGTCGTCCCGTCCTATCGGCATGAAGTGGCCTACTTTTCTGTAAAGCAGAATGGGTTTTTATCATGTGCACATGATGTTCTGCATGTGTTCACATATGAGACCATAGTTTAGTCTCATCAGAAGGCTATCTTGCCCCCTTATGTTTGTATATAATGCAAATCAGGTGACAGGCCAAAAAAAAATGACAGATAATTTTTGTTTGGAGTTGGATTGTTCTTGTTGGAGGGGGGGGGGGGTGTGTTCTTTGGCATTTATTTTTTCTTTGTTGGGTTTTTATGTTTTGATTTTGTTAAGAACATAGTTTGAATTAATACCATTTATAACAAAATGACTGCTTGATTTCTGTGAAGCAGAACAGACAATTGTGACAGCATGTGTACGATGCACTGTTCTTTTTCCATTTGATTAATTCATGTGTAATAAATGAGCAGATCATCCACTCTGTGTTCCTGGGTGATGTGTGTTGATGTGTGTGGTTTGTGATTTTCTCTCCTGCAGCAGTGACTGTGGCTATTCTTGGCCTTGTCAGGACTGGCAGGTTCATATGCTTCTACAGGGGGGGGGGGGGGGGGGGGGGGGGGGGGGGGGGGGGGGGGGGGGGGGGGGGGGGGGGGGGGGGGCACAGCAGTCAGTTTCCCCCACTTTCAGCTCCTCTCAACAGCTAATTATTTCAGCCCAGCCCAGCCAGCCCAGATGGGGCCAGCTGGAGCTAATGATAGCAGGAGCTGACCACACATGGACTAGGGTATATGGAAGGGGCGTACTAAATTAAGCACTCTGGAGTGAGTGATGTTGGACTTATTCACTAGCCACCACCAAGACCAGATGCCAGTTCAAATAATTTTTCCCCCTGGAGTTAACATCACTTCGACTCCATTCCCCCTGAAAGTCTTTTGGATGAGACTATAAACCAAGGTCCTGTGTGTGAATGCACGCAGAACATCTTGAACAAATGTTAAAACCTGTTCCATCTTTCAGAAGAGTAGGCCATTGTGTGTTGGTAGGAATGGATAACAAAAGTTTTGAAATGCATGCAAACTAGTGTCCATGTTTAGACACCATCCCTGAAGTTGGAATGTGGCTGTCTTAGTGGTGGGTATAAACGGTTGCATACACAACATCTCACCATTGGTGAACCTCGGAGCTCTAGCCGAGACTAAAAAAAAAAAACACACACACCAAAAAGCCACAACTTCCGTGACACCGCCACAACAAGAAAAATGAAAATGAATAAGAACTCACAAAAAGGAAACAAAAGCCACTTATTAAAATGTTAAAACATAAAGCATGCAAGTCATTCTTGGATACTTACAATGTAGACCTTTTTCTCTTTTTTATTTTTTAAAAATTTGATACCACTTTTAAGTCATGGCAGATCTCTCTGCATGAAATTTGGGCTGCTCTCCCTGGGGAGAGCACATCACCACAAGTGCAGTACCATCTGTTTTTTTCTTCTTTTCCTGTTAGCAACTGTATTTGTTTCCCTATCAGACTGGATTTTATCTACAGAATTTTGCCAGGGCCAACTCTCTTGTTGCTGCGGGTTCTTTTACGTGTGCTAAATAATTATGTGTAACGTAGGGACCTTGGTTTATCGTCTAATCCAAAAGACTAGCACCCTAACCACCATTCATGGTCTAATGAATGGAGGAAAAGTTTCAGGCCCAAACGGATAGCGAACCACCACACACTTCCAACCCGGACTTTTCACTTTCTAGGCAGGTGCGTTACCTCTTGACACAAAAACATAAATTTTCACATCTCTTTCTTCCCCCACACACACATAACTCACATATTTAAAAAATCAAAACTTAGTAAAACATTCAAGTAGGAAAAATTCAAATATATTCACCAACCATAAATGCTTGCATGGGGAAAGTGACAAATCCACAGGATTGACATGTATTAAAATAAATATCTCCTCCCCTGTTCCCCCCCCCCCCCCAACTTTTTTCATGCAAGGAAAAAAAAATCTCCAAATACACAAAAAATCTCAACATGGAAGCAGGATCAACAACAACTGAAAAAGCATGGGCATTCACAACAACAGAATAAACAATGAAGCATGTTGAACTTTGGGCCAAAAAAGTTATGGACTTTTCCAGACATATTTCTATTTGAATTAAGGATCTTTTTTCTTTTTTTCTATTTTTAGGGGGGGAGGCAAAAGATATTTTTTACATATAAAAATATCTACATAATTTATATAAAACTTTCCAACAGACTATTCACAGAAAAATACCATGGCATGTAGGCACTAATAACTAAAGGGCAGTAACTCTGCCACTGTCAATCATTTTATTTCCTGACATAAGGCTAGTACCTGCTGTCCTAGGTTTTCATTAAAGTGACTAAGATATGTGACCATGAGTCAATATCCACATTTGACTTTGGAATTCCCTCTCACACACTTTTTGGAAGTCCAATAAATCAAAACAATCAGAAATACATTTTACTTCTGTACATGTAGGAGTAATGGCAACATTCCAGTGCTTCTTCATTAAACATCTGAAGGTATTTTACTTCTGTACATGAAGTGGTAATGGCAACATTCAAGTGCTTCTTAGCATCTGAAGGTAGTGTACTTCTGTACACGTAGTGGTAATGGCAACATTCCAGTGCTTCTTCATTAAACATCTGAAGGTATTTTACTTCTGTACATGAGTGGTAATGGCAACATTCAAGTGCTTCTTAGCATCTGAAGGTAGTGTACTTCTGTACACGTAGTGGTAATGGCAACATTCAAGTTCTTCTTCATTCACATCTGAAGGTATTTCACTTCTGTACATGTAGTGGTAATGGCAACATTCCAGTGCTTCTTAATATTTCACTTCTGTACATGTAGTGGTAATGGCAACATTTCAGTGGTTCTTTAACATCTGAAGGCAAAGGACTCATACAAAAGGGACTTTCAAATGGAAACAGTCCCCCTTCTCAAAAGAAATAGACCCTCCCACTCAAAAAGTGACAGACTGAAAGACCTTTGCTAATGGTATTAACCTTGCTGGAAACTTAGTGTGCAGGGTGGATCAGCAGAGAGACAGCAGAGGCAGAACAACAGGCACATACTGTAGGTATCTGAAACCCTAGCTGATGTGGAGGGTGGATGGATAGGGGGGGGGGGGGGTCAGCAGAGCAGCAGCGGCAGAACAAGAGGCACATAGGTATCTGATCCCAACATCCACACACATGATATGAAAATGTTCCAGTTCAGAAGCTGCTCTTTTTTAAGCTTTCTCAGCCCCCAGTGGTTATACAATGATGGCAATGCCAGATTTGTCTGTCTCTGTTTTTCCCACAAACAGATTTGTCTGTCTCCACTTTTCCCTTGAACAAATTTGTTTGTCTTCACTTTTCCTTTTGTAGGATGTTGGTGGTCTTGCCTCTTTTCTTTAATAATTTAACAAGATACCATGAACTGAAAACACTGAACACAGGAACAACACACCCTGAACTGAAAACACTGAACTATAGCACAATCAAATGTGTGATGATGTAACAATCACTGCAACAAAACCGGTTCATTCAAAGGCCCCTTGTTTGGTTTGGTTTTGTCATCAACAGCTTAAAACCTGAACCACAAGCTTTTAAATTTTCCATTTTTTTCTCTACTTAAGGGGAAAATGAAGAGCATAGCACTAGCTGACCTGGACACACTACACTACACACGTACACTCCCCTGTTCAAGGTTTGGGATGCTCACCACACCATATAGCAGAGTGACCACACAGCTGCCAGTGTGGACTGCACAGCCCCCAGCCATCCACCTTACTTCACCACTCTCAGGCTTTTTTTCCACACAACAAACAGATCGATTACTACAGTGATCAACAGCTACTGATTCTAGCCATCAACAATCAACAAGTCATCAAACATCAAATCAACTTCAACTGTAAATAGTCCTTTGAACAAAAAACTGAACTTAAGAGTTTTTAAAATATATATTATAAATGTATATGAATTGTGGTCTTCACTGAGTGGAAACACCACACACACACACTTACACACACATTACACACACACTTACACACACTACCACACACACACACACACCACACACACACACACCACACTTACAACCCCAGCATGTAGCAACACAAAAACACTGACTGCAAGTGTACCAGTTACACAACTGTTTTCCAGACTGTTGACAGCCATTGCAAACTTACACAGGGCAAAACCTCCGTCCCACAATGTTCCCCCTAGTCCCTACACTACCCACCATTTATCAGCTATACAACAGGCACTGTAGCCAAGTGGTTAAAACCATTCCACTTCAATCCCATGGCTCCATGAAGTCCTGGGTTGAATCCTGTGGGTGTCTAGTAAATGAAAGGGTGGGGGGTTTTACAATCTCCCATCCCACTGTGTTTATACACACTCGCAGAAGATCAAATATGCACATCAAAGATCCCAGATATTCATGTCAGCATTCAGTGGGTTACGAAAACAAACACACCCAGCTTACATCCCTGAAGTTGGAATGTGGCTATCTTCATGTGAGCAAAAAAAATGATCACATACACAAAAATCTCATCACTGCTGAACCTGGGAGCTCTAGCAGAGAAACAGGGAGGGGGGGAACAGGAGAGGAGGACAGTAGAAGGTCCTGAAGGAAGACACCTCCTTCTAATGAGGGCTTCATCCCTTGATGACTATTCTGACACTGTAGAGAACCACACCACATCCACATCCTGAGCTGTCCCTGCCTGGCTCCTGCTCCTGCTGCTGCTGTCTCTGACAGTCCTGGCTGCAAAGACACACCAGCTTGATGAAGCCAACACAGCAGTCACACCACACCGTGATGGCTGCAGGCAGACAGACAGGGGGGGGAGGGGGGGGTAAAAGCACACAGTGTGTCCCCCCCCCCCCTTCTTTCTTTCTCCTCAGGCCCATCACCTGTCCCCCTGCTGGGGAGGTCTCTGTCTGGGGGCTGAACTTGATGATGCGGCTGTGGCGACGCCCGTCCTGCTGAGCTGTGACAGAGAGGTGACCCCTGTTAGCCACAACTGGAGGTCAGTGTCACAGGGGTGTGCCTTAACATCCTCTTGTGTGTATGATAAAGTACTTCCCCTCTGCAGCCCTGGAGGTCAGTGTCTACAGGTGTGTGTGCCTTTAACTATCCTCTTGTGTGTATGATAAAGTACTTCCCCTCTGCAGCCCTGGAGGTCAGTGTCTACAGGTGTGTGCCCTTAACTATCCTCTTGTGTGTATGATAAAGTACTTCCCCTCTGCAGCCCTGGAGGTCAGTGTCTACAGGTGTGTGCCTTTAACTATCCTCTTGTGTGTATGATAAAGTACTTCCCCTCTGCAGCCCTGGAGGTCAGTGTCTACAGGTGTGTGCCCTTAACTATCCTCTTGTGTGTATGATAAGATTAACAGTACTCTTCATACCCCTCTGCAGCCCTGGAGGTCAGTGTCTACAGGTGTGTGCCTTTAACTATCCTCTTGTGTGTATGATAAAGTACTTCCCCTCTGCAGCCCTGGAGGTCAGTGTCTACAGGTGTGTGCCTTTAACTATCCTCTTGTGTGTATGATAAAGTACTTCCCCTCTGCAGCCCTGGAGTCGTCTCAGTGTGTCTACACCTGGTGTTGATAAAGTCTTCCTGCGCCGCATCTCAGGCCTTATATCTCTTGTGCATGATAAGTCTTCCCTCTGCAGCCCCACTACTGCCTAAACCCTTGTGTTATGAAAAGTTTTCTCAGCCCTACATGTCATACAGGTGGTCGATGTAATGGTCCTACACCCACCTCTATGCATGGTATACATCTTTAATATAAAGTGCTTCCCACTACAGCCATAAGGCCTCCACAGACATCCTGATTTTAGTTCCCCTTTTTGATGCTGAGTAGATCATTACATCAAAATGACTGATAGATACCCATACCCACAACCCATAATCATTTCCAAAAAATATAAAAATCCTATTTCTTTGTCCTATCTCCTACACTTTTTGCACCAGGTTTTTGTGTTCATTGCTACTGTCCTCAATTCCTCAAAGTCCTGGGCACTGGGGAAGCACTTCTTTACATTTCTCTCTGGCAGGAAAAGAGAATCTCTCTCTCTCTCTCTCTCTCTCTCTCTCTCTCTCTCTCTCTCTCCTCTCCTCTCCTCTATCTCTCTCTCTCTCTTACCTGATCATCCTCATTGATCACTTTGATCACTCTTTGTCTTCTGCTTCTTTGCCTTACCTCTCAGCAAGACCTCCGATCTTTCACTATTGCTGAGTTGATAGTGTCTGCGACCATACTCTCCATTCCTTTTCAAATTTCTTCTGACCCCCCCCCCCCCCCACCAAAAAAAAAAAGTGACCCAGCTGACCCCGGTACTCACCAGGTGCGGAGACTGACCAGGTCCTTGACTGTGGCGATGTCCACAGGCTGTGTGTAGGGGGTCCAGTTCTCTCCATTGTCCAGTGAGTACTGCAGAGGAAGACCAGGGAACTGGCAGTTCACCTCCATCACTGACCCCTCTCCCATCCTGGAGACAATGTCCACCACACAGTCAGACACACAATACTTTTTTTTTTTTTTTTTTTTACTGACAGTTGACTTCCATCACTGACCCCTCTCCAATCCTGGAGACAACGTCCAATGCACAGTCAGACACACACACGCACTTTTTTTTAAAACATGTTTCACAAACCACAGTCTAAGTCAAGATGGCTTGCTTGAAAAAAGACAGTCAGAGTTAGCTAAGTAGCAGCGCTAAGACAGGTTCTGGTCAACATTTGTAATCAATGTGGTCTGCTTCCGGCATGGATTTTTACTGAGGCATTGTCAACAGAATACCAATAAGCAAAATATGAGGCTTCAAAGTTTTCATAAGTGTAAGGGCAGCAAGGTTAGAATTCAATCATGTCTTCAATTTGTTAATTACACCTTTTTTTAAAAGGATTGTTTTGTTGTGACAATGACATGTTCTTTTTCAGCTGCCAAACAATGATTTTGCTTGATTTGACGATGTAGTGCACTCTAAGCTATTCGCTTCCTGCTGCTGCAAATGGCTTTGTGTGTACTGTGTTTATTCCTGAACAAACATCTGTTTCACTATTCAAACCCAGTCACCTGGCCCCTTCAGAACAAATATGTTACATTTCATTCATTAAACCCAGTTCCCTGGTCCCTTCAGAACAAACATCTGTGTCACTCATTTATAGGAAGTCACCTGGCCCCTTCAGAACAAACATCTGTTTCATTCATTTATAGCAAGTTACCTGGCCCCTTCAGAACAAACATCTGTTTCATTCATTTATAGCAAGTTACCTGGCCCCTTCAGAACAAACATCTGTTTCATTCATTTATAGCAAGTCACCTGGCCCCTTCAGAACAAACATCTGTTTCATTCATTTATTATATAGCAAGTCACCTGGCCCCTTCAGAACAAACACTGTTTCATTCATTTATTATATAGCAAGTCACCTGGCCCCTTCAGAACAAACATCTGTTTCATTCATTTATAGCAAGTCACCTGGCCCCTTCAGAACAAACATCTGTTTCATTCATTTATTATATAGCAAGTCACCTGGCCCCTTCAGAACAAACATCTGTTTCATTCATTTATAGCAAGTTACCTGGCCCCTTCAGAACAAACATCTGTTTCATTCATTTATAGCAAGTCACCTGGCCCCTTCAGAACAAACATCTGTTTCATTCATTTATAGCAAGTCACCTGGCCCCTTCAGAACAAACATCTGTTTCATTCATTTATAGCAAGTTACCTGCCCCTTCAGAACAAACATCTGTTTCATTCATTTATAGCAAGTCACCTGGCCCCTTCAGAACAAACATCTGTTTCATTCATTTATAGCATTTATACCTGGCCCCGGGAGGAGGCAGGTAGTAGCGAACCCCCAGCCTGTCCAGCTGCCCCAGCTCGCGGTGGCCCAGCGTGCTGGCAAACAGGTTCCAGTCCCGCCTCTGTTCCTTCTCCCGCTGCTCGTCTCCCCGCTCCCGGCCTTCCCACATGCCTCATGCCATGCTCGCTCCGCCAGCGCCAGAAGGCGGGAAAGATCATGGCGTCAAACTGCTCCGAGGTTCGAACCAGCTCCGTCCACAGCTGCCCCTGCACCCCTGGGTACACACACACACACACGGCCACAGTCAGTCAGTCAGGGCAGGGCAGAGGTGGGCAAGACCATGCCTGAAACAGTTCTGGGTTCTAGCAAAGGCCAGTTTTTATGAAGATGCATATCCATAATCATGAAATCTGTGTCCTTTCTAACTACTGTCAGCAAATAAATACAAACAAAATCAATTTACAAATTGGATTCTTGATACTTATTCTTTTTCATTCAAATTTCAGCTACAAAATGTCAAAAAATCTCTGTTTTGTCTTCTCTCATGTCCCCCCTACGTCTTTTGGGACATGGGACTGAGTGAGTGAGAGTGAAATGAATAAATATAAATTTATAAAAAAATTTAACAAAACCGCCACCAACATGGGTGGACAGCCCATCTTACCAACAATATTCTCAGCCTTCTCCAGATGCTCCCAGTCCTCCTCCTCCATGAAGGCCTTGACATCCTGAGGGGTCAGCGCCTCCCCGGTCAGTCTGGCGTCCGCGTTGGAGAACAGGTTGTCGGGGGCGAAGGCAAAGACCTTGTGGGTGTCAGTGTAGCGACACGCCCAGTACAGCCCTCGCTCCTCAGGGTCAGCTCTTGGGGATGGTCAAAGTACATGTGCGTGCCTGGGCTGAGCACCACCTGAGGACACACATGTGTACAGGTGACATGCAGGCAGGGTTGGTGGGTAAGTAGGCAAGGAGTGATACATGCATGTGTCTTTAACACACACACCCATATACATACATACACAAATACACACACATGCACACACAGATATACACACACACACGCAAACATACAGACACACACAGACACACACCTATACACACACACCTACACACACCTACACACACACACACACACACACACACACACACACACACACAACACACACACACACACACACACCTTCCTTCAAGTCATTTGGATGAGACTATAAACCGAAGCCCCGTGTACGAACACATGCAGAACATCTTGCGCACATGTTAAATCCTGTTCCGCTTTTCGAAAGAGTAGGCCATTGTGTGCTGGTGAGAACAGATGACAAGATTTACAAAACTGCATACACACGGGAACTGGACATAAAAAAAGCACGAGTGCTTATTCCATTATCCTCAATATAAAGGAAAGAATATATAAATAAACACACACACACACACATTCACACATTCACACACTGACACACAAACACACACACACACACACACACACACACACACACACACACACACACACACACACACACACTCACACACACACACACACACACACACACACACACACACACAACACACACACACACCTCATAGTTGGCGTTGGCCAGTTTATAGATGTCGGAGGCCATGCCAGACTCCCAGACATTTTTCCAGGCGTACACCGCCACACGCTTGTTGGGGAAGCGTTTGCGGGGGAAGGGAGGTTCGAACTTGTGCACCACGCCGTCCTGCCACGCCCCCACGTCCAGCTTGAGCTCCCACGCTATTTCTGCCACCTGGACAAAAAAGAAAAGGATTGGAACAGAAAAGTTCAAATACAGAACCTTGTGCATACATATGTTTTTTATTTATTTAAAATAAACTTTTATATCGAGGATAATGGAATAAGCATTCATATGCTTTTTTTTACATCCAGTCCCTGTGTGTATGCAGTTTTGCAAATGTCATCTGTTCCCACCGGCACAAAATGGCCTACTCTTATGAAAAGCGGAACAGAATTTAATGTGCACTTACTCTA
>CM060332.1:49181283-49191283 GCA_030674155.1 Stramonita haemastoma | reverse complement strand
AAATTACCTGATTACACAGGTGGACACAAGGACACCACACTACCATACACACACACACACACACACACACACACACACACACACACACACACACACACACACACACACACACACACACACAACACAACACAACACAACACCACCCACCCACCCACCAACACACACAAACAACAACACAACACACACACACACAATACAACACCACACACAACCACCCACACCACCACCCACCCACACAACACAAACATCCACCCCCACCCCCCCCCCCCCACCCCCCCACCCACAACACACACACTGAGAAACTAACGTCCGTCAATTCAGGCAGGCCAGGAATGTGCAGCCTCCATCCCCACCACCACCACACACACACCACAACACACACAAACACCCCCCCCCCCCTCCCCCCCCACCACACACACACAAACCACACAACCCAACACAAACACCCCCCCCCCCCCCCCCCCCCCCCCCCCCCCACCACCCACCACACACACACAGAAACTAACCTCCGTCAACTCAGGCAGGCTGGGGATGTGCAGCCTCCATCCCCACCACCACCACACACACCACAACACACACACACACACACAAACAACACAACCCACACACACACACACCCCCCCCCCCCCCCCCCCCCCCCCACACACACACACACACACACACAGAAACTAACCTCTGTCAACTCAGGCAGGCCGGGAATGTGCAGCCTCCATCCCTCGTCGTCAGTCAGGTGGAAGTGGAACCTGTTCAGCTTGTAGTGGGCCATCACCTCCAGCAGCCTCAGCACCGACTCCTTGCTGTGGAAATTGCGCGACACGTCCGCGTGCATCCCGCGATAGGCGAACCTGGGAGCGTCCTTGACCTCCACCTGGGGCAGGGTACCCTGGCTGACCAGGCTGAGCAGGGTCTGCAGGCCCCAGAACACCCCCACCCCTGCCTGGGCCCTGATGTGCACCTGCTGCTGGGCCGTGTTGATGCTCAGGTGGTAGGCTTCCTCCTGGCTGGGCGGCTTCTTGGGGTGGGTACTGTCACCTCTCCCAGGAGCAGGAAGATCGTGTGTGGGGAAGAGGGTGAGGAGGATTTCTCACTGCAAGTCTTAGCCCCCAGTTTTTCTGTAAACAGATGTATGTGTAAAGTTAAACAGTGTTACGTGATGAAGAGAATGACAGACTGAACAAACAAAAGACAGACAAGAATGTTATCTCCTCTCTGAACATGGGTACAGTGCCTGAGGCCAACATTGCTTCAGTTCAGGCATTCCTTCATAGGGTATAAAGTATACACTACAGAATGAACTGATGTGTCACTACAGGGTGGAGAGAAATGACACTTCCGGCCCTTGGTTATTCTCTACAGGGCATCACTGCTATGCCTTAGATGCTACACTACAGTCTAGCTAACTGACCACAAAACAGAACAACAGTGAAGCCAAGACAGAAGTCCACACACTAACTGAACACAACCCAGACTGAACACAACACTAACTGACCACAACACAGAATCAGAATGACAGTGAAGGCACAAGTCCACACACTAACTGACCAGAACAACAGTGATGTCAGAAAACCACACACTAACTGACCACAACACAGAATGACAGTGAACGCACAAGTCAACACTGAACACAACACAGAATGACAGTGAAGGCAGAAAACCACACACTAAATGACCACAAACAACACAGAACGACAGTGAAGATACAAGTCTACACACTCATGAAGGCAGACATCCACACACTAACTGACCCCAACTACAATACAATAGTCACACCACCATTACCTGCCAGATACTCTGCTTCCAGCTGACAGCCCGGATCATAACTGACCGTCCAGTGACTGCCATCAAACTTCATCGCTGCCACGTCGTCACTGACACTGACACTGACAGGTGTTGGCACAACCAGCTTCCCTGCTTTGCCCACATCCTCTGTCGCGTTTCTTTCAAACCTGGCTTCAGGCGTGAAGGGGTCATAGAGGTCATAGCGTCTTTTTCGGGTTTTGCTCAAGACATAATCAAAGCGTTTCCACTTTCTGGCCTCGTCAAAGGGCGCCACAAAGTCCAAGCCCTCTCCAGCCGTGCAGGCGATGATTCTGGGCTCCACCCCCTCGGCTGACAGATACCAGTTGGGCAGGATGTCTGAGCGAGCCACGGAGTAGTACTGTCCCTTGAAGGGGATCGTTATGGCCTGACCCTTCTTCAGGGGGGAGAACTGTGGCGTGGGCTGCAGGCGGAAGAGGCAGCCGTTGATGTGGAGGAGGTGCAGGCCTTCCATCAGCAGAATGCCCTCATCACAGGGGAGGCGATGAGGCTCGATCATGCGCAGGTGGGAAAAGTAGAGAGACCAGTTAGCATACCTCAGCTCCACCTCTCCTGAAAGTAGAGCACATGTTGTGTTGGTGAGTTAGTTACTTCAGTGCTTGCTTAGGTTTCTATTGGTCTGGATTCTGGAATAAAGTATTCAGTGTATTTTGTCTTGAAACTGTAACCTACTCTACCTCTTTTTATTATATCTTTAGTCTGGTCCAAAATAAAATTTTCTCATTCATTTTCTCCTGAAACTATAACCAACCATGCTTCATGATTTTTATCTCCTGAAACTTTAAACTATCATACTTCATCTCTTTTTCTCCTCAAGCTATAGCCTACCCTATTTCATCTCTTTTTCTCATTGACTGTAACCCACCATTCTTCATCATCTTTTTTTCTCCTTCAACCCTCATCAATGTACTTCAGGATCATCATCCTCATCATCACTACTATCATCATCTTTGTTTTTTAGCCTCAGATCTGAAATCAACACTGAATGTCACTTTAAATCACAGCAATATGCATTTTCTTATGAAGCTATATATCCACTTCATATTTACAGTGACTAGCCTAAATTCCAATCCAAAACACTGTATTGTTGTTGTTTTTCTGACAACATAACCCACCTTATTTGTTTTTACTAAAAACCTGGGCTGTGAAACAAATTATTACAGTTCACCTCCTTCCAAAACCAAAACCAACAAACATTTTTTTTTTTTTAATCATTTAAAAAACAAGCCTTGTGAAACTGAAAGACCACCTTCAAAATGTCCCCAACTGAAATTATGGATCTGTGGAGAGTTTCTCCACCAAACCCTACCCATAAATAACAGAATGAACATGATTAACTGACAAGACAGGAAAAGACATTGGCAGTACCTTTGTTGCACAGCGTGATGGCGGCCTGGTACGTAGCATGGCCATCACTCAGATTGTCCAGAACAGCGTAAGAGATGTCCAGGGACTCGGCCAGGGTCCAGTTCAGACTGTGTCACTTTAGGAGGCGCCATCGCCTCTGTCTTCTTCCCTTCCGCCATCACTCGGTCCTGAACTGGTTTGTCTTCTTCTGCATCAGGTTTTTGTCAGATCTGTCCACAAATGCATTATTTTGTTGTTAGTTTTTTGGTGCGTGTTTCTCAGCAAGAGCTCCAAGGTTCACAATGGTGAGATTTGTGTCTGTGACAGTTCTTGCCCACCATGGAGGTAGCTGCATGTGCGAGTGTGTGATGCATAGTTGTAGCTGTACCTTCTTTTCAGCCATGGACAATATTCTAGTTGCCATGGATTATTTTTTACATACGTGTTAAATGCATGCTGTAATTAGTGTAAATGAGTTTCATGGTTTGTTATCTCATCCTGATGATTAACACAAAGACTGATACTTTATATCAAAATGTTTAAATTCTAATGAATCTGTGAAAACTGAAAAGTCGGGGTTCAGATGAAAGCTGAAAGTTGGACCTCTTACAACTTCCTACTATACTAGTCTATTAGTATCTGGATTGGTTATGCTACCACTGAAAGTATAACACCAATCTACAAAATGGAATGCTATTCAATTAATCTTCAGTTTACACTAACAAATCATAAAATCAACTTGTTTACAACTTCAAACTTCAAAGTTTTTGGCATTTTGTGTATGTATGTTTTCTGATATGCTTAGACATTGCTTAGGAATTACTTAAAATTGTTAAACAGCAGTCTTACAGATTAAATGCTGACTCATTCCTAGGACATTAAAACTGCAACTGACTAATACTACCAACATGGAGCTAGAGCACAAGTTTCTTTAATACTTGGGATGTTGAGTCGATATGGGGATGCATGGGGCGAAGCCTATGTCAAACATTGGCTGCAATGAAGACCTTTCGCCGGGCATTTTTCTGGGTACAAGTGCTGACTATTCCAAAGTCCTTCGGTGGATTTAACGGGCCTCGGGAACGCACTGGAACATCTTGAACGTTAATCTGTCGCTTCGTAAGAGTAGCATCGTGTCCTAACAATGACAATATACAAAACTGATACACACGACCGGTAAAAAAACCATATGCTTATCTGTTACCTCGTATAAAGAAATAAAATAAAAAAGTGGGATTTCTGTTTACATCAGGTTTTCCTGTGACAAGTTTGGTGTGACAGAATGGTATTTCATAATAATGTGAAAGAGCACCCCTAACCAAAACACACACACAACCACACAGACACAGACACACACACATACACACAGGAAGGTTGTTGTATAACAGAATGCTGGTTGAATGAATGGATTGATCGACACAATCGCACAGTCACAGCAATCATTGGGGGAGAGACCCATCCTCATTCTGCGGGTGTCCACTGACGTTTCATGACTCTTCTGATGAATAATGCGCCAGTGCTTTTCCAAATTTTTTTATGAACTTTTAAGATTAAATTTTCATGGACTTTTTCATGATAATCGTGGGCAGTACTCATTCGACTTTATTGAACTTTACGAATCTACCAGTGTGCGATCAGTGTACAGACAGGCTAGCCTAACACTAAAACGGTAGGCTATATGCCTAGTACTACTACAGTAACCATGACTAATGAAGTAAATAACGCCTTTGTTTTGAAATCATTTGATACAGTAAAACTTTGGCGATCTGTTTCGGCTCGTGTGCAATGATCACTTCAAACTGACGATTGAAATGAGGAAATGGGCCCTTACAAGGAAATCACCTAGGCCTACCTAGGCCTACCTTTTCTTTCTTGCACACCCTGCGATTTCAGACACAACGGGAAATACGTTTCATCGGGACTTGACTTTGTTTGATCAGTCAGAGTAGCCTCCCTTGACACGAGTTTTACTTTCGTTTCCATTATCTCAGATTGTTGTTGAGGTCATTCTAAACTACCAGCGGGGGGTTCTGATTTATAGACTATAACTTGAACGCAAAGAAACGTTCCTCTCTCACTCTCTTGCCCGCTTTAAACAGTATTTTCTCTTCATTTCTTTACTAACACGAGGACCGCGATGCAATAAAACCTCTCTCTCTCTCTCTCTCTCTCTCTCTCTCTCTCTCTCATCTCTCTTCTCTCTCTCTCTCTCTCTCCCCCTAATGTCACCTATTCTAAAATTCTATTCATATTGTGGAGTTGGGTCCTTTTCCAAAAACATATTTTTTCTAGACTTATTTTCATGATAATGTGAGACTGAGTCTTCAGACATTATAACGATATATTAGTGCTTCTTGTGTTTGTTTATGTTTGATTGTCTTTATTAATTATTCATACATTAATTATTATATAATATATATTATATATTATTTTATATTATATTATAAGTATATAATTTATTTTAGTTTTTTTTTTATTTTTTTCTTCCCTTTTAAATCAAAATATCTTGTTCTTCTTCATTTTTCCGTTTCTAAGATGCCTTATAACATTACCATCAAAACAGTACTCGTATATTCTTTACGCTCGCATTGTTATTTCTACTCCACTAATCAATAATCTACGTTAGACTTATTTAGACATGAATGGCATTGATGTTTCACACAGTCATCCACACACCACATTTCCATGTTTCACATCACTAATATGCCCACTTCTTTTTTGTTTTTATTTTGTATTGTTTTTTGTTGTTGGTTGATTGTTTGTTGTTGTTGTATGTTGTTTTGTTGTTCTTTGTTCTGTTTTAGTTTGTTTGTTTGTTTCTTTTTTGTTTGTGTTGTTTTTGTTTCGTTTGTTTGTTTTTTGTGTGTTTTGTTTGTTTTTGGTTTTGTTTTTGTTTGTTATTTTGTTTGGGCTTTTTTATTCATTTTTTTTTTCAAATCAAAATCACATTGATTCCATCTTATTCGTTTCTGAACAGTGCCTTTATAACATTACCTTAATATTGTATCTCTGTTTTGTTTCTCACTGTTGTTTGATACTTGGTGTGATTTTTTGCTCTGGTATTTGACTTTATAATTGTTGTTGTTAGTTGAGGCTATCTTTTTATCTTGATTATCCCTGAAAAGGGCGGGGACTGGATGTAAAAAAAAAAAGGCACAGAGTGTCATCTTTATCATCGAAAAAAAAAAAAAAATTTTCCTTCCTTGCTGCATTGCACTTCATTCTCTCTCTCTCTCTCTCTCTTCCTCTCTCTCTCTCTCTCTCTCCTCTCTCTCTCTCTCTCTCTCTCTCTCTCTCTCTCTCTCTCTCTCTCTCTCCTCTCTCTCTCCTCTCTTCTCTCTCTCTCTCTCTCTCTCTCTCTCTCTCTCTCCTCTCTCTCTCTCTCTCCTCTCTCTCTCTCTCTCTCTCTCTCTCTTCTCTTTTTTGGTTTCTTTGTTTGTTTGTTTGCTTGTTTATTATTCAAATCAAAATCATCACTGATTCTTACTTCTTATTTTCGTTTCTGAATGAGTGCCTTTTTTTTTTTTATAACATTACCTTAATATTGTATCTCTGTCTTATTTCTTACCTGTTGTTTGATACTTGGTATGGTTTGTTCTTGGTAATTGGATCATTATACTAATTGTTCTTGTTTTAGGTAAGGCTGTATTTTTATCTTGATGTTATCCCTGAAAGGGGCGGGGACTGGATGTAAAAAAGCACATGTGTGCTTATCTATTATCCTCGAATAAAAGAATTTTGCCTTGCCTTGCCTTGCCTTGCCTTGCCTATTCTCTTGAAACATCTAGGGTGTTTTATGTAACTTTTTTTTCCCATTTTATTTTATTTATATTTTTATTGGTAGTATCTCTACCCCCCCCCCCCCTCCAAAAGGATATTAATTAAAATTTCCCCCTTTTATCCAAATGTATGATTTATATCACATGTATAACTTTTGACAGGAGGTGGATTGATGTTTTCAGTTGTTTATTCATCTTGTTCTCTTGTTTGCTCTTTACCTATTAACACCTTTCTATTCTTCCATAATCAAAATATTTTTATTGTGACTTCTGATTTTTGTCTTCTGATCGAGTGCATTCCTTATCATACATAGTGTCCTTATTCATGTGTGTTGTTTGGTACTGCGTAAAGTTTTATTGTTTAGTATCTTTCCAACTTGATGTATCCCTGAAAAGGGCGGGGACTGGATGTAAAAAAGCACACGAGTGCTTATCTATTATCCTCGAATAAAAGACTTTGCCTTGCCTTGCCTTGCCTTGCCTGCCTTGCCTTGCCTTGCCTTGCCTTCTCTCTCTCTCTCTCTCTCTCTCCTCTCTCTCTCTCTCTCTCTCTCTCTCTCTCTCTCTCTCTCTCTCTCTCTCTCTCTCTCTCTTCTGTGTGTGAATTCACACACGGGCCTCGTTTATAGCCTAGTCTCACCCGAAGGAGCGCAGCAGCCAGACACCAAAGGTACCACCTCAAAAGAACCCCCCACGCATGCAGAAAGATGCTGAAAAGGGCGGGGACTGGATGTAAAAAAGCACACGAGTGCTTATCTATTATCCTCGAATAAAAGAATTTGCCTTGCCTTGCCTTGCCTTGCCTTGCCTCTCTCTCTCTCTCTTCTCTCTCTCTCTCTCTCTCTCTCTCTCTCCTCTCTCTCTCTCTCTCTCTCTCTCTCTCTCTCTCTCTCTCTCTCTCTCTCTCTCTTCTCTCTCAATGTGTGCATCTTTCTGCATGCGTGGGGGGTTCTTTTTGAGGTGGTACCTTTGGTGTCTGGCTGCTGCGCTCCTTCGGGTGAGACTAGGCTATAAACCGAGGCCCCGTGTGTGAATTCACACAGAATATCTCGCGCACACGTGAAAACTTGTTCTGTTTTTCAGAAGACTAGGCCATTTTGTGCAGCTGGGAACAGATGACAACATTTACAAAACTGCATAATAATAATAATAATAATAATAATAATAATAATAATAATATAATAATAATAATAATAATAATAATAAAAATAATACATGGAATTTGTATAGCGCTATATCTTGCAAAAACAAATCAAAGCGCTTGCGTTCGACCAACACAACACACAATTAACAACAATTTACAGTTTTAACAATTTCGAATGTACACACACACACACGCACGCACACAAGCACGCAGCACGCGCGAGGCACACACACCTACAAACGTTATGCACTTTGGCAGGTGGATGTTGAAGGCAGGGACACACACACAGATACTGGATGTTAAAAAGCACATGAGTGCTTATTCCATTATCCTCGAAAGAAAAGAATAAAATTGAAATAAATAAATAGCTGGTGGGTGGACATTTATTTATTTATTTATTTATTTATTTATTTATTTATTCTTTTATTTATTCTTTTATTTATTCTTTTATATCGAGGATAACAGAATAAGCAATCATGTGCTTTTTTTCATCCGGTCCCCGTGTGTATGCAGTTTTGTAAATATTGTCATCTGTTCCCACCGGCACACGATGGCCTACTCTTACGAAAAGCGGAACAGGATTTAACGTGTGCGCAAGATGTTCTGCGTGCGTTCGCACACGGGGCCTCGGTTTAAAGTCTCATCCGAAGGACTTTTTGGACATCACTGGTCCTCAGCCATCTCCAAAATCTCTCACACAGCCACACCCCAAGACTTCACCTATGCAGACAAGCTGTAGGCTCACCATATACGAGGGTGATTTTAACATGACACCGCTGAGGGATTTACGTCAATGATGCAGGTCACCAGCCAAGGCGGATGAAGTTTCCAGAGAACTCAACAGCCACGTATTCAAGACCAAGGCGAACCACCTAGGTGGAGGACATTGGTTGTGGTATGGCATGGAGAGGGATGGGCTCCACCATGTGACATTGCCCAAGACATACTATAATTCTATCATGAAGATGACACCCACTAGGCCTACAAGATCCATACCCGCTCATTCTCCACCCTGAATCAGCTCTGCACATTCCATCGCTGGCCATCAGGGCAGAGGTAAAAACCATGCAACTGATGGACCCCAACCATTTACCTGCCAGGAACAACATCCCTTGGCACATGGAATGTACTATGAGATCGCTGACAGCATCGGGAAAAGTGGAAGAACTAACACATGAAGAGATACCGTAGGCCTCTAGGATTCTGTGAGATACGCTGGGGGAAAAAAACCTTAGGAGTAAGGTCTGACCTTGAAGGCTACAAACTCTATTTTAGTGGCAGTGAAGACAAACATGAACATGAAGTTTGGAGTTGGATTCCTCATCCACAAAGAGACTATCAGTTCCATCATGGGATGTCAAACAGTCTCTAGTCAAGTCATTTATATCCTTCTCCACCCCACCCCTCAAGTTTTAAACCCATTTTGCAACCTCCCTCCCCTTAATTTACAAGGTATCGTCCTCCATCCCCAGTTTAAAACTACCCCTTTCTATCCTGGGTAAAATATTGTTTATTGTTAAATCTACTTTAAACATATATATCATATTACCACGAGATTTGGGCTTGGAATTTGGGAAGAAGCATGACTAGTTATACAAAACGCCATGAGAAAAAACAAACAAACAAAAAACTGACCATGCCAGTTTTGTATGAATGGAGACAGAGGAGGATTTTTGTCTGATGGCGTCCTGAGTTGCAGGAGTTAGGTCACAGAAGAATTGTTTTGCATCACATTATTTGAGCTACTCTCCCTTGGTAACGCATATTTGTAACAAGGTTACCACCACCTTTTTCTTTTCTTTTTTGTTGCTGCCACATCTTATGTGATGTTCCTGTCCTGCAGTTCCCATACTGCTTGTTTTGATCTCTAGGCCACAGTCATACCCAGGTTCCTTCCGTCGCATCCTCAGGG
>CM060332.1:49166283-49176283 GCA_030674155.1 Stramonita haemastoma | reverse complement strand
GAGAGAAGAGAGAGAGAGAGAGAGAGAGAGAGAGGAGAGAGAGAGAGAGAGAGAGAGAGAGAGAGAGAGAGAGAGAGGAGAGAGAGAGAGAGAGAGAGAGAGAGAGAGAGAGAGAGAGAGAGAGAGAGAGAGAGAGAGAGAGAGAGAGAGAGAGAGAGAGAAGAGAGAGAGAGAGAGAGAGAGAGAGAAGAGAGAGAGAGAGAGAGAGAGAGAGACAGACAGACAGACAGACAGACAGACAGACAGACAGACAGACAGACAGACAGCTTGGAGTCTTCAACAATGTCCACAATCTCAGGGAAAAACTGTTGGAACCCTGTCACCAAGTTTACAGTGGTTTTCTCTCAGAGAGAGAGAGAGAAGAGAGAGAGAGAGAGAGAGAGAGAGAGAGAGAGAGAGAGAGAGAGAGAGAGAGAGAGAGAGAAGAGAGAGAGAGAGAGAGAGAGAGGAGAGAGAGAGAGAGAGAGGAGAGAGAGAGAGAGAGAGAGAGAGATAGAGAGAAGAGAGAGAGAGAGAGAGATTCAGAGACTTACAGGGAGACACACAGACTGCTAGAAACACAGAGATGGAGAGCAACAGACAAGCATCAAAGAGAGGCCATGACATAAAACATGAACTAAATCTGCAGGTCTCAGGCTCAAGAGGTGAAGAAGCCGCCGTCAGGCTTGCGGGAGTAGCCTTTGTTGGTGGACTGGGAGTGCTGGCTGGCTGTGGGGCAGGTCCCGCACAAACAGGGCATGCAGAGAACAGACACAGGCAGAGAGAACCGTCATGCACAGGCAGAAAGACTACACACACTACAGTACAGGCCATGCAGCAACAAAGCACACACAATACCAATACAAACTCTTTATTGTCTCAAAAGGGTGAGACATTCAGCATCAATGCACTGGCCAACCGTCCTGCAGAGCTACTAGGAACTTGAGACTTTCAGCATCTCAAGTGTTTCTTATAACATGACTTTTCTCTTCTTCAGGCCCTCTAACCCACCCACCCATCCCCCACAAAAAAGAACAACAAAAAAAAGACAGCCTGATGATGGAGAGACTGATGTCTGGTGGTTTTGTTGGTCTATTCATTTCTCATCTGTCTGCCTCATCAAGTCACCTGCCAATCTTTTTTTTCTTCTTTTTCCTCTTCTCCTTTTCTTGTTTGGAATTTTAAAGCTCATCACTGGTCAAATTTGTTGTGTGTATATTATATGTGACTGTTTTCCCACCATGGACGTTGCCACATTCAAGCTTCAGAGAGTCATGTCTAAACGCAGCAATGGAGTGCACGCGTGTTGCATTTCATCATCCATTCCTACCAGTATGGGGTGGAGTTTTCTGTGCATGCAAGTTGGGTGATCTTTTGCTGTGTTGAAAGTTTGTCTTAAGTCTCCTCTGAAGGACTGAAAGTGGTTGGGGGAGGGGGAGGGGGGGGAGGGAATGATGGAGTCTGCCCAAATGATGGCACAGAGGAGAAAGTCTCCTCCAAGCTGACAATGAACAGTGGTTCTCCAAGGACAAGGCTTCAGATGTCTGATCCACTTCCTGAAGCAGGACCCTGACCACACACACCTCACACAGATCCTGACTCTGCCCATGGTATGTGCTCTATCTTCCCACCTCAGGCTCTACCAGGTCACTGCTGGTCACAAGTCCAGTCCCACATGGGGGAAGGAAGCTGGCACTGAGAACTGCAGCAGAGGCCTCAGGGAAAGAGGTTTGTCTTCATGTGTCAGGAGGCTTTGGGGGGCAGAGTTTGTTTGTCCTCAGAAATACTAGCAGTAGATCACAAGCCAGAGAGCCACTAGAGGTTTGCATCTATAGAAAAGAGCTGTGGATTCACAAGGCACAGAGCGTTCATGCATACATATCTGTTCAATCGTCAAGTTTCAAACAATATATGCAGATCTGTACAAATTCACAAGGCGCAAAGTGTTCATGCATACATTTCTGTTTCATTGCCAAGTTTCAAACAATGTACGCAGATCTGTGCAAATCATGTGTTAAATCTAAAAAAACCCAGAGAAATTCAGTTCAACAGAAATCAAGTAACAATTTTGCCATCTTGAATGCTTTCATGCCATGCAAAAACTGAGGAAAGTGTGTGTGTGTGTGTGTGTGTGTGTGTGTGTGTGTGTGTGTGTGTGTGTGTGTGTGTGTGTGTGTGTGTGTGTGTGTGTGTGTGTGTGTGTAAGTATGAATACAGACATAGTTTCATGTACCAATTTTGTATGTGTGGGGGCATGCATAGGTGTGCTTATAAGTAACAACATACCAACTAATCTTTTTTTTTCTTTTCTTCACATTGCAAGCATTTCTTCCTTTGTTACTTAATGTAAAAAATAGATTTTTACAAACCCCCCCATACTGTTAAGTCTGACCATGATGATGATGACAGAAATGCTTGCATTCAACTCTTCATATCAATGGCAGATACATAAGAAGTGGGTTTTATTTGTTTGTTGTTTGTGTGTAGTGTGTGCTTATTTCTTGTTTTATTTTTTTGTATTTAGCATGCCTTTCAGAAACACTGCAGCAGAAGGTAATAAGCCAGAAGATGAAAAATGTACACTGAGGAAAAAGAGCAAATACCACAGAAGAGAAACAGCATGCCCAGTCATGCAAGTAGAGATAATAAAAAAAAAAAGAAGGAGAGAAAAACAACTCAAAAGCAGCAGGGCTGGTTCTCTCACCGATGGCGTTCTTGATGCTGTGGATACTCTCCATCCTCTTCTGTGTGTTGATGCTCAGAGGATGGTTTAAACTTGGCGGCTTTTTGGGTACAATCACTTCCCGGTTCTTCAGCTTTCGTCTGCACAACAAATACAGGGCAGTATGATTCACTTCAATTCAATTCAATTCAAATACATTGTTATCTCACAAACAGAAATTCATGTCAAGTACGTCACATGTCACAGTTCACATGTCAAGTAGAATGAATAGGTGTGTAACAGGTGTCAATATTTCATGCATTAAAAGACATACCCTGCTCCTCCCCCCCCAACTCCCTACCTCCTACCCCCATTTCTACTCCCCTGTGGATCAATACCCAAACCCTGCTCCTCCCCCCCCCCCCAACTCCTTATCTCCCACCTCCATTTCTATTCTCATGTAGATCAATACCCAAAGACCTACCCCGCTCCTCCCCCCCACTCCCTACCTCCTACCCCCATTTCTACTCCCCTGTGGATCAATACCCAAAGACCTACCCTTTCCCCCCCCCCCCCCCCCCCCCAACTCCCTATCCTCTATCTCCATTTCTACGAGTCCGGTCGAGGAGATTTTTCTCCTGGAGTTAACATCAGAGCTGACTCCACTCTTCCCAAAAGTCCTTTGGATGAGACTTTAAACCGAGGTCCTGCGTGCAAACGCACGCAGAACATTTTGCACACGTGTTAAATCCTGTTCCGCTTTTTGTAAGAGCAGGCCATCGTGTGCCAGTGGGAACAGATGACATTTACAAAAACTGCATACACATGGGGACTGGATGTAAAAATGCACAAGAGTGCTTATTCCATTATCCTCGATATAAAAGAATAAATCAATCAATCAAATCTACTCCCCTGCTGATTCAACACCCAAAGACCTACCCTGCCTGGTCCTCCTCAAAGGTCTCCCTCTGGAAGACGACCTGGTTGCGGTTGTCGGAGCAGGTCCTTGTCGTGGTTGTAGGTGGCCTTGAGGTTGAAGTCCAGGGCATCATGCGGGGCCTGGGGGTCATGGTGGTAGACCTCGTGGCGGGAGCTGCTGAGGGTGTGCTTGGTGTTGGGCGGTTCCAGGTCCGCGCTGGCCAGGGAACTGAACACCGTATACCTCCTGGGAGTCCGGTAGATCGTCCAGCTGTTGGTCTGGGGCTACCTGCACACAGGGGAGGGGGTGGGAGGTGGGCAGAGATGATGCTGATGATGATGATTGCCTTGGGATGTGACAATGCAGCAACCGCAATCACAGAAATTAGAACTACAGCTATAACAAGTGATGAGAACAACAAATGAATATGAATGATTAGACTTGGATGTAAAAAGTATTAGGATACTATGTATTTTCTAAAAAAATTATCTATACATTATATGTATTTCAAAATCTTAGACTGGTACCCAATGTTATTGACTTGGGATAGCATGTGATTTTTTCATTAAAAATTATCTATCCATTCATAAGTATTTTATTCAAAATTCTTTAGTTGGCTTAATGCCAATGTCATCCTGAACTATAGGATAGTGAGGCAGTGAGGAGTTATTCATCATCTAAATCCATCTGTCTTCCATTCATCAATCCATACATTATCAAATTCATATCATAGCATTATGCTGAAGCATTGCATTCACACGATATATATAAGAATTCCATCATTATCTAGTCTATTATATATTTTATATATTTTCCTTTACTATTTCACTGCTAAATTGCCTCTTTCTGTCCTTCTCTTGTTTTGCCTTTTCTTTTCTTCGTCACTCTCTGTCTGTTCTTCATCTGTCCATTTCCTGCCATTTTCCCAGAAAGACTTATAAGATAACAATTCTCTTCTATGTTGAAGTTTGATGTGGTAGGCCTGACTTGTCAGACACTTAACAGCAGCACAACCCATTTTTACTTTGATGACAGACAAAAATAGTTGCTGAGTGTTTTACACAGAAGAGGAAGAAATTTCCTTCTTTTGTCCACATTTTGTTTAAAAAAAAGTTCTGTACAAATTCTAAAATGCTGTAAATTATGAATCAAGGAAATAAAGATGAGCACAATTTTTTTAAGGGGGGGGGGTTAGAAACTTGAAAAAGAGAAATGCCCAGGGAAAGATGCTGCATAACCGGGATGGCTAAGTTTACTGCAGTTTTGACATTTTCTTTTGAAAACTGAGACTGAAACCTATTACATGAAAAGTATTTCTCTTTTGGTTTTATATATGGGTAAATGCAACATTCACCAAGTCACCAGCAATTCAGTTTGTGCATATGTTGATCGTGGCCTGGGGATCTTGATAAGAGAAGATGACAGATACTTGACTGACACATTCTGGGAGAAGGATTTAATTTCCCAAACACTCAATGGTGCATCCTTAACAAATATGTATGGCAGAAAAAGGTAACAAGCTTACGGAAAATCATGGAGATAAAAAAAAGCCAAATAACCCCCCCCATACATTTACTCACTCACCTAACACCACCCTCACCACCACCAACTGGTGTTGTCATGTTTAAATGGATCACAATTATTCATCATTCCTAATCAACTCAAAATCAAATGTACATCTACAGGATTGACACAAATGTACATTTAACTAGGTATTAAGAGCCTTCTTTTCACTCACTGCAGCACTTGTAAGTAACCTACAGTGCAAAACGAAACAGAACTACTTTGACAATATAAAAAGCCCCTCCCCCCCCCCCCCCCCCCCCCCCCCCCCCCCCCAACTAAAAACAACTAAAACCCCCACCAACAACAGTAAAGACGATGAAAAACAAACACCAATGATTTTACTCCTATAAATGATGATACCTCTAACAGTTATCCCATGGATTAACTGTTTAAATATGTGTGTATCTTTTCATTAATCAATATTTCTTGAATTCCCCTAAAAAAGACCATCACTGAATCCGTGGACTAAAAGATCCAAAACTAACTGACACACTTCGTTCAGTGTACCTGCTGCGGCTCAACTCCACAAAAATCGCCATCATTCTGCAGCTTAGGAAAGGGATAGGGATTCCGTGTTGACATTAAAGCCATCCCTGATTGTTTTAAGGCGCCGGAGAGTGCTAGATCACAAGGCAACAACCCCGCCTTAGCTGCAATCGAGTTGATGTTTGATGTGTTGCTGACAGGATGTTGAAAGCAATCACCAAGGATAACACAAGAATGCTGGGAGTTTTTGCATTATTTTTTCTGGCACTCCATTTTTTATATAGAGAAAAGGCTGTATACTTGTTATATCTATAGTCAACATTATCAATATGGTATCATTTGAAGGCTCTAAATAAAATTTTGTGAACTTTTCTGTGTCTTCATTTCCGGACTTTACCGAACATATCAGCGCAGTCGCATCAGGAAACTAGGTCAAGCGAGAGAAAACGATTCTAAAATTAGACACCGCCAAGCGGGACAGCTGTGACACTGCGACACTGACTGTGCAAGCTGTCAGCGGTGCACGAGATAACGGCAAGACACGGCTATCGGTCCCCCGACTTCGTCTAGACTGTGGTGGAGGCACTGGAGATTGTTTACCTGTTGAATCGCACAACAAACCACTATTACAGTGTGATCAAAAGCCGGGATAGATTACAGATTGTTTTTATCTGCCATGTGGGAACATTTGTGTATAATGAAGTTATTAGCGTGCGTGGTGATATGTTTTGTGTTGTCAGTCAACAACGTTTTAGGAGACACCTTGCCCACATGTCAGCCCGTGAGTTTTCTGTCCTGTGTTCTTCAGCTTGCAGTTGCAGTGTGTCTACTGTAGACTGGAAGTAGGCCTACAGATCTATAATGATCTGGATTTCAATTTGATCAGAACTGTGATGTTTTTTCCATCCTAAGAGAAACAGACAATGGGGAAAAGATCTATAGATCTTACTGATAAGATGAAAGCAAAACAGAAAAAAACCCACTTTAGTGTATAAACACACACGCACACGCACACCACACACACACACACACACACACACACACACACACACACACACACACACACACACACACAAGTCCTTCGGATGAGACTTTAAACCGAGGCCCCCTGTGCCAATGCACGCAGAACATCTTGTGCACAGTTAAATCCTGTTCCGCTTTTCGTAAGAGTAGGCCATCGTGTGCCGGTGGGAACAGATGACAATATTTACAAAAACTGCATACACATGGGGACCGGATGAAAAAAAGCACATGATAGCTTATTCTGTTATCCTCCATATAAAAGAATAAATAAATACACACACGCACACACAAACACACACACACACACACACACACACACACACACACACACACACACACACACACACACACACACACACACACACACACACAGAGGCTGTTGAAATAATGTTATTAAATAATGTTGGTGAAAGTTTTTGTTTGTTTGTTAGGTTTCTGTTTTGTTTTATTTGTTCTGGGGTTTTTTTTTGCTTCTGTTTTTTGTTGGTTTATTTTTTTCTTTCGAAAGATAGATCATTAGATGGCTTGATGAAAAAAAAAGCAAATCAATGCTTATTCAATGTACCATCTGGAAATAAAAATTTGATTTGATTTCTCACACACACACACACACCACACACACACACACACACAACACACACACACACACACACACACACACACACACTCAGAGGATAGAAAGAAATTGATCTGATACACTTTCAATGTGTATCATTTTTAGTAATACTAATAGTATCAATTATAAAGTTCTATCAAAAGGGTAGTCCTATGTGTATTACTAATTTCTAAAGTCGAATACACATGCAGTGGTCTGTTCAATTAAATAATAAACAAGTGAAAAAGAGTAACCTTCTCATTCGAAATTAATTTTGAGAAAAAACAGTGATGGAAGAAAATCCTTAGACTAGAGTTCTAGAGTGTTAGAAAAGAAATTTAAAAGTGTAATTTGTACAAAACAACAACAAAAGTGATGATGATGATGATAATAGAGTGATATACTGATAATGATATATATATATATATATATATATATATATATATATATATATATATATATATATATATATATATATATATATATGAATATAATAATAATAATAATAATAATAATAATAATAATAATAATAATAATAATAATAAAGATGATGATGATTATAATAATAATTGATAATGTTGATGATCTTGATGATGATAATAATAATGATAATAACAATAACAATAATAATATTATTAATGATAATAATACTAGCGACTAACAATAATGTTAATTATGATAAAAATGATGATAGAAAAATAGAAAATATCAGACAGTGTTGACTGTAAATAGTACATGTTACATAGCAATTATTATCATAACCATTTTAGGAACAGTTTGAGAATAATCATTGATGAAGTATTGTTCATGAGGGATCAGCCAAAGCATGTCATATGATGTGATGTTATGTACACAATGCAATGTGATGTCATATCATGATGCATTGTATTTGTAATGTAATGTCACTGGCGTGCATGCATGCACCTGTACATGTGTGCACGCATGCACGCACATACACGTGTGCACATGGGGGTGTGTGTGTGTGTGTGTGTGTGTGTGTGTGTGTGTGTGTGTTGTGTGTGTATGTATGTATGCATTGTACTGCACTGCACATTTTCTTGATGATATTGCTCTTATTTTACTTTTTATTCTCAGGCCATGTAATATGCTGTGTATTGTATACATGTGCATGCATTTTTTCCTTATTTTTGTGCTAGTCAAATTTTTCACATTCATAATCATATGTAACCTAGATTTAAATTGATTTGATTGTACAGCGCGGTGAGCCCATGTTTTGGGGAATTCGTGCTATATAAGCCTCCATTTTATTATTATTATTATATATTATTACATGTACACACACACTCACACACACACACATGCGTGCACGTATGCACGCACATACATGTACCCCACACACACACACACACACACACACACACACACACCCCCTTTTAAAAGAAACAACAACGAAAAATGCACAGCACAGATTGTACGTTTACATGTGTTTTACTTTACAGAAAGACTTCCACTACGAGTACACGGAGTGTGACAGTGAGGGGGGGAGGTGGAGGGTGTCGGTGCCCAAACCCAACACCTGCATTGGCGGGGCCCCGAACCCCCCTGTCAGAGGCAAAGACTGCTGTAAGTCAGATATAGTGACTTAGTTCAGCAGGGTGTATTATGTTGTATGTAAATGTGGTTGCAGTGTCAGTGTCAGTGTCAGTGTCGTGTGTGTGTGTGTGTGTGTGTGTGTGTGTGTGTGTGTGTGTGTGTGTGTGTGTGTGTGTGTGTGTGTGTGTGTGTGTGTGTGTGTGTGTGTGTGTGTGTGTGTGTGTGTGTGTGTGTGTGTGTGTGTGTGTGTGTAAGTGTGTGTGTGTGTGTAAGTGTGTGTGTGTGTGTGTGTATGTGTGTGTGTGCATGCATGCACAGAAGTGTGTGGGAAACCAAAAGTGAGGCCACTATGACATGTGACCAGAGAGACCAGGAACCCCGACACTGAATTAGATTTATTTTTTGTTGTTGTATGATGTCATGATCATTGGTGATGAGAGGGATAATGATATATCATGCTGCTGCTATAGAATAGTATACTATAAAGTTGGAAGTGCATTGAGACTGCTTGACAGGGCTGTACTCTACACTTCCTATATTATAATTTTTATCTATTTCCAGCTTTAACCAGACCTCAGAGCTCTAGCTGAGGAACGAAAAAAAAAACCCACATGAAAAGAATTCTACATTTATTGTCTGCCATGACATTTTCCATTGTACAAAATTCATCATACAAACAGCAAAACAAGATAGTACTAAGTCTAAAATCACTGTCGAAAAAAAATCGTCATCAATTGCTCATCAAATAAATTTTATGGCAACCCCATCCCCCTGGTCCACATCATCATCACTCGCACATGTATTAAACATCATTACATGTAGGTAATGAATTATTATTTTTGAATACATGTATTGCCAGTTCACTGAGGTCTACAAATTACAAATCATGAAAACAAACCACATAACTGAATAGATCAATCAAACACAAAGTCATTAGTATACTTATCAAGTATATATAATACATGCCCAGTACAAACTTATAAAAAAATCTGGTTGTGTTTTGGGCAGCGTTCACATGCAGCGCTGGTCAGTTTTTGGACCTGAATGGAGAGCAGACGTGTCAGCCCTGCCCTGTGGGCACCTATTCTCTGGGGGGAGGGGTTCGATTCGACGACTGGGAGAAGATACCCGAGTCCTTCAGCGTCACTTCAGAGCCCCTGACAGAGGGCTTTCTGTGGAGGTCACATATGACACACAACGACGTCAACTGCAACAA
>CM060332.1:49138783-49143783 GCA_030674155.1 Stramonita haemastoma | reverse complement strand
GTGTGTGTGTGTGTGTGTGTGTGTGTGTGTGTGTGTGTGTGTGTGTGCAGAACTCCATGGGCAAAAACAGTGTGGTGAAGTCATGGAAAGGCAGCGTGAAGCGACAGGAGTTTGTGTGAGTTGGGTCCTGTTTTCTGCAGTGGTCATAATAGTGATAAAAACAAAAACAGTAATAACAATAATGATGATGTAATAATGATAATAATATAATAACAATAATAATTGGAAGAATAATGACACAAATGATGATGATGATGATGATGATGATGATGATGATGATGATGATGATGATGAAAAAAATAATATTATTAGCAACAATAATAGCAACACTAATGATGTTAAGATGATGATGATGATGATGAGGGTAGTAATAATAGCAACAACAACAAACACTACTACTACTAATTATTATAACAATAATAACAATAGTAAAATAATGATGATAGTAATGATGACAATATAATGAGCATGATAATTTCAATTACGATGAGGATGATGATAAAGGTGATGATAATGATGATGCTGATGCTGACAAAAGTAAGCAACAGTAACATAGATAATAGCAACAACAGTGATGATGATGATGGTAATGATAATGGTGAAGAAAATAATGATGAAGATGAAGATGATGATGATAATGATGATAATAGTAATAACAGTAATAAAAAAAAAAAAATGATGATGATGATGGTAATGATAATGATGATGATGATGATGAAAATGATGATAATTATGTATGAAATGTACACAGCCCTAACACAGAAGCTGTATTCCCTGTCCCCAGCTACGACGTGTACGACAGCGGCCCCCTGACTGTCAGCTGGGCCTTCCAGCCCCTGTCCTATGGAGGCACCGAGAAGAAGATGAAGGGGGAGGGGGAGGGGGAGCAGTCAGGGGGCAGTGAGAACGGCCAGAGGAAGAAGGGCAGTGTGGGGATGGACGGAGTGGTCAGGATGTTCTCCCTGCAGGTGACCAACACCAAGACAGGGGGCGCCTCCACCTGCCTCGCCTGCCCTAAAGGAACCACGCAGAATGGGTGAGGTGTTTGGGGGGGGGGGTGGAGTGGGGGGGGGGGGGGGGGGTGAGGAGAGTGAGCAGGGTGGGGGTGGGGGGCTGACTTGGGAGTAATTGTTAATGTGTAGTAGCATGTGTGTATCATTTTTATACCACTTTATATGTCACTGCATATTTCTGTGTGTGAAATTTGGGCTGCTCTCCCTGGGGAGAGCATGTCGCCACAAGTGCAGCACCACCTTTTTTTTTTTTTTCTTTTTCCCGTCTACAACTGTATTTGTTTCCCTATCAGTGTGGCTTTTTTTCTACAGAATTTAAACAGGTTGCACCCTCTTGTTGCCATGGATTCTTTTACATGTGCTAAATAATTATGTGTAACATACGGGACCTCGGTTTATCGTCTCATCTGAAAGACTAGCACCCAGACCACTATTTATGGTCTAATGGATGGGGGAAGTTTTGGGTCCAAACAGGATTTGAACCACCACCCTCTTTACGGTCAGAGAAGGTAAAGCAGTAAGGGAGAAGAGGTGGGCGCCACCCTCAACATGCTGGCCCCTAGAGAAGCTGAAGTTTCTGATGCCTCATTCCCCTATGACCACCTAGGTTATGGAACACCTTTACCTTTTACCTTGACCTTACCTTCCTTTACCTAGTCCAAGTGGGGTCAGTTCTCGCTGTGATTAGCACCAGCTGGCCCCCTCTGGGCTGGGATGGGATGAATTAATTAGCAGCTGAGAGGAGCTGAAAGTGAGGGAAACTGACAGCTGTGCCCCCCAAAAAAAAACAAACAACCAAACCCCACAACCACACCTGACTCATCAAACCTGACCCATCCATCCCTCCACCTGCTGCCCATTGAATGACCCCCCCCAAAAAAAAACACATTAAAAAACCCAACCTAACTCATCAAAACTCACCCACCCATCCACCAATCTCACCACACCTTCCTCTGTCCACTCTTTCCCCAGGTGTATCCCCTGCCCTGACGGTCAGTACGTTGACCAGCGGTCCTCGCGGTGCAGAGAGTGTCCCCCCAACACGGTGCTGCCCAGCGGGAACTGGTGGGGGCGGGCGTGGTGCAGGGCCTGTGGGCCAGGGCTCAAACCCCAGCACAGGCGATCCTGCACCTCCGACTGCCTCTACACTGATAAGGCTGGCCGTCTGTACGACTTCACTCAGCTGGATGGGTGAGTGGGGGTGTGTGTGTGTGTATGTGTGTGTGTGGGGGGGTGAGTGGTGGAGTGGGGGTAGGGTGGAGTAGGGGGGGGGGATGGGGAGTGTGTGGGTGTGTGTGTGGGGGGGGGTTGTAGTGTGTGAAAAGAACAGAACAACGGAACAGAGCAGAACATTGTTTATTGCCTTGGAAGCACACAAAAGCTTATAGACACAAGTGCACAAATTGGTTGTGGTGTGTGTGTGTGTGTGTGTGTGTGTGTGTGTGTGTGTGTGTGTGTGTGTGTGTGTGTGTGTGTGTGTGTGTGTGTGTGAAGAGGGGGATGTGAGTGTTTGTGTGTGTGGGTGGGTAGGTGGGTGTGTGTGCATGCATGAATCAGAATCAGATATGAGAATTATTCAGAATACAACACAATACAACATAATGGAATGGAAACACTACACTACAATGCATTACACTTAAGAGGCTCATACATGTTGCACATCCTGCACGGATGCCATGTACATGTACAAAAAACAACTGTAACACTACTCAATTCGGTGAATGTAATGTAGTGTGTAGGGCACTAGTGCAGGGCGCTCACATGAATACCAACAGCTAGCACTATAATGTATGTGATGTATTTCAGGTGCATTGTGCAGGGGGGTCGGCTGTTCACTCCGTGGCACAATACACTACACTACACTACAACCTACACTACACTACACTACACAACACTACACATACACTACACTACACTACACTACACTACTACACTACACTACACTACACTACACTACACTACACTACACTACACTACACTACACTACACTACACTACACTAACATCCATACACTCACAACTACACATACTATCAGTCAACTACACCTCCACACAATACACTACACTACACTACACTACACTACACTACACTACACTACACTCTACACTACATTACACCACAATCACAGGTGTTGCACTGTATGCGTGTGTGTGCAGGGTGCACTATGTGCAGGGGGGTCGGTTGTTCACCTCCAGTGGCACCATGTATTACCACGGCTTCAACCTCACCCTCTGCAACGCCAACCACCACCCCCTGCCTGTCTGCATCAACAACGTCACCACGGTCGCCCAGGTGAGGGATGACCTCTGACCTTTCACCCTCATATCACATAGCACACCCTCCTTCTGTGGAGGATCCATGAGTTGGGGGGGGGGGGGCAGGGCAGTGGCCTTACATAGCACACCTTTTGTGTGTTGACTGTTGGGGGGGGGGGGGGGAAGGGGGAGGGATGCAGGACTGTGACCAATTTAGCACACCTTCCGGGGTGGCAGGGCAGGACAGTTTAAAGAGTTATTTCATGGTGTCAGTTGTTGATACAGGATGTTGTGCTCTATAGGATTGATGTAGTGCTATCATTTATTGGTTGTTATTTATTCCTTTCTTGCAAATGCAACATTTTGTGTTATACAACAGCGATTCATTTTCATGATGTATTGTTTATCCCATGATGAGTTATTCTGGTTTGTTTCTGTACCCAGTGATGTGCTATGTCAGGAAATTCATCTTCTTCTTTGTCGTTGAACGCTCAGACAGTGACTATTGTTGTCTGTCATATGAGCTAAAATGTGTGGTGCTGCCGTTAAGTGCCTGACAAGTCAGGCCCAGTGCATCCCACTTCTGCATGGCAGAGACTTGTTATCTTTGAAGTCTTTCTGGAATAAAGGGCAGGAGAATGGACCCAGAGGACAGAAAGTAGACAAGAAGGGGGTGACAGGAAGATTGAGAAAAAAGTAAGGCAGAAACAAAGAGAGGGATAGAAAAGAGGGAATTGCTAGCACAGACTTAGAACGGGGGATGCTATTTATACAGACAGGTCCCTAGCATCCCCACAGGGGCAGTTAGGATGAAATTACAGAAGGATCAAGTTTCTCTTTCTCCTGTGTGCATTTCAGGCATTAGTTTCTGCCATCTTTAACAAGGTATAGTTTCTGACCCTCCTTCAACAGCACATGACAATAGGCACCAGCATAACATCCACCCACTCTGATGCCCTAACATGTTGATCTAACTGTGATATTATTTTAACACACTTTCTCATCTTCAGAACTGCACATTGACTTTTGCTGGGTTTTTTCCCTGCAATTCTGATGATGGTGTGAGAGTTGTGTTCATGACTGAGTGAATGAGGCTGACAGGCTTATCCAGTGACTGCTGTTATTTCCAGAAAACTTTTGCACCCTAAGTGACTGATTTAACTTTCTCTCTTGTTGTGTGTTTCAGTCAGTAGTGTCAGTATTGCATTTTGGAAGTTGAAGATGAAGGGGACATTGATTTTGGCACTCTAACAGCAGGTAGAACATGACTAAAAAGGTTTCGTTCATTTTGTCCTCCTTTAGATCCTACTGTGTTTGATTGACTTTTGGATTGAAGGTTTTGGCATGAAGACATGTCCATTAATTCTGCATGGTTAGTTGCTAATACCTGTTTCATGCTCTATTGGTTCATATGCCCTGAAATTAATTGCCCTGATTTAGGTGCTAACCTTGCAATGTACAGCTTTTGATGTTTAAGTATGTGGTTTTATAGGGTATCTTCTTTGTCAAACGCTCAGACAGCAACTATTGGTGTCTGTCATTTGAGTGAAAATGTGTTGCTTTGTCTTTTGTGATGATTGATTGATTGATTGATGATTGATTGATTGATTGATTGATTGGGTTGATTGATTGACTGACAGATTGATTGATCCCTGTCCTTTGTGCAGAAACGCGCCAAGTCAGAAGGCTCTATGTTACT
Source organism: Stramonita haemastoma (assembly GCA_030674155.1). NCBI lineage: Eukaryota > Metazoa > Mollusca > Gastropoda > Neogastropoda > Muricidae > Stramonita > Stramonita haemastoma. The sequence continues at coordinate 49,138,816 of CM060332.1, read as the reverse complement.
GAGTCGTAACTCTGTAGGTTTTGTCTCCAACAT
>CM060332.1:49118783-49133783 GCA_030674155.1 Stramonita haemastoma | reverse complement strand
ACCTGCCCCCCAAATGCGCGGACGGCACGTGTGACGGCTGCACCTTCCACTTCCTGTGGCGCACACGCCACGCCTGCCCCCAGTGCCAGAGGGAAGACTACAGCGTCATTCGGGGGGAGTGTGGGGGGGGGAGCAGCTCATCCACTACTACCCTCCTGAGTGAGTGGGGATGTGTGTGCTGTGTGTGTGCTGTGTGTGTGTGTGGTGTTGACTCAGGGACAGGGAAAGCTGAGATAGAGAGAGTGTGATGAATCAGAATCAGAATCAGAATCAGAAATTATTTATTGCCATTAAAGTCACATGGACTTATTGACACAACAAAATAAACTCAACATATTCATCAATACAACATACTATTCACTGGTCAGCATGACTGAAATGATGTGCAGGCAAAAAACACCCCAAACCACCACAAAGCAAAACCATCTTGCATTCTATCTTATTTCAATTGTTCTCTTTTTTCAAAACAGGAACAAACATATTGAATTATTTCAGCTTGATGATTATCAGTTACTAAAACATTGCTTAATTTGTCTATACCATTCTTATATTCTTTGACATCAGATTTCAGATTTACCAATATTTGTTTTCTTTGTTCAGTATATAAGATACACTCATCAAGTAAATGAAACTCGTCTTCTATTTTGTTGCAGTATTGACAAGTTCTGTTCTCTCTTGGTATATTCTTATATCTTCCTTTTTCTATCATTAAATCATGGCAACTTGTACGAAATTTACAAAATGTTTTCCTATGGTTTTTGTTTTCACAGTTAATCAGATATGGTTCTAGTCTATATTCTTTAGTCACAAAATTATAAAAGTTAAGTTTTGTGGACTCTTGTTTCTGGTTAATCCAAAATGTTTTATATAAACTCTCCAGTTTTGTTTGTATTGCATGGCACAATCGGTGTACATCAAGTGTACTTTGGTTTTCCCATACATGTTTAAAACCAATTTTACACAGAACATTTTTAACTGTGCTAATCCACCGATCATATTCATTATTTTGATACATATAATCATACAATATTTTAACATATGAGTTTTTATCTTTCTCTGTTACATGTATCCAAAAAGACATTAACTGACTAAGTATTTTGATAGTCAATGGAAATCGTCCAAGTTCTCCTAAAGTGGGTAATGCCATCGCTTTTTTATGTATTCCCAAAGTTTGCTTACAAAAGTTTACATGAATATTTTCATAAAGATATTTTCTTGTTGTGCTTAATTTAAATAAATCTTGAATATGAAAGTCTGATTGGCCATTGAAACAAAAAGGAAACCATACTTCTGCTCCATAAGTTAAGATGGGGGTTATCAATGAATCAAATAACTGCATTGTGATATTAGCCTTAACCCCTTGCCCATGAATTGCTTTTTTCAAAGCATGAGCTGCTTTATTGCTTTGCTTTGCCAAATGTTCCTGAGTTGCTTGAAACTTCCCGTTCTGGTGAAATACTACACCCAGGTATTTATAAGTTTTAGTTGTTTCAATTAGATGTTCTCCACATTGGAAATGAATTGGAATTTTAGGGGGTGATTTGGTGAAAACTACTACTTTTGTTTTTGCTTTGTTTACTTTTAGTCCCCATTTGGAACAGTAACCATTTAATCTATCTAGTTTAGTTTGCAGTCCTAGTTTGGTTGTTGATAACAGTGCTAAGTCATCTGCATAGAGCAAACATGGAATTTTATCTTCTGCAGTAATATACGGTGAATCTTTTTCATCAAGGACCTGAACAATATCATTTATGTAAACATTAAATAATGTAGGACTTAGTGTGCTGCCTTGATGTACCCCCTTTTTACAACAATTTCTTCTGTGTAACTTCCTTTTATTTTTACAAGGATTGTTGCGTTTGTATACATGCTGTTAATGACATTAAAGGTTTTACCAGTTATGCCTATCTTATTTAACTTTACAAGTAGAGCCTGATGCCAAACATTGTCAAATGCTTTCTGAAAATCTACAAAACAACAATACAGTCTATTGTTTTTTGTTTTTAATGCATTGTCTATTAGTTTATTAAGGATATAGATGTGGTCTGCTGTTCTACATGTTTTTCTGAATCCAGCTTGTTCTCTGACAAGTTTGTTGTTTTGCTCCAAATATTCTGAGATTCTTGTATTCAAAATTTGGCAGAAGAGCTTCCCTACTGTGTTTGTTAATGTTATCCCTCTGTAGTTATCCGGATTAACAGTGCATCCACTTTTATAAATGGGGATACTAACACCCAGTTTCCAGTCAGAAGGATAGGCACCTGTATCAAGCACTAGATTAAACAAACTCTTTATTACTTTCATCAGACTGGGTGAAATTGATTTGAGCATTTCATTTGTTATGCCATCTTTACCAGGTGACTTTTTATTTTTTAATCTTTTAATTGTTCTTGTTATTTCTTCAATAGTAATTTGTTTATCTAAGTACCTATTGCTATTTGTTCTCATGTCATTATACATGTTGTGTACAAGTTGTATTTGTTCAGGATCTATGTGTGGTTCCTCTCCAATAAGTTTTTTTAAGTGATCAGTCCACTTCCTGCTGTTCATATGGTTTACATGCTTTATGCCATCACTTTCACTCTCTTTTAATTTCTGCAATGTTTTCCACACTATATTTGGATCTGCATTTATCATGTCATGTAACTGTGATACTAGCATATTTTTGAAGGCTTTCTTTTTCTTTTTTATCATATTATTATACTGGTTTCTCTTGGAAAAATATTTTTGACGAAGTTCAGCTTTGTGTGGATATCTGTTTACAGCATTAAGTAATGATTGTACTTCTTTTCTCATTTTTGTACAATCTGGGTCAAACCACTTTTTATTGCTTTCATTTTTAACGTTTGGGGCTTTTTAGCTTTCAAACTCAATTGTGCTGCTTTGATAAATATATCTGACATCTTTTCGGAACATTCATTTAGATGAGATTGAAAGTGTAGATCGAGAGAATCATACTGCTCTGTACTTTGTTTAAATTGTTCGCTATTTTATCTGTTTGGAGTTGTATTTGTTTGATGTGTGTTTGAATTGATGGGAGTTTTAGTGCCTTTTGAAATTGTTCACTTGAGCTTTTATCCCATAGAAAACGTGGGCCTACTTTTTGAGCTGAACTATTACTAACCAACTCTTTTTGTGTATATCTTTTTGGTGTTAGCTTCTTTGATGGAAAACGTTATCAAAGTTGGTAAATATATGTTCAGATCAATGGGACAATGATCGGAATGTTCCATCAAGTCTTTCACATTCATATATTTCACTTCCCTAATCAGAGAATGTGAACATATAAAGTAATCAACCACACTACAGCCTTGTGTTTGAAAACTTGTGAATTTTCCTTGTAGATCTCCCAAAGTTCGTCCGTTTAATATAAAGAGTTGATTTTCTGTACAAATATTTACTAACATTTTACCATATTTTTGAACTACTGTGTCCATGGTACATCTGTGATAACAATTATCAAACATATAGCTTTCTGGTAGATCGTAATAATTGTGCCGTGAATCCATTTCTATAAAATCGGTCATTTTTCCGGTTCGTGCATTTAAATCTCCGCACAAGATGACCTGACCTCTCTGTGAGAATGTTTCAAGGTCTTGTTCTAAAGTATCCCAAATCTTTTTTGTATGCTCTTTTCCATAGGAAGAAAATCCAGGCGGAATGTATGCACATCCTATAAAAATATCATGACCCAATGAGTATAGTGTATCACTTTGTAATAATTTTATCCACACAATATCTGAATTACTTTGTGGTAAAAATTTTATTTGTTTCCTGTATTGTTCTTTAATGAAAACTGAAATTCCTCCCGAAGCCCTAGAAGCATTATTTCGTTTTGCTCTGCAATAGTGCATGGGTATATACCCAGGAAGAGTTATCTCTGCTACTTCTGTTTTATCCAAATGGGTTTCTTGCAAAAATATTAAATCATATAATGATAGCATGTTTTTTACCTGCACGTCATTCAGTTTATTTATCTTAATTCCATCTAGTTTCCCATATATGCTCCTTATATTCCAGGATAATAGTTTCATTTCAAAACTTTGTCATTTGTCGATGGTCATCATGTGAACATAGAGATCTTTTCATGTGGCATAAATTCTGTATACATTATTTCATATTTGATGATAAATAATGTTGTCTTTCCATTTAAAAAAGAAATCTAGAACTGTTTTGCTAGAGATCTATTTCATGAGTAACGACTTAACCCACATATTACTCTCACATCCTATCTGACAAGAATATTTTTTCATCATAATAATAATATATCAAACAGCAGGGCCAGTACCAGTCAATAGAGAAACATGAAATACAAACTATTCATTGAAACATCCAATAATAATGATGATGGTGATAACGATGACAATAATGATGATGGTATCTCTACTACTACTACTACTACTACTACTACTACTACTACTACTACACTACTACTACTGCTGCTGCTGCTGCTGCTGCTGCTGCTGCTGCTACTGATGTTAGTAAAGATAGCTCAGAAATGGTTTTACCCTGTGTTGTTTTCACACTTGGGCCTCTCAGTTAATACAGTAACACAACGTAGACGCGCGCGCGCGCGCGCGCGGTGTGTGTGTGTGTGTGTGGTGTGTGTGTGTGTGTGTGTGTGCGTGTATGTGCGCGCGCGCGCGCGCGCGTGTGTGTGTGTGTGGGGTGTGTGTGTGTGTGTGTGTGTGTGTGTGTGTGTGTGTGTGTGTGTTTTGTTTGTGTGTGTGTGTGTGTGTGTGTGAATATTTATTTTCTGTACTCTACAATCTGTTGGCATTACCTCTTTCCCGCAAGTACATAGTTATTTCCATAATGAAAAGCACATCTGACCCTCGGATTGATCAAACCAAAAGTAAATATCAAGCAGTGAAAAACCTAAAATGCCATACTATTTGAATAATGTCGCAGTTACCATTCCTCACTCCTGTATAGTATAGTACTTTGTATTTGGTTTTTAAATGTCTTTTGTGCACGAGAGATAATTATATGATAGGGTGCATGTGTGTGTGTGTGTGTGTGTGTGTGTGTGTGTGTGTGTGTGTGTGTGTGTGTGTGTGTGTGTGTGTGTGTGTGTGGTGTGTGTGTGTGTGTGTGTGGTGAGAGAGAGAGAGAGAGAGAGAGAGAGAGTGTGTGTGTGTGTGTGTGTGTGTGTGTGTGTGTGTGTGTGTGTGTGTGTGTGTACGTGCGTGCGTGCATGTGGGGTGTGTGTGTGTATGTGTGTGTGTCCGTAACGAGTGTGAGAGAGAGAGAGAGAGAGAGAGAGAGAGAGAGAGAGAGAGAGAGAGAGAGAGAGAGAGAGAGGAGAGAGAGAGAGAGAGAGAGAGAGAGAGAGAGAGAGAGAGAAGAGAGAGAGAGAGAGCCCCTGCAAGCGTTCTTGCCTGTGCGAGTTTGCGTGTGTATGCGTGCGTGCATGCGCGCGTATGTGTGTGTGTGAGTGTGCGCGCGTGCATGTGTGATCTGTTCATGTGTGTATTAGTATGTTTTTTGTATGGTGTGTGTGTGTGTGTGTGTGTGTGTGTGTGTGTGTGTGTGTGTGTGTGTGTGTGTGTGTGTGTTTATTAATCTACGCATATATGTAGGTATTTGTTGTTGTGGTTTTTTTAAAATTACTTTTGCTTGGGTTTGTATTGTTTTGTTTGTTTGGGGGGGGGGGGGGGGGTTGTTGTTGCTTTTTTTTTTTTTTTTTTTTTTGGGGGGGGGGGGCGGGATGAGAGATTCATGTTGAATGCTGTGAGGCACGTAGATTGTCTTTCTATTCTCGTAGTCTCCACTGGTGTTGAAGTGTCCCCCAGTCTGGCCGTTGTCTGTACTGCCCATATCTGTGGGGCTTCCATGTCAGATCTCTGTGGTCATTGTATTGACTGTTATACCGCCACCTTGACTGTCCATGTCCCTTGTTGTATGTACTGTCCTGCCTTCCGTCTTTCCCTTCTCCATACACGTCTCTTTCCCAGCCAGCTCTCCAGCCTCCTGGCTTTCCTCTGTGGTCACTGCGTCCGTACTGATGTCTGTTGTTCCGTCTGTTGTTCCACCTGTCCTTCCCTCTGTGGTTCCATTCGTCGTTCCGACCGTCACTCCAGCTGTTGTTCCTCGGTGGTGTTGTCAGGTCACTGTTGTGTAATCTGACTGTCTCCTCAGGCATTGCTCTCCACTGTCGTCTGTTTTCATTCCAGGCAGAGTAGCTTTGATGATCGTCATTTCTTGAACTGTCTCTTGAACGGAATGGTTTGTTCCTCCAACTCCTGTCCTGTCTGTTCGTCTTCGTTATATATCTGTATCTCTGGTTTCTTCTTGTGCCTCCGTCTTGTGACTGACTGTATTCTCCAGTGTCGGGTCCAGATTTCCTTGCTGTAACTCCAAGCTGTTCCTGTGATCTAAACAGCTGCCTTTTTGACCCTCCTTTCGCCCAGTCAGCATCACTTCTCTCTTGATCAAAGTTCTTCTGTCCAAACTTTGGCCTAGGACGTTGTTTTTTGACGTAGTTCCAACACAGGGTGTGCAGATGTCTTCCAATTCTGCCTGCCAGTACCCCGCTTCCTCTGACGGATGGGTGCATGGAGTCTCTGTACAACGCTTTGTTAGTTGAGTTCAGGGTGTGTTCTAAAAATGATACATTCTCTAATTGGAAGACCTCTCTGAACACCAAAGCGTTGTAAAGTTTTCGTTTTGCTTCAAGCTGGTTATCAGCTGTTTGAATTGCTTGACTGACGACTAGCTTGGTTTCCTTGAAGTTTTCTCTCATCTTCTTTATGACCTTCACCATCTTTTGACTTGCTTCTTCTGCTGTTTCCATCTTTAAATTATTCACACCACAGTGAAAGAGTATTACTTCAGGAGTTGATTTGATTCTCTCCATTTCAATTTCAAATTCATCAATCTTGTATACAGTTTTCTTTTTAATTGCAAGTCCGTAGGAATACCCCAGTCTTTTTGCATCTATTCCCTCCAGTATGGAATCATGGAGAATCAAAACGTAAGGCAATCTGCTAGACACCATTTCTTCATCAGCATCATGGTCAACTGTTTTTTCTTCTTCTGAAGAGCTCGAGTTCGCCTCATTGTCTTCATCTGTTAGACATTTCAAACGTTCAGATAGTTTGGTCTCGTCATCTGACATCATAATGTCAAATCTGTTGTCCGATAAGTCCAAATCTTTCTTTGGTTTCAAGATCGTTTCATTTTCAATACGTTTTTCTGTCTGGTTTTGTTTTTGTTGGAGTGCTTTTTTGGTAGCTCTAGATCTAACACGTTGTTTTCTTTTTCCGCCATCGGTTCTTAGCTGGGGTGTTTTTTACTCTGAAGAGGTGACAACATCTTTTTCTGCTATGGTACAGTTGTTATTGGACTTGGAGCAGACTCCAGCTGCATACTGTTCTCTCAACTCCTGAAAGGAGGAATGCATCTGTTCTGCCATTATGTTTACAGCCTGCTCCAGATGACAGACCATTGTTTTGACTTCATTAATTCTAGATTCAAATTTGACTGTGTTGTCAAGGGTCATTGTTCTTATGGGTGACGTTATTTCTTGTTTTGCATCATCAAGTATTTGAGTTTGTCTTTCTAGTTCTTCAAAGACACATTCTAATGCGTATTTTGCCTGGGCACACTCTCTGCATGTGTATAGCCGTGAGGAATTCACGAAAATACACAGCTGGTACTGTGGCAGTGAGGTGCAGGCCCAGTGAATTCTTCGGTGGCATTCACTGCACTTCAGAGTACGGCCTTCTAAAACGTACACAGAGAATATGTGATGTGTGCTGTGAGCAGTGTTTGTGGTGTTGCCATAGGGAAAGTTGAAATAGAGGGAGAGAGTGTGATGTGTGCTGTGTGTATTTGTGGTGTTGCCTCAGGGACATGGAAAGCTGAGATATAAAGTGTGGGATGTGTGCTGTGTGTGTTTGTGGAGCTAGTGTTGTGGACATAGTGATGTGTTGTGGTTGAGGACGTAGTGTTGCCTTAGTTAGGGAAAGAAAAAGCTGAAATAGAGAGTGAGTGTGTGATGTACGCAGTATTTGTGGTATTGCCTTAAGGAAAAGGAAAGCAGAAATAGAGAGAGTGTGTGATGTGTGATGTGTTTGTGGTGCTGCCTCAGGGAAAGCTGAAATAGAGTGTGTGATGTGTGGAGCATGTGTAGGGGAAGACAGCTGATTCACAGTTAGACTCCACTGTCAGTAATTATGTGGTATGATTTCAGTTTGGATAAGGAGGCAAATAGAGTTGCAGACAGGAAAAGAAAAGGAAAATGATGAGTAGCACTGCTTTTGTGGCAACGTGCTATCCCCAATGAGAGCAGCCTGAAATCGATGCAGAGAAATCTGCTGTGACTCAAAGTAGTATTTAAAACCAATACAATAAACAAGGAGGACATTAAGTTCATGAAGAAGAAATGTACAGTGATAATCAAGGTAGTGTATAGACAGACTGTGTTGACACACATTGGTCATTGAAAAGTGTGTGGTGTGGGTACAGGTACTGTTTACCGCTGAATGCAGAAGACACGAAACCCATGAAACAGAAATGTACAGTGATAATCAGGGTAGTGTATAGACTGTGATGACACACAGTGGTCAGTGCAGTGGTCAGTGATTGAAGTGTGGCTGTGTTACAGGTACTGTTTACCACTGAATCCAGAGGACACCAAGCCCATGAAACAGAAATGCCAGATTTTGCCCTTTGCTGTAAGTCACCTGTCTGCCTTACCTGCTGTCTCAGCTTATTTCTGTCTGTCTGTCTGTCTTTTTCTTCTTCTTGTTCTTGTTCTTCGTCTTCTTTGTTTTTTTTTACATCCAGCGTATGTAAATTTGTCAAAAGTTGTCATCTATTCCTATCAACACAAAACATGGCCTACTGTACCAAAAGGCAGAAGAAGTTTTAGCTGTGGTGTTTATCTTATTTTATTTTATTCTATTTATTCTTTTATATTGAGGATAATGGAATATGCATTTGGGTGCTTTTTTACATCCAGTCACCCATGTGTATGCAGTTTTTGCAAATCTTGTCATCTGTCACCGGCACACAATGGCCTACTCTTACAAAAAGTAGAACAGGATTTAATGTGTGCGCAAGATGTTCTGCATGCGTTCGCACACGGGACCTCAGTTTACAATCTCATCTGAAGGACTTTAGGGAAGAGTGGATTCAGCACTGATGTTAACTCCAGGGGAAAACTCCCCTCCAACTGGAATCGAACCCGGGTTGTCATATTGTGAGTACAATGTTCTGACCACTAGGCTGTTCCGTCTCATGTGAAGCATGGAGTGTGGTGTGGTGTGGTGTGGTTAGTGTGGTGTGGTGTGGTTGATGTGGTGTGATGTGATGTGGTGGTGTGTTTCAGGTGATGGTGGCCATACCAGTGGCTATGGGGGTGGGCCTGATCCTGATCCTGCTGCTCATCTACTGCTGGTCACGCAACAAGAAGTGAGCTGGGGGCCAGGGGTTGACCTGAAAGAGAGAGAGAGAGAGATTTAAAAAAATTCTTTTATATCGAGGATAATGGGATAAGCACTCTTGTGCTTTTTTTCATCCAGTCCCTGTGTATATGCAGTTTTGTAAATGTCATCTGTTCCCACCGGCACACGATAGCCTACTCTTACGAAAAGGGAACAGGATTAAATGTGTGCACAAGATGTTCTGCGTGTGCTCATACACAGGGCCTCGGTTTATAGTCTCATCCGAAGGACTTTTGGGGAGAGTGGAGTCAGCACAGATGTTAACTCCAGGAGAAAAATCTCGACTGGAATCGAACCCGGGTCGTCAAATTGCCAGCGCAATGTTCTGACCACTAGGCTATCCGTCCATGAAGAGAGACAGAGACAGAGACAGAGGGAGGGAGGGAGGAGAGAGAGGGAGGAAGGATGGGGACGGAGATGGAGAGGCAGAGAGAGAGAGAGAGAGGGAAGATGGAGAGAGGGGAGAGAGATAGGAGAGAGAGAGAGAGGAGAGAGAGAGAGAGGGGGGGGAGGTGGGGAGAGGAGGGAGAGAAATCACATGGAGATGTCTCAATGTGTGTGTGGTGGGGGGGGAGGGTGGAAGGTGGGCATGATAAACCTAAAATCACATGGAGATGTCTCAATGCAATGTGTGTGGTGTGGGGGTGGGGGGAGGGTGGAAGGTGGGCATGATAAACCTAAAATCACATGGAGATGTCCCGGTGTGTGTTTGTGTTTGGGGGAAGGGGTTATTAAATCTGAAATCCCATGAAGACGTCCCAGTCTCACACATCCGGGTGTGTGCAGGCTGGAGTACAAGTACTCCAAGCTGGTGGAATCTTCAGGGGGGCGGGACGGGGAGCTGCCTGGGGTGGAGTCGTGTGGAATGGAGGAGGGGGAGGAGGACGAGTCTGTCCACTTCTCTGACCGCAAGGGGCCCCGGCTGCTGCAGAAGATCCGCCTCAAGATCTCCGGCATGAAGAACAAGGTAGGCGGGTTTTTTGTCTGAAAAATTGAAGATGTTGGTTTAGTTTGGGTTTGGGGTTTGGTGGGGTTTGGTGGGGCTAGTTAGTTAGTTAGTTAGCTAGTGTGTATGTGTGGTGTGTGTGTGTTTATGTGTTTGTGTTGTGTGTGTGTTTATGTGTTTGTGTGTGTGTCTGTGTGTGTGCGTGTGTGTGTGTGGGGGGGGGGGGGGGGGTAGATTTATAGTTAGGTGAAAGTAAAAGGAAGTTGTTGAATTATAAACACTTAATGTAGCTGAATATCTATGTGGTGGTGTTTGTGTTATGTGTACAGTTCAGTGTGGCAGAATAAATACATGGTGTGTGTTATGTGTATATTAATGTTACAGCATTATTATTATTATTATTGTATATCATTTTCATCATCTTGATCATTTTTTTTATCATCATCATCATCATTATCATCATCATCATCATCGTTATTATTATTATTTTATATATTATTATTATATTTATATATTTTACAGTTACCATGAATGTCGTTATAGTCTGGTTTATGCAGGTGGATGGTTCAGCACCTGTGAAGAATGCGGAATGCCTGTTGCAAGTTTTCCTTGAAGTCGTTTATTTTTTGCATCGATGGAAGTTTTCTTTTTTTTGTTGTTGTTGTTTATTTTAGTTTTTGTTCATATTAATCATCAAATTGTGGGTGTTTGTATGTATTATCTAAATATTTGTTGTTTGTGTTTTTGTCATGGTTATGGGTTCCTGATCATCAGATCAATGTCTGCACAGAAGGTGAAGGGTGATCAGTGTTTCGTCAGCCAGCCCTCCCTCCCTCTGTAACAATTGCAGACTTCTTTCCCATCCAGCTTAAGACCTGTGCACATCAGGATTCTCATTCTGACAAGGAGGGATGCTATAGCCCAGTGGTTAAGACTCTTCAACTTCAGTCCCATGAGTCCATGAAGTCGGGGGTTCAAATCTCAGCAATGTCTGGTGAATTAAGGGTTGGGATTTTTCGATCTCAAGTGCAGACCTGTCAGTGCCTTAATTTCTTTTGTGTATATATACACATGTGGAAGTCGAATATGCAAGTTGAATATACTGTAATTCATGTCAGCATTGGGTGGGATATGGAAACACAAACATACCCAGCAGACATCCCCGAAGTTGGAATGCAGCTATCTTTTTGGTGGACGAAAACGGCCACAAGTGCAAAATTTCACCATTGTTGAACCTCAGAGCTCTAGCCAAGGAACAAAGGGGGAAAAAAGGTGACAGTGCTATTCCTTCTTCTGCATTCCCTTCCTCTCCATTGCCTGTGGTTGTAGTTGGTCCAGCATAGCTTGACGCATGATGCAGTCATGGCGCTTCGTTGTGTACCCTCTTTGGTCCTTCTGCTGGTGCTGTGACCTTTTGATTTTTAAAAACAAAAGCTTTTATGGTTTGGGGATTTTTAAGATATAGTTTGGTGGGTTTTTTTTTAGGATATGGTCTGGCTAGGGGGTTTAAGAGGTAAAAAACGTAAGAGGCATCTCATTGGGGTTGCTTGCTTGCTTGGGGCTCATCACGGAAATTGGTGGTTGAAGGTATTCAGAAAGAAATATGCTTGTGTTAAGAGATTAGTGTTTATTCTCTTTTCTTTGTGTGTGTGTGTGTGTGTGTGTGTGTGTGTGTGTGTGTGTGTGTGTGTGTGTGTGTGTGTGTGTGTGTGTGTGAGATCAAATAAAATCAAAATCAAATCAAACCAAATAAAATTTTATTTCCCGATGGTACATTGAGTAAGCAATAAATTTGCTTTTTTTCAAGAGAGAGAGAGAGAGAGGAGAGGAGAGAGAGAGAGAGAGAGAGAGAGAGAGAGAGAGAGAGAGAGAAAGAGAGAAGATGCATATATATTATATCGTGTCATTGTTTTTTAGTTTTAACCAGTTTTTATCCTGGAAGTCAGAATGCAGCTACCTTAACAGTGGGCGATTCTGTTGCATTTACAAAAATTGCACCACTGGTGAACCTCAGAGCTTTAACCACGAAACAAACAAAAAAAAGAAAGAAAGAAAAACAACCAACAAAACAACCAACCAACCAACCAAAGTTGTTTTTATATGTCACTGCAGTATGGAAGGCATCATGTTGTTGTTGTGTGTTCCCCAGCTTAACACTCTGGGGGGTCACCCAGAATGTGCACTCTCACTCACTCATCCCACCTGGGAATCACTGTGAGATTGAAACAGCACACTGAAGGAGAAGTTTGTGCGTATGACTGTTTTCAAGTACCTCACCATATAGGCAGCCATATTCCAACGTCAGAGGAAAAGGCATCAAAACTATATGATATATGATATGGCATGTAGTTTTGGCAGCTTCGGTCAGTTTAGAAATAATTCTCCCTGAATGCTGTTGTCTGTTAAAATCTTTTCCGCTTTTTGAAAGAGTAGGCCATTGTGTGCCGGTTGGAATGGATGACAGTTACAAAACCGCATACACATGGGGACTGGATGTAAAAAAGAAAAAAAGGACATGAGTGCTTAGTCCATTATCCTGGAAAGAAAGAATAAAATGAAAAATTTTAATGTGTGTGTGTGTGTTGTTTCAGGATGACAACAACCCCTTTGTGGCTGTTCAGATGAAAAAAAAGATGTGTGTGTGTGTTGTTTCAGGATGACGACAACCCCTTTGTGGCCGTTCAGATGCACGAGAAACTGCCGCTGACGTAACCCCCCCCCCCCACCCCTCACACCCCCTCAAACACCCCATGATCTGTCTGCACAGGACACCTCCATCCTCCATCCTTCACCCCCTGACCCCTCGACCTCTCACCTTCATCCTTGCCTGCCTCGCTGACCCTGCTCTCTCGCCCTTCTGTTCTCTGTCTCTGTCTCTGTCTCTCTCTCTCTCTCTGTCTCTCTCTCTGTGTCTCTGTCCTCTCTGTCTCTCTCTGTCTCTCTCTCTCTCTCTCTGAGATATTTCCTCACTCAGCATCGCCTTCCAGTTTCAAAGCATGTGCCAGAGTTACTACTGCCAGGAATCATGGTCCGTCTGCCTGTGTGGTGTGTTTGATGTCATATGCCTTGGATATGTAGACATGTGTGAGTGTTATGATTAGTGACTGAGGTGCAGGCTTAATGCTCTCATCTTTATACAGAAGGTTGAAATATGTATGTGTGTGAAGTTTTAGGGGTTTGGGTTGTTGTTGTATTTTTAGAGTATGAAGATTGTTGTCAAAGAAAGTGAATTTCTGATCTATCCAAAAGATGGAAAGAAGCGTATCTGAATGAATTTTTGGGGGATCATGTACATAATCAGTGATGAAGATTTTTGTTTGTCCGTTGTTTTTTTAAATGTATACAAAAGACAAGCATTACTGCTTAGAAGTGAGTGTTGATAGACTTGTTTGTGGAAATTGTGGAAAGCAGTGTTGGGGATTTTGGAAGGAAAGAAGGAAGGAGGGAAAGGAAGCCAAATTGATCATTTTTCCAGATGGTTTTGGGTTTGTGTATCTGTGTATGCCTGTTTTTTGTGACGTCATTTTCTAGGCTTTTTGTAGTGAAGTTAGACATCTTGGTGGAAGGGAACTTTTAGTGGATGACATGCTGTCCTTCTACAGCGTGCTGAATAGCTTTTGGCAGGTCAGACAGCTGGCTAGTGTGCTGTTGGTAGGTCAGACAGCTGTGCTGTATAGCTGTTGGCTGTTGGTAGGTCAGACAGCTGTGCTGTACAGCTTTTGGCAAATCAGACAGCTGTGCTGTATTGCATGGTCAGACAGTGTGTGGATGATGTAGTGCCGAAAAATTACTCAGCTTGTAAAATCTTCCTCGCTTCTGTCCGTTTTCCTTCTGTTTCTTTTTCTTTCCTCATCTCTTCTTCTTTCATTTACTCTCTGTCTTTCTTTCTTTCTGGGTTTTGGGTATGTTTTTTAGTGTTTTTTTTTATCATACTGTTGAGCACCAATATTGTGTGTGACTATTTTTGGTCACGTTTTTCTGCAATCAGACATGTACAGCAGTTTACAGGTATGTGGTTTTCAACCTTAGCGGCTTTTTTCACAACATTCACACTGATTTGCACCCACACTTGAACTGTGACGGCAGACACCTATCTCATTTTGTGTTTTATATACACACACGACGATTGCCTTTCCAATGGACCATTCCAGCGATGTGGAGAGAGGGGGTGGTCTGCTGCATGGGTAACAGCTTGCCCTCCATACTTACTTACCCAGGCTTTGAGCTCTAGAGCCTGGAGCACAACTCCATAGTCTTCTGAGACTGACAGATGTCGACCATTCACACACAATCTCTCCAGTCTTTTGTTCTTACTGGTTTTTGTTATTGTTGTCAGTATTCTTGAAAGGATGAGAGGCTGGACATTGAGAGCATTCCATAGTTTCTGTTTTCTTTGCAGTTGACATCAGAAAGTACAGGGTTGTAGCTATAGGTTTAGAAAGGGGTAGACTAGACTGAAAAACTCTTGAAGGAGGCTAAAGTGAAAAAAAAAGTTGTGTTTACAACATGGCAAGAACATGGTCCTTTATTCCTGATGTCCTTTTGGCAAAAAAACAGGGGAATATGGTCCTTTAATCCCTCCACTGTTCTTTGGAAAAAAAC
>CM060332.1:49088783-49113783 GCA_030674155.1 Stramonita haemastoma | reverse complement strand
GCAGACCTTCCTGCCAAACAAGCAAGCTGTGGATGTATATAACCTGTGATGTGTTCTTTGTATTTTACACCTGCATTTCTGGTATAAACTTTTCTTGTAAACAGCCTTTCTCATATACAGCTTTTTTTTTGCACACAGCCTTTCTTGCATACAGCAATTTTTTGGTTTGTTGTTTTTTTATGTATTGGTTTTGCTGTTCTTTTCACCTTGTAATTATTTTGATTTTTGAAGAGAAAAAGATTTGGTTATTTTGATTTTTGAGAAAAAGATTTGGCCATAGGTTGTTGTCTAGATCTGCTGTGTTGTGTTGTGAAGCCTACACATGACCCATTTCTTTCTTTCTTTTTTTGGAAGAATTTTGCCATCTGTTTTGTTGTGCTATACATGCATTTACATTGCCTGAATATATTTTTTAAAAATGCAGACTGTGTGTGTGTGTGTGTGTGTGTGTGTGTGTGTGTGTGTGTGTGTGTGTGTGTATTTAGTTTTTATTTATTTATTTATTTTATTATGATGATAAAGGAATAAGCACTCATGTGCTTTTTTACATCTAGTCCACGTGTGTATGCAGTTTTATAAATTTGACATCCATTCTGACCGGCACACAATGGCCTATCAGTTTATAGTCTCAGCGGAAAGACTTTTGGGATGGTGGGGGGAGGGGGGATGGAGTCAGCACTGATGTTAACTCCAGAGAAAAATCGTTTTGAATGAGATTCAAACCTGGGTCAGCAGATCATGAGCGCATCACTCTGACCACCAGACTATCCCGTTTCCCAGTGAGTGTTGTGTGTGTGTGTGTGTGTGTGTGTGTGTGTGTGTGTGTGTGTGTGTGTGTGTGTGTGTTTTCCAGTAAGTATGAATGTTCTTTTCTGTTTGACATTAATTTTGTAGTAACAGCAGTGATACACTATATTTCCCATTACTATCAAAACACACAAAATCAGTCTGGAAAACACAGAAATTAATTTTAATGACATTTAAAACTCAGCATGATTTTTTTCTGCTTGACTCCAAATGAATATTTACAGGATTGTACCCTACTCATGGGCTTAAAATACCACTGTGTAAGGACAAGTTTCTGCTTAAAATTGCATAATGAAATGTTTTAACAACTTCACTGGTTTTTCACTTCTGTACTGCTTCTATTGGTGAGGGGATAGCTCTGGTCAGAGCATTCACTTTCCCCCACCCAAGGTTACGCAGCATCAAGCGTGGTTACCAAGTGGATGGGTGACCATTTGTGCGTCTTGGCTTTAGCACAGTCTCCCAGTTCACCCAGCTGTAAATGGGTACTTGCCCTCTTTAGGGTTAGGGAAGGTAAAGCAGCGAGGGAGAGGAGATGGGCGCCGCCCTCAACATGCTGGCCCCTGGAGAAACTGAGGTCTCTGACGCCTTGCTCCCCTACGACCACACAGGTTATGGGACACCTTTTCCTTTTTACCTTTACCTGCTTCTATTATTTATTTTAAAGTACAATAAACTGAACAACTTCATTAGTGTTCTTCTTTGCTTTCACCCCCACCTCCCCACCTCCCCACCTCCCAATGACGTCCTTTGGGAGAGATACAGTACCGTTATCAAAGAACAATTAACAAAATGGAGGAAAAACAATCAACAAAATGGAGAAAAAACCAACTTCCACAAAAATGTGCAGGCAGGCAGGCAGGCAGGCAGATCAGTGTTTGATATAATTATGTGGTGTCAGAAATCTACCCCATGTACAGTACATTGGTCCTTTGTGACATGAAGTACCACCTACCAAAGAAAAATGAACAAAATGGAGGGGGGGGGGGAGCCCACGATAGTAGGCAGGCAGGCAGGCAGGCAGGCAGGCAGGCAGGCAAGCAGACCAGTGTTTGAGGTGTGTGGTGTCAGAAGCCCACCCCCTGTGCAGCACAGCAGGTCTCCAGAGGCAGCAGTGACCCCCCACAGCAAGAGCAGGGCTGGTTTGGATAATTCCAGAGATCATGGGCTGATTCCAACAGAAAGCAGACTGGCTAGCTGCACACTTCATGCAAGTACCCCCCCCCCCCCACTTGTTTGAAGCTGTTGTGGCTGAGTGGTGTGGGAGGGAGGGAGGGGGTGGCTCAACCAGGTTCAACATGAACACAGGCGTACTCTGCTGCAACACTTCACTGCAAATGTTCCGATGCATGACACCCAAAGAAGTTTTTTCAAGACAGAAGTCAAAGCTAGTGGATGAAAATTTCTCAGCAATTATCGTCATTGAACAGAAGGTCGTGTCAGTTCAGATCCCTATATGAAAAAATGCTATCTCACTTCTGCATCCAAGCCAGAGACAAGGACTGTCTTGTGCCGTCCTGTCCTGTCCTTTCCTGTCCTGCCCTGTCCTTTCCTACAATGAAATCTACAATGAAATCCTGAACACCATCGTATCATTACAGTTACCCTACAATGAAATCCAGTACACTACCATTACAGTTACACTACAATGAAATCCAGTACACTACCATTACAGTTACCCTACAATGAAATCCAGTACACTTCCATTACAATTACCCTATCATTACAGCGACCCTACAACAAAATCTAGTACACTACCATTACAGTTACCCTACAATGAAATCCAGTACACTTCCATTACAGTTACCCTATCATTACAGCGACCCTACAACAAAATCCTGTACACTACCATTACAGTTACCCTGCAATGAAATCGTGTTCACTATGATTACAGTTACCCTGCAAATTGGGCCTCTATACCATCATTACAGTGACCCTGCATTGTACAATGTAACCCTCTACACTGCACGCACACACAGTCATAGGGAAGCTGGCATCAGCCACAAGCAGTGTGAACTATGACACTCCTGAAACATTCTTCATGTGGCGAGTGTCTTCGTTTATGGCAAAACCTTCACAGCCCATTTCAGGAGAAAAAGTCCTCTGCAGCTGGAGTATGGCTGCTGACTGTGATCCACGCAATCTGCTCCGGACCCAGTGTGCACTGAAGTCTCACAGTCATTGCCAGTCTGGTTTACGTTCCTTGGTTAGAGCTCCAAGATTCACCAATGGTGAGACTTTGCACATGCAACCGTTTTTGCCCACCATAAAGGTAGCCGCAGTCTGACTTCGGAAAATTCCCAGCTAGCCAGATTAAAGGAGAGAGAGAAAGGCACATTCTGGGAGACCCCAAAGTGTGAAAGCTAGGAAACACTCAACAATATACTTGTAACCCTGATGACGTCATCCTCCAGCCAGGAATTGCATTTTCACCTTGACATGGTGGCACATGGTGATTTTAAACCACAGCACTAACACGCAGCAGGACAGACAGGCAAGGGCATGATGAACGACTGGTTCCTTTTCTGGTGGACTTTGAATCCAGTCAGGATGGTGACAGCCCCACTGACCATGTTCCGCAGAGGTCATGTCCCAGCTGTGACCTCGGTCAGAAGTTCAGCCTTAGGTTGAAGGAAGACTGGTCCCCCAGAGTGCTGTGGAAAGGTGAACTATTGCAGCTGCCCTTGGTATTGACTGTACACTGTGACCTGGTCAAAGCTGTGGTGGGGGTGGTGGTGGTGTCACGGGTAACAGGTAGCCGTCAGGGTCCACTCTAGGCTTCACGGCAGAGGCAGGAACCATGGACTGGGCGTCAGGGTAGGAGACTGCAGCCCTGCTGCTACTTGGGGCGCGGTGGTCTGAACCCCTGGTGGGGGTACCAGCAAGGTCCTCTTTGGCTGAGTTTGATCCCACGGACACTTTACGGGCTGTTGCTCCATGGCGGGTGTCCTTGTCCTGTCTGCCCATAGAGGAGTCAGGGCTACTGGAGGTCCTCCCCATCCTGCCATGCTCTGCCCCAGGGCTGCTGCTGCTGCCGCCCTTAGCTCTCCTCCTGGAGCTGCCAGACCGTGAGGTGGCGCAGTGTGGAGACAGACTGGCTGTGGCACACGGCTCCAGGTGGCCTGATTTGTCAGCAGTGCTGACGGCTCTGGCTGCAGACAGTCCTTTGAAAGTGCTGTACTGATGCGGGGTGACCTGGCCTGGCTTTTCGTAGGGGCTGCAGCTGGTGGGGGCAACGTTGACATAGCTGCCCGTGTTTGAAGTGTAAGGGCTGACAAGGGCATCCTGTGAAAGTCCAGGTCTAAGGTTGTAGTACTTGCCAGAACCTCTAGAACTGGGAGACAGAGCAATGTCTTTGTGAGCAGAATCTGCACCCAAGACATTCTGACCAGGAGAGGGTGGAGATTTCCTGGCCCCGTTTTCCGTTACTGTTGTTGTTGTTGTTGGTGTGGGTCCTGGCAAGGTCATGATAGCTGGACCTTTGTGGCTGGAGTCTCTGACACTTTGGCGGGTGACGCCTGCCCTGTCAGGGAGACTGTTGGAGCCCAGTTTGAGGTCCGGCCTCGCTCTGTGCACAGCGTCTGTTCCCACTGCAGCCGATCCACACAGGCTGGCCTCTTCCCCCTGAAATGCTGGGTTAGACAGGGACATGGCGGCTTCATCCAAGGAGGCGTACACCCCGCCATCCTCATCTTCACCCAGATACCGGTGAGGTTTTGAGGCGGGGAGGGAGGTGGGTGGGGGCACGTAGCGTTCTTCAGGGACCTCACTGTCCCCCACAGAGCTGACGTCGTCATTCTCCTCCCCCTCCTCCTCCTCCCCCACTTTGTCTGAGATGTTGTCGCCCTCCTCCCCATCAATGACGGCCTGTGGACAGGGACGTGACACAGTGAGTGGGGAGAAGAGTCTGACAGTGACTGTTATTATCATTATTATCATAATTATTATTTTTATCATCACTGATATTATACATTTAGTACACTACAAATCGACCAAAAAAAACCCCAACAACAACAAAAAACCCAACAACAACAAAAAACCCAACAACAAAAAACCCAACAACAACAAAAAACCCCAACAACAACAAAAAACCCAACAACAACAAAAAACCCAACAACAACAAAAAACCCAACAACAACAACAACAAAAACATGGTCTATCGCAGTGGTGAAGAAACAAGAAAATAGAAAAGGGAGGCAATATCGTAAAAGACTTATGATTACCTCCCTTCACATGTCACAGCTGAAGGAAGCTAACAGTGTGAAAACTAGTGCTGTTTGTAGCTACTGCCCCTGTTTTTCTTGATATAAAATACAAAAAAAGAACCCTAACATCGTTCATTTCTGTTAATAAGTTTGTGTTTTACAGTTGAATCATCTAAATGACAGAAAACATTGACATTCTGCATTATAATTATTATATACGTAAGTATTTTTGTCAGTACTTAAGCGCCACAACGTACTGCAAACTGTCAGACTGTCTGATGAGGACAGAAGTTCTCAAAGGGAGGGTTGCGGGTAGAGGAAAAAGAGGAAGACCACCAACATCCTATACTGCCAACATCACTGAGGTCAGTGGTCTGGGAAGGCTACAGGAGATGGTAGAACTCAGCAGAGACAGAGAAAGACAAATTATGGTGGCAGAGAGAGAGAGAGAGAGAGAGAGAGAGAGAGAGAGAGAGAGAGAGAGAGAGAGAGAGAGAGAGAGAGAGAGAGGAGGGGGGGGGGGGTACCTGTTTTGAGGAGACACTGGGCAGATTTCTGGCTTTCTGGTGTTTTCCTCTATGGGAATTCCTGCTCTTCCTCCTGCTCTTGGTCGACAGTCCGCCCCCCTCCACTCCGTCTCTGAAAAACAAAACAAACATGGCGGCTTTGAAGCAGCTTCCTTCATTATTTTTGGCATAAGACGACACACAAAGCCCTGGGGGTCAATGCACACATGTGCACATGTTCAAGATCCCCCTGTCTTTACTGTGAGAATTTGTCTGCTATGGCCTGTGGTACGGATGACACAGGTGTGCCCAGCATGCATTCTGCAGGTTTGAGGATAGGTTTCAGGACTTCAACCATCTCAACAGCCCGCCCCACACCGTATAGTCTTCAACACATTCTTCCCGGAGAGAAGCGCAGTCTACATCGACGGTGGTCTAGAGGTAATACACCTGCTTAAAAAGCCAAAAATCCTGGGTTTGATCCCTGTTTGTGCCCCAAACTCCCCCCCCCCCCACATACACACACATCCATCCCTAGTTATTGGCTGTGGCAGGCAAGTCTGCTGTGCTGTTTTCTTACCGGAAGTTGTGGCGATGACGATGACGACGGCGTCGATGAAGGAAGACGAGGCAGGTGACGACAGCAGCGATGACGGTGAACATGGCGATCACCACCCCCGCCACCCCTCCTCCTCCCCCAGGACCTGCCCTCCCCCCAACTCTGTACCTGAACACACGGGGATGCAGTCAGGATGATGATGATGATGATGATGATGATGATGATGATGATGATGATGATGATGTACAGTCATGACACAATTTCTGGCTTTAATTCTCCTTTAACTATAATTCATCACGCAATTTCTTTTTCTTAATTCTCCTTTAACTATAAGTCTTTACGAAATTTCTTTTCTTGCTTGTCCTTTAACTATGAGTCATTACGCAATTTCTGACCTTATTTCTACTATAAGTCCTGACACAATTAATTTTCCAGCGTTGCGTGTTGTTTATCATGATATTTTCTTTAGGTCCTTATGAGTTTATTTTGTTTTTATGAGTTGTAACAATGTTGTAGCTAAAACTATTTTTGGTGGGTTTTTCTTTGGTTGTATTTTGCTTGTTTGGTTGCTGCTTCATTTTTGTTAGTTTGTTATTTAATGTTAAAATGGGTCGTTGTTGTTGTTGTTGTTTTTTTCTTTTTTGGGGGGGGGGGGGGGTGTTTTGTTTTCTTTTATGCTAGATTAGATGGGTTTGATGAAAAAAAAGCATATTCATTGCTTACTCAATGTACCATCTGGAAAAAGAAATTGACTTTGGCTTGGACACCCTCTCTCCCCCCCTCCCCACACACACAATGTCCACACTCACCCACAGCCACACCCTCGTTGCTGGGAATGAGGGCAGGACTGGCAGCCGGTGACCCCACCAGAATCCTGGTGATGACCATGGGGGTGGTGGTGGTCACTGTGACCCTTGGTGTCAAGGTCACCGCTGATGATGACGTCACCTCCCCGGCTGAGGGGCCCCTACTGCTTATCTCCCCTGGCGTGCTGGGCACAGGGGGCGCCACTGTGCTCATGGCCGTGGTGGGGGTGGGGGTGGTGATGGTGGGGGTGGGGGTGGTGTAATCTGGAGTCGTTGGGGGTGGGGGAGAGGGGGTGGAGAGGATGGAGGGGGTTGGTGGGGCTTCAGTTGTACAGGGTTTGGTCGTTGTGGCGATGGTAGTTGTAGTGGTGGTGGTGGTGATGGTGGTGGTGGTAGGGTGGGTGGTGGAGGTGGTTGGGACGGGAGTGGTGAAGTGGGGGGGAGGGGTGGGGTGTGTGACCCGGGTGGTCAGCGGGGGTGGGGGTGGTGGGGTGACCGGCCTGACTGGGAAAGGGTAGGGAGGGAGGGCAGGGCGTGGAGTGAGGGGGAAAGGGAAATGGGGTATTACCGGGGTGGTGGTGGTGGTGGTGGTGGTAGTGGTGGTGGTGGTTGGGGTAGAGGTGGTGGTAGTGGTGGTGGTGGTTGGGGGTGGTGGTGATGGGGAGGGTGGTGGTTTCACGTTGTTCTGGCGTAAACCTGTCCATCCGAAATGTTGAAGTCAACATCACGTCATAGGAGATCAATATATTTTGCATCAATATCACGTCATAGGAGATCAACATATTTTACATCAACACACGTCACAGCACATCAACGTATTTTACATCAACATCACTTCACAACAAGTCGACATCTTTTCTCAGCGAATCAAAAGATGAAAAATCTTATCCAATGACATGTTAAATCAAAAGATCAAAATATTATCTTAACCCCCTCCCCCCAAAAAACAAAACAAAACAAAACAAAACAAAACTCGTTATGCCAAACGTCATGGTGTTCTTTCCTCTGTCCAGAGACCATCACCCCTTTCATTGCTGGTGTATTCTATTCACTGTTTACACAGAAACAATGGCCCTTTTGTGGACACATCAGAAAGAGCATTTACTGTGACAGTCGCCATAGCAAACCAAGATTCTTTTTCGCTTTTTTCTTTTTCCTTTTCTTTCTAACTTTTCAGCAGTAGCAGCAGCAGCAGCAGCAGCAGCAGCAGCAGCAGCAGCAGCAGCAGCAGCAGCAGCAGCAGTAGTAGATCATCATCATCATCATCATCATCATCATCATCATCATCATCATCATCATCATCATCATCATCATCATCAACAGAGGGATCAAGAATGATAATGATGGTGACAATTGGAAAAAAAAAGATTATCTTCATTACGCTTTTCCTACAGCTCCAAGTACTGACCACAAGGTAACGTAAAGGTAAAGGTGTCCCATAACCTTTGTGGTCGTAGGGGAGCGAGGCATCAGAGACCTCAGCTTCTCCAGGAGCCAGCATATTGAAGGCGATGCCCATCTTCTCTCCCTCGCTGCTTTACCTTCCCTGACCCTAAAGAGGGCAGGTACGCATTGACAGTTGGGTGAACTGGGGGGGGGGGGGGGGGGGGGGGGGGACTATACAGAAGCCAAAGCATGCAAACGGTCATCCATGCTGGAGATCATTTCTCTGTTTTAGAAATGATAAAGTATTTTGAATTGAAATGAATTGAGTTGAATCCCGTCCCCTACCACAAGGTAACTATAACAAACAAATACTAAAACCTAATAAAGCCAACATCCCCAAACAACAGAGCAGTCAGTGCAGTACTGACACCAGTGGTAGCGCTGCCTCTGTCTTGCCGCACTCAGGGCGTGCTGCAGGAACCTCCTGATGCGTTGCGTCTCTCGGCTGACCCGCAGGGCACAGCGCAGCGGGATGCAGCGCCGGCACCGCTGCCAGTTTCTGCCGCGCAGCGCCGCAGGGTGCAGCCCCGTCTCCACCATGGTCTCCATGGCCTCCTCCACCTCCTCCCCCAGAAAGCCCCCCCTCCCCAGCACCTCCAGGGGGCCGTACCCCCCCACCCCCGGCACCAGCCACCCCACCAGCCCCGTGCGAAGGCCCTGCCGGTATTGACACACCAGTGCGCGTGTACTGCGGTAAGTGCAGGTGTACCCTGCCCAAAGAAAGGAGGAAGTCAGGGTCAGTGGAAGCTGGTCTGTGGGGGAAGTCTGGATACACATACACGGCACGCACGCACGCACGCACACACACGCACGCACGCACGCACGCACGCACGCACGCACACACACACACACACACACACTGACCGACGCTACAGCCCAGTGGTCAAGACGGTTCGACTTCAATCCCATGGGTCAATGAAGTAATAGGTTCAAATCTCGGCGGCATCTGGTAAAACATGGGTGGGATTTTTTTTACGATCTGTCAGGTCAACTTCAAGTGCAGTCCTGCCAGAGCTCTTATGCATATATAGACATGCAGAAGATCAAATATTTACGTTAAAGATCCTGTCATTCATGTCAGCGTTTGGTGGGTTATAGGGAACCACGAACATGCCCAGCATATATCCCTGACATCAGAATGCAGCTACCTTCCTGGTGGGCAAAAAACCAGTCGCATAGGCAAAATCTCACCATTGAAGAACCTATAGCTCTAGCTGATGAACAAAACTTTGAAAAAAAATTAACAAACGGAAATCAACGAAAAAAGAAAACAAACAAACAACTAACCAAAAATAACCCCCAAAGAAAACAACAGTGACACAAATAAAACCTCAACAGGAAAGACAACTCACGTGCAGTGGTGGTGACGGTGACGAAAGTGACGTCATAGGTCAGGCGGTCAGCGCGGTCCGGCAGGAAGGAGGGGGGGAAGGGGAGGCGGCAGCGTCGGCGGGTGTGACAGATGCAGTGACTGAAACTGCAGGGGACAGACAGCACAGAAATGCCTTTAGTGTAAACTACTCCTCCCTTTCCTGCCGTGTGTGTGTGTGTGTGGTGTGTGTGTGTGTGTGTGTGTGTGTGTGTGTGGTGTGTGTGTGCGTGCGTGCGTGTGTGTGTGTGTGTGTGTGTGTGTGTGTGTGTGCGTGCGTGCGTGATGTGTGGTGTGTATGTGTATTGTTGTGTACTGTATTGTATTGCACTAGATTGTATTGTATTATATACAGCTTCTCTAGGGGCCAGCATGTAGAGGGAGGCGCCCATCTTCTCTCCTCGCTGCTTTACCTTCCCTGACCTAAAGAGGGCAGGTACCCATTTTCAGATGGGCAAACTGGGAGACTGTACAGAAGCCGAGGCGCACACAAACGGTTACCCATCCCATTGGTAACCACGCTCCATGCTGCTGAACCTTAGCTTGGGAAAAAAGCGAGAAGTGCTCTGACCACTGAGCTATTGACTCAAAACTATACAACAGTAGCTCTTGGCTAAAAAAAACCTACAACAGTAATGCTTGGCTCAAACCTACATGTACACAACAGTAGCTGACTTAATGCAAACACTTGTGGACTTTTGATACCATTGCTTTACCTTACCTTTCCACATTGCGCACAATGTCATAGGTGACGTTGCCATGTAACGTTATTTTGCCAGGCTGCCGAACAGGACACTGCAGCTGTCTGATGACGCAACACGATGACATCACTGTGTTTAACTGGTTGCCTGCAAAAAGGAGAGTGTCATGGATAAGGAATGCTTGGGCCCAAAACTTTTACCCTATCCATTAGACCATGAGTGGTGGCATGGGTGCTAGCCTTTCGGATGAGACTAAACCGAGGTTCCCTGTGTTTCACATAATTATTTAGCGCACCTATAAAAACCCACGGCAACAAGAGAGTTGTCCATGGCAAAATTCTGTAGAAAAAAAGCTACTGTGATAGGGAAACAAAATAAAGTTGCAGACAGAAAAAGAAAAAAATGGGTGACGCTGCTCTTGTGCCGACACACTCTTCTAGGGGAGAGCATCCCGAATTTCAAGCAGAGAAATCTGCCGTGACTTAAAGTAGTATAAAATGGGAAAATGTAAACACACACACACACGAAATCAACTTGTGGGATTACATGAGAAGGAAAGAAGGTGGTGAGTGATTTCATTCCAGGTCTTCTGTGGGACTGGTGCAGCTGAGGTTTTGTTCCTGTGTGCATCAGGACAGGAATGGACAAAAACAGAGCTTTCAGAACTTGTTAAAGATATTTTTTATTATTATTTAAGAAATTGGTGGTGGGGGTGGTGGTGGGGGGTGTTAAAACATAGCTTCCCCGTGGGTCTGTCAGTGTAAACAGCATCTCCATTTTCTGGAGATCCTGTGCTGGGAATTCCCTTTTCTATCCTCTCTTTGTTTCTGCCTTGTTCCTTTTCTTCCTGTCACCGTCTTCTTGTCTATGTTCTGCCTCCTTGGTTCATTTTTCTGCCTTTTTATCCACAAAAAAGACTTAAAAGAGAACAATTTTCTCCCATGCTGAAGTCGATGTGCTGGGCTGACTTGTCAGGTGACTTATGGTCAGTGCAATGTATTTTCGCTCCTGTGACAGACAGCAATAGTTGCTGTCTGAGCGTTCAACAAAGAAGAAGAAACATGGCTGGCACTGTGTGTGTTTGTTATTTCCTTGCTCTTGTCTTTGACAGTGCCTAGGACACAGCACAGGCTGACAGCACCCAGTGTTAGTGTCAGCTCTTCCTCTTTTCCTGTGAGCTGAAAAAAAACAACCTTCCATTGATTGGGATATAATTATTCAAGGTCGGTCATCATTGATGTGTCCCCCATCAAAGAGCTATCATAATTCATTTTGATGTCTCATTGTCATTTTCACATTGCATATGCTTTTCCCCGCCATAAAACAACTGAAGAGGAATGATTATTCATCTTGATGTTTATCTTGTTGTTAATCTAACATTGCATGTGCTTTTCCCCCACCATGGAACGACTGTAGGTAAAAAAAGGTAAAGGTGTCCCATAACCTATGTGGTCGTAAGGGAGCGAGGCATCAGAGACCTCAGCTTCTCTGGGGGCCAGCACATTGAGGGCGGCGTCCATCTCCTCTCTCTCGCTGCTTTACCTTCCCTGACCCTAAAGAGGACAGGTATCCATTCACAGCTGGTTGAACTAGGGGACTATACTGAAGCCAAGGCGTGCAAATGGTCACCCATCCAATTGGTAACCACGCTCAATGCTGCTTAACCTTGGCTGGGGGAAAGCCCTTACCACTGTCCCCACAGCAACTGTAGAGGAATGATTAATCATTTAGATGTCTGGTTATTAATTTAACAGTGCATGCGACTTTTCCGGCAATAGAACCAGTGTCCTGTTTCCCTGTGTCCTGTCAAAAGTTCAGCAGTTTTTCACACACCTCAGTGACCACTATGCTTGCCTTCACCTGCCATCACTGTGCCATGACGTTTCCTTGTTTTAATCCCAGAACAAGGACCCTTATGTTTTCTTGTCTCTGGCCTTGGCCTAAAGTGTGTCAGCTTTTTCCGTGACGTCAGCACAATGCCCAGACCTGAAAGTGATAGTGATGTGATGTGAAGTGAAGTGAAGTGAAGTGATGTGAAGTGAAGTGAAGTGAAGTGAAGTGATGTGAAGTGAAAGTGAAGTGAAGTGAAGTGAGTGAAGTGATGTGAAGTGAAGTGATGTGGGTGTGATGTGAAGTGAAGTGATGTGATGTGATGTGAAGTGAGTGAAGTGATATGATGTGAAGTGATGTGAAGTGATGTGAAGTGATGTGAAGTGAAGTGATGTGAAGTGAAGTGAAGTGATGTGAAGTGAAGTGAAGTGATGTGATGTGAAGTGAAGTGAAGTGATGTGAAGTGATGCCTTGCTGTAAAGTGCTATAGGCATGACCTTCGTCATTCCAGGGCCAGCTCTACTCTTGGTATATTCAATTTCATTTAAGTGTTTTCAGAAATTGTGATATTAGACCTACGAAGAAAGAAGCAGGGTGGGGTGGGGGTGGGGGGTGGGGGTGGTCTGGATCCTGGTACATCAGCCAACACACAGTGCAGCTCCCATGAAGACAGTGTACAATCATTGTAGTTTACTTTCCTCTTTGTCGTCGTTCAACGCTCAGACAGCAGCCATTGTCTGTCAAATCAGCCAAAATGCAGCCATTGTCTGTCAAATCAGCCAAAATGCCTTGCGCTGCCGTCAAGCGCCTGACAAGTCAGGCCCAGTGCATCCCACTTCGGCATGGGAGAGAACTGCTATCTTACTTAAGTTTTTCTGGGAAGAAAGGCATGGGGAATGGACCAAGAAGGTAGAAAATACACAAAAAGAAGTTGAGGGAAGAAAAGGAACAAGGCAGAAAGAAAGAGAAAGATAGACAAGAGGGAATTCCTAGCACAGAATTTCCAGAAGATGGGGATACTATTTGTACTGACAGGCCCCAGGCAGGACTTGACAGGGTCTGTAGGTTTCTGGCTGTGATTGTGATGTGGCTGCAGTGTAATGTAACAGTAGTGAGGGCTGTATGGATCTCTCTCTCTCTCTCTCTCTCTCTCTCTCTCTCTCTCTCTCTCTCTCTCTCTCTCTCTCTTCTCTCTCTCTCTCGTATGACATCATTATCAATTTTGTTTCCAGGGGATATTGGATTCAGGTGGTCTTCTTAGAAGCAGGGTTAATGAATGAAAACATGTGATCTGTGTTTGTTCGCAGTTTTAGTCTCAGCCAGCACTGACTGCGTGTTTATGAAATAATTATGTATGAATGGATGTACGCCACTGTGTTGCCAAGGTCTAAGCAAAACCTGGGAGAAGTCATGATTAATTAGGTTTTCCTTTTTGACTTTTTCTTCCTTTACACCTTGACATGTTTTTATGGCCATTGGCCGATGCGCATTAAACAACTTCAGAGTTCGGAGTTCTCTCTCTCTCTCTCTCTCTCTCTCTCTCTCTCTCTCTCTCTCACCTTAGTGTGGAATGTACAACAAATATCAGTGATGTATACCCCTTCAAATGGGGCCATGGCCTTTTTTGAATAAATTATTGTCATTGTCATTCTCTCTCTATGATATTATATATATATATATATATATATATATATATATATATATATATATATATATATATATATATATATATTATATATATATATATATATATATATATATAATATATCACCAGACTGCTTTAATCCTTGAAAAACTAAAAGAGTAAAGGTCAGTTATTCAATGGGTCATTATCTGTTCCCGCCATAACATTTTCTGCAGTGTCATCATTTTCTCCCATTTCAATCCCCGATACTATTTCAGAACATACATGTAGTGGTCAGAGGCAGATTATTTCTTGTGTGCAGAACTGTGCCAGTAAAGAGAAGCATTCTGTCACAGTCCTCAACCTGACTTTAAAAAAAATCTAAGTATTTGTGAATATTGTTTCTAAATTGTCATTACTGACTTGGTTTTTGTTCATGAAAGATTCGAGTAAATTCGAATGTTATTTTTTTTACAATGATATCAACTTCTCTGGTTGGTGTCGTGTGTCTTTACTTTTTTTGTTTTAGTGCTTTTGCTTTGGTTACTTTCGTTTCGGATTTTGGTGCTATTGTTTGTATTCCATTATTTCTGCTGTTTCCCACTTTCACTGCAGTCATTCATCCAGCCCAGCTGGGTAGCCGGTGCTTGTGCAGCGGAACTGACTACACTGACCGTACCTGGCACGCAGCTTGTGCTTCACTGTAGAACTGTGCGGGGAAGAATAGGGGGGGGTGTTTGGGTAATCAAGAAGGTCACGCTATTTTGCACTGGGCCCTTGACCTTGAATGAGTTATTGCTGGATTTGCATGCTGGTGATATGTGCTATTTATGCTTCTTTTATGTTTTAAGGTGGAAGATTTTTGTTTTGGTTCCTCTTCTCTCTCTCTCTCTCTCTCTGCTCCTCATTCTCTCTCTCTCTCTCTCTATCTCTCTCTCTGCTCTCTTCTTGTCCTTGATGAGACTTTAATACGAGTCGTTCGAACGTGCAGAACTGTTGCGACACGTTATCCTGTTTACGCTTTTCGTAAGAGTTAGGCCATCGTGTGCGGTGGACGATGACATTTTACAAAACTGTATACACACGGGGACCGGATGAAAAAGCACATGATTGCTATTCTGTTATCCTCGATATAAAAGATGAATAATAAATAATATATCTCTCTCTCTTCCCTCCCCTCTCTCCCCCCTCCCTCTGGTGGTAAATGGGAGCCAACACCACTGTTTCGGCATTGCAGACTCCGAGTCCTACTCCTACCTCCACGTGCTGCCACCAGGGAACGCTTACAGCAGAGGGCTGCTATCTGTCATAAGACAATGACAAACTGCTGATACAGATCCCTTTGCCTCCCCAGTGGAGATGCCAGGGCCTGACAGTACAGACAGCATCCTCACTGTCTGGACATTCTGTGCAAGGAATACCCTCTTTTTTTCCCCATATCTTTGTTTCTGACTTCTTGGTCCTTTCTCCTGCCTTTTGCCCCAGAAAGACCTAAAAGTTAGCAGTTTTCTCCCACGTTGAAGTCAGATGCGCTGGGTCTGACTTGTCAGGCGCTTAACGGCAGCGTAAAATAATTTTGCTCATCTTATTCTTCGTCCACCTCTCAGACAGCAACTGGATTTCTTTGCCCAAAACTCCACATGACAAAAACTAACACAGCAGACTATTCTACCATGGGTGTATCATGACTGATCCATTGTTGAATGGAAAAGTGTGAAAAAATCGGTGATGTAACAATCAGATGGTGAACGCTGTGCTGAATATGAATGTTATGTTGATCATCATTCCATGATGTGGTAACATCGTCCATGATCAGAGTGTTGCAGGTGTTGTTGGAAAGTTTCTGCACTGTTTGTTTCATCCATGACCCTCTGTCCCCATGTCAAAGGGCATATAAACCAACCCCATTAAATACAGATTGTATTGACCAGGTGTCTATGTCTCAGTTCCCTATGTCAAAGGGCTTAAAGCCTACCTCATTAAATACAGATTGTACATGTCCAGCTTTTTGCGTCACTGTTGGTTTTGTACATGACGTAAATCGAATTAATCAAAGAAAACAAAAAGGCATGCATCTGTGACTGGCGTGATTGACTTATAAAACTTTAACAGCAGTCTCTCTCTCTCTCTCTCTCTCTCTCTCTCTCTCTCTCTCTCTCTCTCTCTCTCTCTCTCTCTCTCTCTCTCTCTCATCCTCCTCTCATCAACACAATACACACACACTCTAACAGTGACTCACCCAAGGCAAAAGTCAGGAAGTGTTGCAGATCTCCCAGTTCCTGTCCCCCCACAGGACAGACACACACCATCCGCACCCCCACCACCACCACCAGCACCCACAACAACATGGCGTCCTCTGGATCCCTGAGGGACACAACACACAGCACAGTTTGCCTTCCTCTGCCTGATGCCTGCTAGTCTCTGATCAGTCACACAACCTGCCCAGTATGGACTGTTTCATTGTTCGTCACCACTGCCACATTCACACCTTCAGAAGGAAAAGGAGAAGAGGAAGGTGGAGGAGGAAGAGGAGGATGAGGAACAGCTGTAGCGTTGTTCAAGACATGGGAGCATGTCTCCTGTGTAACAAGAGCATGGTAGAATCATCAACATATACACACACTGGTGCTGAGTTGTCCCTGTGTGTGTGTGTGTGTTGTTTTTTTTTTAAAGTTCTGCCCACTGGCACACACAGAGATGTGGAATGGCAGATGCCTGACAATGGCACACTGTAGGGGCCCTACTGCCAGCACCTCTTGACCTTGATGACCCCTACTTTCAGACCTCTTGACCTTGATGACCCCTACTTCCAGCACCTCTTGACCGTGCTGACTCCTATTGACTGCACCTCTTGACGTTGCTGACCAGTGGGCAGGCAGCTGATCCCCCCACTATGTCTTTACTTTGAACAGATCTCCATCTTCTGTTCGGACATGGAGTGTTGTACTTAACAGTCAGTAATAAGATGTCATGGCCGACAGGAGGACTCCACGAATCAAAGCCTTTTGAAATGACGAGAAATTGATTTGAAAACTCCAGCAAAAGTTTTGTAAGACTGTCACATCCTGAAGTCTGTTTTGCTTTTAAAAGGACGTTGGCATTGATGTGCTACAGTTAACAAACACGTACCACACTGTTCCCACACCCACACTTCAGTTATTCCACAGTGGTAACACTAAAGAGCACAACCCTTGCTTTCCATTGACTCAATGGTTTTTTTCTCGAAGAGCAACTTTGCACTTCTTCTGAGAGGTCTCAGAACTGTTAGAGTGTGGTATATCCAGTCAGTTTGGGAAACCTCTGGCAGAAAAAAGACACACTCTCCATCTTTGCTGAGTGCAGGAAAGAGCAAGCAGAGCATGTCACAGCACGTCACACAGCCAGGGGAAGAGGAGGAGGAGGTGTAGCGACATGTGCTTGCTGCAAACCCTGCACACAGAGTGTGGTGAGGGCCCACACCGCCACTGTAGTAGCTTGTCCTCACAGGAATAATGGGCCCCCAACACTTCCGACGTTATGGCAAGAGAAGATTTATTCATACACAGCTAAAAAAAGGGGGGAGGAAAAGAAAAGAAAAAGGAGAGGAGAAAAACCTCATCTATTTTATATCATTTCCCTTTCCTTCTATTCTTAGCCATCTCTCTCTCTCTCTCTCTCTCTCTCTCTCTCTCTCTCTCTCTCTCTCTCTCTCTCTCTCTCTCTCTCACTCCCCTCTCCCCTCTCCGTTGATTATGGCTGATCCTGTCTTTGTTCCATCTGCGTTGTCATCTACTGAGTCCAGCACTGTGAGTGAGTGTTGTATGCAGAGAGAGAGAGAGAGAGAGAGAGAGAGAGAGAGAGGGGGGGGGGGGGGTTGCCCTGCCACTGTCCCACATCACGTCACGGGACGTGGTCTCAGCCAGGCTGGTCCTTGGCGGCCTGATGTCATCCATCATCTCCTGACGTTGCAATGACGTGCTCGTGACGTGATCAGAGACCGTAGTTACCTCTCCGTCACCTCACCGCTGCTATCAGTGACCGAATTGAAGACAGCTCTGTTACCAGAGAGAGAGAGAGAGAGAGAGAGAGAGAGAGAGAGAGAGAGAGAGAGAGAGAGAGAGAGAGAGAGAGAGAGAGAGAGAGAGACGCACACACACACACACTCACACACACACACACGCACACACTACAGAAAAACAGAAGGAAAGAGAGGAGGGGGCATCAGACATGTTAACAGTGTGGCCAGGAGACCTCACAGACTGACATCCACCGGGCTAGCAGATTGGGGTGAGTGTGTGTGGGGTGGGGTGGGGGTGGGGGGTGCTAAGAAACCTGTACAGAGCACAGACTGACTGACATCTATAGATACAGCAGACTGGGGGGTGTGTTTTTATTTTTTATTTTATTTATTTCATTCTTTTAATTCTTTTTTTCTATCAAGGATAATAGAATAAGCACTCATGTGCTTTATTTTCATCCAGTCCCCGTGTGCATGCGGTTGTGTAAATCTTGTCATCTGTTCCCACCGGCACACAATGGCCTATTCTTACGAAAAGCGGAACAGGGTTTAACGTGTGCGCAAGATGTTCTGCGTGCGTTCGCACACGGGGCCTCGGTTTACAGTCTCATCCGAAAGACTTTTAGGGAGAGTGGAGTCAGCACTGATGTTAACTCCAGGAGAAAAATCCCGGGTTGTCAAATTGCCAGTGCAATGTTCTGACCATTATGCTATCCCGTCACGGGGGGGGTGGGGGGTGGGGGGGTTGAGTGTTGCTTACAGACCTGTACAGAGCACAGAATGATAGCAATAGAGACGTCAGACTGGTGGACAGCATGGCAAAGCGCTAGAGACCTGTACAGAGCACAGTCAGTGACACCATGGTGAGAGTTGAACCTGCCTTCCTTCACCACCCCCGATCTTCCCAGCGTCTGAGGGTTAACTTTGTAGTCATTTTCAGTCCTCTGTAGTTATTTGTAGTCCTCTGTAGTCATAGTCCTCTGTAGTCATAGTCCTCTGTAGTCATTTTCAGTCCTCTGTAGTTTCTGTAGTCCCCCGTAGTCCTCTGGCGATCTGCTTTTACCCACAGACATTTGGCCTTCAACAATGACCTGTCAGGGTGTCCATACATTCAGAAGGCTACTTTGTATCGTGTTTGTGTCATGTTTGTGTCATGTTTGCGTCATGTTTGTGTCATCATGGTTATGGCTCTACATCTTGCAGCTATATCACAAAGTTTTTCTCCCCATTTTTTCTGTATGACTCCTGTTCTGTTCCTGGCCAGTAGTCTGGCTTTGGGTTGACAGTTGAAAAAGAGAAAGCAGGTTTGGGCGTGTCCTGACAGAAGCAACAGGCACATGGGCATGTTTAAAGGCAGACTGTGGGCCTCTTCAATGTTGTATTACCATACCTCTCTTTGTATTACAAGACGCACATGCCATATTTAAAGGCAGACTATGTGCCCACTTCAACCTTGAATTACTCTGCCTCTTTATGTTCTATAGATGCACATGTCGTCATGGTTAAAGGTAGACTGTGCGGCTCTTCAGTGTTGAATTACTCTGCCTCTCTTTGTCTTACAGAGGCACATGCTGTCATGGTTAAAGGTGGACAATGCGCCCACTTCAATGTTGTATCACATTGTAGGCCCATGTGTGCCGGTGGGAATAGATGACAAGATTTACAAAACTGCATACACACCGGGACTGATGTAAAAAAAGCACATGAGTGCTTATTCCATTATCCTTGATACAATACAATAAAATAAATATAAAAGAATAAAATAAATAAATAGATGATATTACTACACCTCTCTTTGTATTACCAGAAACACATCTTGTCATGGTAAAAGGTGGACAATGCACCCACTCAACATTGAATCACTCTGCCTCTGAAGTGTTTGTCCAACAGCAGCACATCTTGTCATACTTATTTAAAGGTGGACCATGCGCCACTTCAACATTGAAGCACTCTGCCTCTCAAGTGTTTGTCCAACAGCAGCACATCTTGTCATACTTATTTAAAGGTGGACCATGCGCCACTTCAACGTTGAAGCACACTGCCTCTCAAGTGTTTGTCCAACAGCAGCACAGCTTGTCATATTTAAAGGTGGACCATGCGCCACTTCAACGTTGAAGCACACTGCCTCTCAAGTGTTTGTCCAACAGCAGCACAGCTTGTCATATTTAAAGGTGGACCATGCGCCACTTCAACGTTGAAGCACACTGCCTCTCAAGTGTTTGTCCAACAGCAGCACATCTTGTCATACTTATTTAAAGGTGGACCATGCGCCACTTCAACGTTGAAGCACACTGCCTCTCAAGTGTTTGTCCAACAGCAGCACATCTTGTCATACTTATTTAAAGGTGGACCATGCGCCACTTCAACGTTGAAGCACACTGCCTCTCAAGTGTTTGTCCAACAGCAGCACAGCTTGTCATATTTAAAGGTGGACCATGCGCCACTTCAACGTTGAAGCACACTGCCTCTCAAGTGTTTGTCCAACAGCAGCACAGCTTGTCATATTTAAAGGTGGACCATGCGCCACTTCAACGTTGAAGCACACTGCCTCTCAAGTGTTTGTCCAACAGCAGCACAGCTTGTCATATTTAAAGGTGGACCATGCGCCACTTCAACGTTGAAGCACACTGCCTCTCAAGTGTTTGTCCAACAGCAGCACAGCTTGTCATATTTAAAGGTGGACCATGCGCCACTTCAACGTTGAAGCACACTGCCTCTCAAGTGTTTGTCCAACAGCAGCACAGCTTGTCATATTTAAAGGTGGACCATGCGCCACTTCAACGTTGAAGCACACTGCCTCTCAAGTGTTTGTCCAACAGCAGCACAGCTTGTCATATTTAAAGTGGACCATGCGCCACTTCCACGTTGAAGCACACTCCCTCTCAAGTGTTTGTCCAACAGCAGCACATCTTGTCATATTTAAAGGTGGACAATGCACCCACTTCAACCTTGAAGCACACTGCCTCTCAAGTGTTTGTCCAACAGCAGCACAGCTTGTCATATTTAAAGGTGGACCATGCGCCACTTCAACGTTGAAGCACACTGCCTCTCTTTTTAAACCTTGGTGGAGGACAGCACCACCACTGACTGTTATTGTACTGTCCTTTGATCCAGCAGAAAAACGTACAAAATGACAATGACCCCCCCCCCTCCCTCCCCACTCTCATTATTGACCCTCCCCCTCCCTTCTCTCCTCTTCCTCTAGCATCTTAGAGTGCTAAAAAAACCTTCAATGAAATTAAAGAACATTGTTGTTCGTTACAAAGTCTTGTTGACTGACTGGCGAAAAGCGTAGCAGGCAAGTCTATGTGTGGAGTGGTTTGGTTTGGTTTGGTTTTAGCTTCTTTTATTTTACAAAGACTACCATTTTATCTGCACACATTTTCAGTTGTGTGCAATTCATTCTCAACTTAATATCTTACTTTATTTTGTACACATTCACAAATTTCGTGGTGGACAACTTTGACCACCTTTTTCCATCTGAAACCTACAACAGCTACAAACCATTTCATACATGGATTATGTAAATGTTTTTTGTTGTTTGTTTCTCGACAAAAACTGGTTTTCAAATTGCAGTACCAAGAAAGATGTCTGACTGCAGTCTTAAAGCTTTTGACCATGAACTTTACATGGTGTTACGCAGTTTGTCCGAAATACCTTACAAAAAATACTTAACAAGAAAAACAAAACAAACAACAAACACATATCGTTTTCTTTCAGGTAACTTGAAGTTTACCTGTTTTTGTGTGAAATTATGCCGATTTCAATACGTGTTCTTTATCAGTAGGGGTGAAGGGGGGGGGGGGAGGGGGGTGACAAGACAGTCTGGTGGTCACAGCGCTGAGCACACGCTCTGAGGGCCTGGGTTCAAACCGCCACTGAGGCAGCTGTTCAAGGGGATTTTCCCATGGGGTTAACATCAACACTGACTTAATTCCCCGGGAAATCCTTCGGATGAGACCAAGATCTCGTGTGCGAACGCACACTGAACATTTTGCGCACACGTTAATACCTGTTTAGGAAGAACAAACCATTGCGTGCCAGTAGGAACGGATAACACTTTTAAAAAAAGTGCATGAAAACTATTGGTGTGTTTAGACACCATCCCGAAGCTGAAGTGTGGGTGCCTTACTGGGGTAAAGCGGTTGCACAGGCAAGATCCCACGTAGCCGAGGAACAGAAAAAATCATTCACAAAACGAAAAACATCCTTGAGAAAGTAAACAGAGGTAAGAGCCAACTTACCAGTGTGTTGTACTCAACAACAACAACAACAACAACAACAACAACAACAACAACAACAACAACAACAACAACAACAACATTCAACTCTGCACAGAAAAAAAACAGGTGTTGAAAGCATGCTGAGGAATAAACACCTTGATGTGCAAGTTATATCAGACATTAATAAAAAATCTTTTCCGTGTACTTACACTTGTAAAGGACAAAGACAAAGTTATATCAGACATTAATAAAATCTTTTCCGTGTTCTTACACTTGTAAACGACAAAGACAAACCCAGTCTGCAACACAACGGCAATCTTTTTAACACAACACTTTCTTGGATGAAAAACAGACATGACAGTTTAGTTTAATTTATTTTTTTGTGAATTGTTTTGTATTGTTTTGTTGTGTTGTATTGTGTTGTGTTCTGCTCTGCATCGTTTTGCTTTGTTTTGTTTTGTTGTGCCCACTTTCAGACAGACAGCCCCAAACAAAAGAGCAGACGCAGACACACCAATCAGGCTGACAGACTAGCAGACAGACTGACGGACAGACAAATGTATTCACAGTTGGCCGTGCATGCTATGTGCACACCCTGTCCCAGCTACATCAGGCCTTCATTTGTCTGTGTGAGTGATGGGGGTGCTGCCATAGCGGGCTTTTTCTGCCATCCACTTGAGGCTGTCACTGCACATCGTTGACAGACAGACAGACAGACAGACAGACAGACAGACAGACAGACAGACAGACACAGACACATAGAGACAGACAGACAGACAGACAAACAGACACAGGCAGACACAGACAGACAGACAGACAGACAGACACAGGCAGACACAGACAGACAGACGGACGGACAGACAGACGGACGGACAGACAGACGGACAGACAGACAGACAGACAGACAGACAGACAGACAGACACACACACACACACATACACACACACACACACACACACACACACACACACACACACACACACACACACACACACACACACACACACACACACACACACCTCTACGAGACTAAAAACTGAGGCTCTGTGTGTGTATCCGCATGCAGGACATTTTTCACACATGTTAAAACCTGTTCCACCATGTGGAAGAGAAGGCCATTGGGTGCCGATGGGAAAGTACGACAAAGTTCACGAAATTGCATTACACGGGTAGGTTTAAAACTGACTTGAGTCAATTGCCATGACCAAAACTAGGAAACAAAACAGAAAACATTCACAAACGAAAACACACATCTAAAGTAAACAGAGTAAGAGCCAACAACACGATTACCAACAACAACAACACAATAACAACACACACCAACAACACAACAACATCACACACATACCGCACAGAAAACAACACACATGTGCACAAAGACACCGAGACAAACACACACACCAGCCAATCTACTACCAGACAGTAATAAAAATCTTTTCCGTGTACCTACCTTGTAAAGTCAAGGACAAAGAACAGACTTAATAATGTTTCGAATGTAACTACACTGTCAAATGACAAAAAACCCAGCTTGCAACATTGGATAGATGTTAACACAACACTGTCTTTGGAAAAAAACAACACTGTGCAGTTTGTTTAAATTATGAACTACTGAATGTCTTTGTTTGTATATTGAATAATGTGTTGTTCTGTCTGCATACTGTATACTAGTTTTGTTGTGTGAACATTCAACAACGACTGCCCAAACTATGAGCAAGAACCAACGATGCACAATGGTGAAAGACAAGAACCGACGACTGGCAAATGTAATTCAACATTGGCTGTGCATCTTGGCAACACCCTGCCCAGCACATCAGCCTTCATTGTCATGTAGCTAGATGATGGGTTGTGCATGCACATAGCGACTGTGCACACTTGGACATGTACACGACATGTTGAAGCATTGGACTAGAAACACAGACGACTAGGCACGGGAACAATGACAAACAACAGTGCACAGAACAATGAACCAGACAGACGAGACAGACAGAACAAAACACGATGCAGCAAAGAACGATGGAACACAGACGGACGGACAGACAGACAATCAGAAGCACAGACAGACAGCAGCAGGAACAACACAACCAACGAACACTCACACTTGAACAAACCAACGACGTGCCACATAATAATACACACACACTCTCGAGACTAAAAACTGAAGGCTCTGTGGTCGATGATGCAGACATTTGCACACATGTAACAACCTGTTGCACATGTGGAACAATGAAACGCCATGTGCCAGTGGGAAAAGACCAACGACAAGTTACATTGAAATCATTAACGAACGGTTGTAAACATGCACTCTGGGATGAACAATCCATGGTGCACAATAATAGAAAATGAAACAGACGACTGTGCACACAAATAAGAAACCACACACTGCACATAATAATAACACAACAACTGCAGCACTGTAATAAACCAACGGTTCCTGCCACATGTCATGGCAAAACGACTGTGCACATTGTGAACAATGAACCAACGACTGTGCACATTGTGAACAATGAACCAACGACTGTGCACATTGTGAAAATGAACCAACGACTGTGCACATTGTGAATAATGAACCAACGCTCACCGACTGCAGATCAGACATAATGATGACATATAGGGTATTATCTTGCATCACGTTGCACTCTTCAGCGCAACACATTAAGTTTTGTGTGCGTGTGTGAAATTCCGACTGCCCTTTGGGCGTCGCCACAGTACAGCCCCACCTACATTTTTTTTTCAAGTGTTTGAGATTGGATGACCCCGGAGAGTAGGGTTTCGTATGGCAGTTTGCCAGAAAAATACATTATCTTGTTGCTGTGGGATATTTTACGTGCAATTCGTAATACATGCTCCACTGGGCGATTGCTTTGTGGTATCGTGTGTGACCTTACTCCCTTATGTGCACAGAAACATTTGTTTGTGCTCTCTCTGT
>CM060332.1:49073783-49076283 GCA_030674155.1 Stramonita haemastoma | reverse complement strand
TATTAAAAATACAATTTGCCTTTCATTTGTCTTAGTTTGCCTAAAAATCCATTGGTCCATGTTGCGCTAATGTGCGACGCCTAGAATTCCCTCCCCTGGCCATGAAAAAACACGTTGCCTTCTTTAAAACTACTAAAATTCATAAAGGATTATCGCCCATGCTTTGAATTGCCTCCCTTAGCAGGAACGCTGTTGTCTTCTTTGTTCTTACTAAAATTCATAAAGGGCCGTCGTTTCAAGGGAGTTAATTAAAGAAAGCCACAAAATAACTTGCTCCACGAAGAATTCTTTCGTGTCTAGTTTTGAGTATATGACATCATTTACATCCCTCAAAATACCATTCTGACGGTAGATATCCCAGATCATTATTTTGCTCGACTTCAAAGACATTTTGTTTCAAACTCAAAGAAATCATGCCGATACATAGGACATTCTAGAGTATATATTTTTCTGGAGAGAGAATGAATAAATAATGAACGAATGAGTGAATAACTTTATTTTTAATTGTTACAGAGTAGGTATGTACATACTTTTTCCATCCGCCCTTGCCCTGATTAGGGAATACCTATTTTTAAAAAAATGTTCAAAGGTAATGGCAACCCCCTACCCCAAACATCACTGTCACCAACAACAGTTCAACCTATGATTAAAAAAATATATAGGTATACATTCAAGAAACACATAATCCCCACTGGGTACATTGATAAATATTTCTTTTAAAATCGATAAATATGTATTCAACAAACACTTAATCTCCAACTGACTCAAACCTTAATGTCAAGACAGATGCACTGATAATCATCAAGTAAATCAAATAGATTACAATAGAGAGAAGAAAAAATAGAGGAGACAGCAGAGAAGAGCAACCCATACCAAAAAATATATATCAAGACATTTTTACAAATCTTTCTTACTTTAAAAAAAATATTATGAAGAAAAAAGCTAACAGAGAGAGAGAGAGAGAGGAGAGAGAGAGAGAGAGAGAGAGAGAGAGAGAGAGAGAGAGAGAGAGAGAGAGAGAGAGAGAGAGAGAGAGAGAGAGAGAGAGACAGACAGACAGACAGACAGACGAGACAGACAGACAGAGCAGAGAGTTTCCCCACACACCTGCAAGATTAGTCTGATTAATGCAACGTCACGCTGCTAACTGCATTGCACTGCCTTCCTGTCGCTACTCGTGAATCTGCCGCTTTGCGGTAATGCATCCATCCAGATTACAAAAGGTCAGGAGATCCAATCTCCTTTGAACCTGACCTCTTCTTTCATCCCACCCTCTGCAAGATCTGTGGCAGGAGTTCCCTCTTTTCTATCCTCTCTTTATTTCTGCCTCGCTCCTTTTCCTTCCTGTCACCTTTATCTTGTCTACTTTCTGCTTTCTTGGTCCATTCTCCAGCCTTTTCCCAGAAAGACTTAAAGAATAACAATTCTCTCCCATTCCGAAGTTGGATGCACTGGGTCCGACTTGCCAGGCGCTAAACAGCAGCGCAACGCGTTTTCACTTCTATGACAGACAACAATGGTCGCTGACTGAGCGCTGGATGAAGAGGAGTGGTGGTCTGGATGCTAGTCTTTCGAAGGAGACGATAAAGTGAACTGCCGTGTGCAACATGCAATGACCAGACTACACTTCTCTCGTCACTCACTCATTGGGCTGGGATAACTCAATGAGGAAGGGAGTCTTCCCTTCAATGTCTTCCCACAATGGTCAGAGTGGATTCCACTCCCCCTCTCCCCTATTTTTGCATGATTCTATAAACCGAGGCCCAATGTGCTGACTGTTCCACCTTTTAAAAAAGTAGACCATTTTTGACGGTGGTAATGGATGACAGCATTACCAAAAAATGCATGTACGTGGGGACTGGATGTAAAAAAAAAAGCACACGAGTGCTTATTCCAGGGGGGCGGATAGCCTAGTGGTCAGAACATTGCGCTGGCAATTTGAAGACCCGGGTTCGAGTCCGGTCGAGGAAATTTTCTTCCTGGAGTTAACATCAGTGCTGACTCCACTCTTCCCAAAAGTCCTTCGGATGAGACTTTAAACCGAGGCCCCGTGTGCGAACGCACGCAGAACATCTTGCGCACACGTTAAATCCTGTTCCGCTTTTCGTAAGTGTAGGCCATCGTGTGCCGGTGGGAACAGATGACAATATTTACAAAAACTGCATACACACGGGGACCGGATGAAAAAAAGCACATGATTGCTTATTCTGTTATCCTCGATTATAAAAGAATAAATAAATAATAAATAAATAAATAAATCCTCGAACTGAAAGAATTGAAGGATAAGAAAACATTCCTGTATCGTAGCCTGAATGCCACACATACCACACACATTCTTACCAAAAGTCTTTTGGATGAGACTATAAACCGAGGCCCCGTGTGCGAACGCACGCAGAACATCTTGCGCACACGTTAAATCCTGTTCCGCTTTTCGTAAGAGTAGGCCATTGTGTGCCGATGGGAACAGATAACAGTATCTACACAACTGCACACACGGGAA
>CM060332.1:49063783-49068783 GCA_030674155.1 Stramonita haemastoma | reverse complement strand
CAGATTGACCACACAGGCCCCTGCGTCAGCCAGTACACAGGGTAAGTTTATTATTATTATTATTATTTTTTATATTATCAGTGGTGAAAGACTAGCTCCTGACTTGAGATCCAGCAACAGTTGGGAACAAGCTTCGTCCTTTGGGACTGTGGACAGTTTTTAAATCAATACTGTACCCCCTCCCTCATCTTGTTTTGTTTTGAATTTGCTGTTTCCTCATCACTGTATTATTTCCTCATCAGTGTATACATGTACAGAGTCATTAGCACATGAATAAAGTATCATCCATCCTCAGGTGAGGAATGTTTCCTCATCAGTGTATGCATTAACAGTCACTCAGTCAGGAAGAATCTTTAAGCCATCTTAAGGTGAGGATGATCTCCTCATTATTGTATCATTACATGTGCAGAGTATCGGCACAAACATAAACTATAAACTATCGTCAGGTGAGGATGATCTCCTCATTATTGTATCATTACATGTGCAGAGTATCGGCACAAACATAAACTATAAACTATCCTCAGGTGGGATTATTTCCTCATTATTGTATCATTACATGTGCAGAGTATCGGCACAAACATAAACTATAAACTATCCTCAGGGGAGGATTATTTCCTCAACACTGTCGGTTTTTCCTCATCAGTGAATCAATTGGCAGTCATCACCACAGGAATCAATTGTACACCATCTTCAGGTAAGGATTATCTCCTCATCAGTGTATCATTACATTGCAGAGTTATCGGCACAGGGATAAACCATTTTCCCCATCACTTGGTCTCAGTCTATTTATTTCCTCACCCTCCAAAGCAACATCACATGGTATTTTTTCGGTCTTTAAAAATGAACTGATCCAAATGGTAGACCATGTTCTCAACAGCACACTAACAGCAATACTGCTCCATCTGGAAGCCAAAGTTGGCCTGTGGCCCAAAGTTTACGTCACGTGCTGAAGCCAAGATGTCATGAATGACGTCAGCAGTGGGTGTGTTGCCGGAGGGGGGGGGGGGTTGAAGTGGTGCTGCTAGTTACCGCCCTTGACTTGGGGGTAGGGGTCGCTGTCTTCCATGCGGCTGTAGTACTTGACACTGGCGGGTTTGATGACAGTGCTCTCCCCTTCCTGCCGCCATGACTGCCCCGACAGCCAGATGAAGGAAGTGTTGGGGAAAGCTGGACAGAGAATAGAGTGGACATAGAATAGAGTGGACATAGAATAGAGCGGACATAGAATAGAGTGGACATAGAATAGAGTGGACATAGAACAGAGTGGCCATAGAATAGAGTGGCCATAGAATAGAGTGGACATAGAATAGAGTGGACATAGAATAGAGTGGACATAGAATAGAGTGGACATGGAACAGAGTGGACATAGAACAGAGTGGACATAGAATAGAGTGGACATAGAATAGAGTGGGCCGCCGCTGTAGTCTAGTGGTTAGGGCGTTGGACTCGTAATCTAAAGGTTGCGGGTTCGATCCCAGCTGTCGGCTATGGCGTTGTGCCCTTGGAAAAGGCACTTTACGGCTATTTTCTCACCCCACCCAGGTGTAAAAGGGGTACCAACCTTGTGTTGGGGGTTAACCCTGCGATAGACTGGCGTCCTATCCAGGGGGGAGTCTATGACTCTCAGTCGCTTAACGCCACAGAAACCGGGATAAGCACCGGCCTGATGAGCCTTAGGCTCGGGACAGACAGAATAGAGTGGACAGAGAATAGAGCGGACAGAGAATAGAGTGGACATAGAATAGAGTGGACATAGAATAGAGTGGGCATAGAATAGAGTGGGCATAGAATAGAGTGGACATAGAATAGAGTGGACATAGAATAGAGTGGACATAGAAAAGAGTGAACAGAGAATAGAGCGGACATAGAAAAGAGTGGGCATAGAATAGAGTGGACATAGTATAGAGTGGGCATAGAATAGAGTGGACATAGAATAGAGTGGGCATAGAATAGATGGACATAGAATAGAGTGGGCATAGAATAGAGTGGGCATAGAATAGAGTGGACATAGAATAAAGTAAACACGCAGTAGAATGGACATAGAATAGAGTGGACATACAATGTTTATAGTGGACATACAATGCTGTGGACATACAATATAGTGGACACTA
Source organism: Stramonita haemastoma (assembly GCA_030674155.1). Classification (NCBI taxonomy): domain Eukaryota; kingdom Metazoa; phylum Mollusca; class Gastropoda; order Neogastropoda; family Muricidae; genus Stramonita; species Stramonita haemastoma. The sequence continues at coordinate 49,066,672 of CM060332.1, read as the reverse complement.
TACAATATAGTGGACACAATACAATATAGTGGACATACCATATAGTGGATATTATACAATTCGGTGGACATACAATATAGTGGACATACCATATAGTGGATATTATACAATTCGGTGGACATACAATATAGTGGACATACCATATAGTGGATATTATACAATTCAGTGGACATACAATATAGTGGACATACCATATAGTGGATATTATACAATTCAGTGGGCATACAATATAGTGGACATACCATATAGTGGATATTATACAATTCGGTGGACATACAATAGAGCGTACATTTGTGACGCTCCACCACAAAATGAGTCGCTTACCACATAACCCAATTTTAGGGTAGAAGCCATTAAAGGCAGGTGGGGTCAAGTTGGCAATTTTCAGATTTTGATTGACTATAAAACTATAGCCATTATTCTACCTTGTAATGAAATATCAAGTCATAATTTTGTATCCTTTTGCTTTAAAACGTGCTTTTAAAATGCCCAAGTCCTCATTCTGACCATTTATTATGATGCTAAACTTGTCCATTTCTCGTTTTGTCATTTCCAGCAGTTTATCATTTCAACTTGTAATAACTTTTCATAGAAGTGTCCGATTTTCAATCTGTTTTTTCTATTGTATAGCTATTTCATTGCAGATAAATAAAATGTCAATAACTAAAAATTAACCTCTGGTGCAATGCGACTCCTTCTGTGGTGGAGTGTCACATTTAAAAAAGTGGACATACAATATAGTGGACATACCATATAGTGGATATTATACAATTCGGTGGACATACAATATAGTGGACATACAATATAGTGGACACACAATGCTGTGGACATACAATATAGTGGACATACAATATAGTGGACACACAATGCTGTGGACATACAATATAGTGGACATACAATATAGTGGACATACCATATAGTGGATATTATACAATTCGGTGGACATACAATATAGTGGACATACAATATAGTGGACACACAATGCTGTGGACATACAATATAGTGGACATACAATATAGTGGATATACAATATAGTGGACATACAATATAGTGGACATACAATATAGTGGACATACAATATAGTGGACATACAATATAGTGGACATACAATATAGTGGACATACAATATAGTGGACATACAATATAGTGGACATACAATATAGTGGATATACAATATAGTAGACACTGTACAATATAGTGGACATACAATATAGTGGACATACAATATAGTGGATATACAATATAGTAGACATACAATATAGTGGATATACAATATAGTAGACACTGTACAATATAGTGGACATACAATATAGTGGACATACAATAGAATGGAAATACAACATAGTGGACACAATATAGTGGACACACAATTCAACTCAATCTCTCCACCCCAGTCATATCCAGATTCGACATGTCACATCCTCATTGTTAAAAACCTACACGAAGCCAATCAACGTCAGGCTGTCATGGGGCCACCAGCCAGAGGAGGCCTGGCCTTCCCAGGAGTGTGTGAGGAAACAAAAACTGAGGTCATCATGAGATCACAGCAACAGGGGCCACCAAATCAGACAGTTTCTTTTTGTGCAGGGTGAACAATGAAGAGAAGCAAAGCAGGAGAGTGGGGTGGGAAGGGAGGGGACGTGAGGTGAGGGTGAAGAGAGGGAGGGGGGTGTGTGTACCTTTGGCTTTGGGGGTGTGCCGCCCTGCCCACACCAGCAGCCAGAAGAGCAGCAGCGCCAGCACGCTGAAGGTCAGACAGAACACCAGCAAACTGCTGGCCCCCACACTCACCACCAACTGCACAACACACACACACACACCGACACATCGATAAACATGCATAACATCATAATGGGAGTTTACGCAAAGGAGATAAAGTGTACATGTTCATTGATGTGTGTGTGTATGTGTGTGTGTGTGCACGAATGCATGTTGAAGCGTATAAGCACGCGTGTGTGCGTGCATGCGCGTGTGCACGCACACGCACACAGACACACAGGAAGACAGAGACACACATACACAAACACACACACAACCACACAAACACACACTCACAAACACACAAACACACAAACATAGACAGACAGACAGACAGACAGACAGACAGACAGACAGACAGACACACACACACACACACACACACACACACACACACACACACACACACACACACGCACAACGCACGCACGCACAAATGCACGCACGCACGCACGCACGCATGCACACACAAAAGTCCTTCGGATGAGACCATAAACCGAGGCCCCGTGTGCGAACGCACGCAGAACATCTTGCGCGCACGTTAAAACCTGTTCTGCTTTTCATAAGAGTAGGCCATCGTGTGGCGGGGGGAACAGATGACACGATTTACAAAAACTGCATACACACGGGGACTGGATGTAAAAAAAAGCACATGAGTGCTTATTCCATTATCCTAGATATAAAAGAATAAAAAAAAAAAAAAAAACCCCACATACTCACATTGCCGACAATAATTGGACAGAGCGCTTCTCCCAAAGCAGCGGCGACAACCAAGCAGGTCGTGATGGTGGCTGAAAACAGTAACCTCCCTTTAGTTGACACGTTGTCTTGCTGCCAGTTTGTTATCATTGCTGTATTATTGTGTGTTCTGCTGTGTTGCACCTTGTGAAGTGTTGTTTAGTATTATCTTCTATTATTTCGTATTATAATGCAATATTTAATTTCTCCTTTGCTAGTTCCTCGGCTAGAACGACCATCAGTTTTTGCCCCTCATGAAGGTAGCTGCATTCCCCTTCGTGGATCTACAGCATTGTTGTCAGAAGTTTCTGTGGATGGATCAGGGGGTGTGGTCTGTAGGTGACAGTATGGCTGGTTTCTTCTGTCTTCAGTGTCAGTGTGGAAGGGGGGTGG
>CM060332.1:49053783-49058783 GCA_030674155.1 Stramonita haemastoma | reverse complement strand
TTTTGGAATATATCGATTCCCACAGTGTCTGAATTAGGGACACTCCTTAGTGAGGTGAAACTCCTCTCCTGTTATTCCATTGTATCATTCCAATAGAGATGTAGCTCAGGAAAAACTAATGTCCTTTTATCCACCAGTTCTATTTATTTATTTATTTATCTATTTTATCATTTCTATACCCCTTTATGTCACAGCAGATTTCTGTGTGTGAAATTCGGGCTGTTCTCCCCGGGGAGAGTGCGTTGCCACAAGTGCAGCGCCACTCATTGTTTTTCTTTCTTTTTCCTGTCTGCAGACGTATTTGTTTCCCTATCAGAATGGCTATCTTTTACAGAAATTTGCCAGGGACAACCATCTTGTTGCCGTGGGTTCTTTTACTTGTTTCAACAGCGCTGCTCAGACATGTCTATGACATCAAATGACGTAACAGAATCTGAAATGGGAATGCCTTTTTACAAGCCCATACCTATGCCAAGCACATATGCATCGCTAACAGTTTCAGCTCAGATGTACAGGGCATCTTTTTTTATTTTTTTTATTCTTGTATATCGAGGATAATGGAATAAGCACGCACGTGCTTTCTTTTTCTTTAAACATCCAGTCCCTGTGTGTGTGCAGTTTTGAAACCTTTGTAATCCGTTCCCACCGGCACATGCAGAATACAGACCACTGCCAAAGTAATTACGTCTTGTCCAGCGAAGCTGACACAGGGCCATGCAGCCACCAAGAGAACGTCACAGCTTGGCCACACAGATCCCTGAACAACCCCTCCAGAGAAGTGTGGGACACTGATCAAGAACAGTGGGGAATCATGGCCACGACAGCCTGACTGGAGACCAGTCAGTCACAGAAAACAGAAAGTTAGGAAAGTCTGACCTCTTCGAGCGCTGAGACATATATATTATCATGACACAATCTGCTGACCTTGCCCCCAGGTTCCACTGTTGTCTGTTATATGAGTGGAAAGGCATTGCGCTGCGATTAAGTGCCTGATATGTCTGTCCCAGCACATCCCACTTCGGTAGAGAAGAAAATGATCTTTTAAGTTTTTCTTGACAGAAAAGGCAGGAGACTAGACCTATAAGGCAGAAAATAGACAAGAAGGTGATAAGGAGAAAAAGGAACAAGGCAGAAACAAAGAGAGCAATAGAAAAGAGGGAACTCCTAGCAAAGAAGTTCCGGAAGATGGGGACGCTCTCTGTACTGACAAGCCCTAGGTATCCCCACAGGGGAGAAGGGGGGTGGGGGGGGGGGGGGGGTGGGGGGCAGAATCCCCACAGCAGAGGGTGCAGTATGCGGCTGTCAGTGTGCTGTAGCCAGAGACTTGACCTTCTGTGGGAGCATACACACAGGATGAGCAAAAACAGCTCTCTGCCCCCCTCCCCTACCCCTTCTCCCTCCCCCCTTAATATAGTGGTGGGCTGGACTTCATCGACCCCTGAAGTGGACCCTCTGTAGAGTATGGTAGAGTATGGTAGATGGTAAGAATGGTAGAGAATGGTAGAGTAGGGTAGGTATGAGTTGATGTAGAGTATGGTAGAGTAGTAGGTTGTAGAGTAGTGTATGGATGGTAGAGTATGTAGAGTATGTAGAGAATTGTAGAGTATTGTAGATATGGTAGAGTATGGTAGAGTATTGTAGAGTATTGTAGAGTATTGTAGAGAATGTAGAGTATTGTAGAGTATGGTAGAGTATGGTAGAGTATGGTAGAGTATTGTAGAGTATTGTAGAGATTGTAGAGAATTGTAGAGTATTGTAGAGTATGGTAGAGTATTGTAGAGTATGGTAGAGTATTGTAGAGTATTGTAGAGTATTGTAGAGTATTGTAGAGAATTGTAGAGTATTGTAGAGTATTGTAGAGTATTGTAGAGTATTGTAGAGTATTGTAGAGTATGGTAGAGTATGGTAGAGTATGGTAGAGAATGGTAGAGTATTGTAGAGTATTGTAGAGTATTGTAGAGTAAGGTAGAGTATTGTAGAGTATTGTAGAGCATGGTAGAGTATTGTAGAGTATGGTAGAGTATGGTAGAGAATGGTAGAGTATTGTAGAGTATTGTAGAGTATTGTAGAGTATTGTAGAGTATTGTGCAATTCATATGAGGAGGGAGTGTTGCATTGGAGATGAGACAGTATTAACCCACAGCCCCTTCATCCTTCTGTCTTGACTTGAATGCAAATGGAATAATTCATATATACATGTGTGTACGTGTATGTATGTATGTATGTATGTATGTATGTATGTATGTATGTATGTATGTTATGTATGTATGTATGTATGTATGTTGTATGTATGTATGTGTGTACTTTCTTCAATTTAATGTCCTTTCACTCGAAGTGGTATTAGTGTGTTTGTGTGTGTGTGTTGTGTGTGTGTGTGTGTGTGTGTGTGTGTGTGTGTGTGTGTGTGTGTGTGTGTGTGTGTGTGTGTGTGTGTGTGTGTGTGTGTGTGTGTGTGTGTGTGTACGTGCCCACATGTGTGTGCATGAGTGTGTTTGTGTGAGTATGTGAAGATTTTATATATTCTTTATATGGTTGTTATTATTGTCTAACCTATTTCTGTGTGCTGCATAAGTCTTTAGCAGTAGATTCTCTATACTATAATTATGTCTTTAGGAGTAGATACGTCTTTTATTGAATAAATGCATTCGCTTATCTTCCTTTCTCTCTTTCCCATCGTCTAATACCACTTTGAGTGAACACACACACACACACACACACACACACACACACACACCACACACACACACACACACACACACACACACACACACACACACACAGAGGCTCTAAAACAACTATGGTGTGCCAATGGCGATATATGCAAATGACTGGAGAGCGGAGGGGAGGGGTGGGGGGGGGGGGAGTGTGAAGGGGTACTCCCCGAGTAGAGGCAATAATGGAGACACTCACCATTTCTCTGGCACTAAGAGAGGAGCTAATGCAGATGCTGTTGGAGAGAGAGAGAGGGGAGGGGGGAGGGGGGTGTATAATGGTGGAGAGGGCGTTAGACAAGTAGCCCTTAGGGCCTAGATTATACAGCACCGAAACTGCCAACATACAGAGAGAGAGAGAGAGGAGAGAGAGAGAGAGAGAGAGAGAGAGAGAGAGAGAGAGAGAGTTCATACACCGACAGAAACACAGACTGAGAGCATGTGTGTGTGTGTGTTTGCGCGCGCGCGCGCGCGAGTATGTGTGTGTGTGTAAGAGAGAGAGAGAGAGAGAGGAGAGAGAGAGAGAGAGAGAGAGAGAGAGAGAGAGAGAGAGAGAGAGAGAGAGAGAGAGAGAGAGAGTCATGTAGTCGGTAGTGTACATGTAGCAGAGTGAAAAAGCACACAAGTGCTTATTTATTATCCTCCAAATAAAAGAATTTGACTTGACTTGACTTGACACAGTGACTGCACAGTACTGCTGTCTCATCGTAGTCCAAGGCTTCTAGTACAGGCTGGGCTGTCTTCTCTGGGAACAAAGGCAGCCACAGGACAGCGCCACTTAGATTTGGTTCCATCCTGTCCACAGTGTGAGACTACTGTCCTTCTGTTCTGCTGTCTGTGAATGCAGTTCTCCTGTCTGGATTTCTGTGCAAGCTGTGCTCATTACTCACGTTGCAATAATTTAGGAAATTAATTTTTGTTTCATGGATTTATAAACCTGTCACTCTCACTCCAAGAGAAGTGAAATGCTTTGAACGCATTATTCTTAACACTTCTTCTCTGCTTGAACGCATTATCTTAAACATTCTTCTCTACGCTTCTTCCTACTTAGGAATCCCCCTCCCCAAATTTGCAAAGAAAGCAAATGCACATCGCCTACTTTTAAGTTGAGACCAAAAAAAACCCCGTGCGCTTTTGTTCGCATACTCTATTGATTTTTCCTCTGCCTTCAATACCATCCAGCCCCATCTCCTAGCACTTAAATAACTTTCACAGAACGTCTGACCTCGGCTTATTCTTTGGGTTATGAACTTTCTGATAAATCAAACACAGTGTGTTCCATTCCAAAAAATCAAAATCAGCTAAAAAGTCAACGTCTACTGGTTCTCCCCAAGGCATTGTTCTGGTGCATATATTTTTCACTGTGTTATACCAATGGCAGCACAGGTTCTTCTGACAATTCAACGCTGGAAGGTTTGCCCAACTCTCCTCCTGTGTATTCTGAGAATGTTGAAGCGTTTTCCTCCTGGTGTGAAATAAACTATTTGGAGTGTTTGCCAAAAGACCAAAGAAACATGGATTTATATTCACAAATCGGAAATGCTATTCTTGTACCTTCTTTCTTCTAAAGCTTTGATGTCTCAGGGTGGGTGTTTAAGTCACAGACAGACAGACAGACAGACAGACAGACAGACAGACAGACAAACAACAGACAGACAGACAGACAGACACACACACACACACACACCGCACACGCACACGCACACGCACACGCACACACACACACAACCCCCCAACCCCATCTCAGTTAATCAAGACCTACCTGCAGTGCTCCCAGAATGAAGAAGGCCAGAGGCACGTGACTCATATGGCTGTAACGGAACACACGCTGTGGCTGGGGCCCCACCCGTACCGTGGCTCTGTTCGTGACACTGCTGCTGGTGCTGATGCTGTCGTTCAGCTGGGGAGGGGGTGGAGGAGGAGGTGGGGGTGGTCGAGGGGGGTCTGGATGGTGAAGCCGTCAATGAAGGGGCTGCAGTCTCTGTTGAGCAGGAAGGAGGAGGCGATCATGGGGCTGATGAAGGCCCCGAGACCGTAGAAACAGTGCATGGCCTGAAATAGAGAGAGAGAGAGAAAGATAGATAGACAGTGATATAGCTAGCTAGATAGCTAGCTAGATAGCTAGCTAGATAGCTAGATAGATGAAGAGAGAGACAGAGACAGCGAGAGAGAGATAGGGAGAGAGAGACAGACAGACAGACAGACGGAAAGACAGACAGACAGAGAAATAGACATACAGACAGACAGATGGACAGGCAGATAAACACAGAGAGAAACAGAGAGACAGAC
>CM060332.1:49046283-49048783 GCA_030674155.1 Stramonita haemastoma | reverse complement strand
GAAAGGAAGAAACAAAGAAAAAAGAAAAAAAGAAAGAAAAGAAGAAAGAAAGAAAGGACGAAAGAAAAAAAGAATGTAAGAATGAAAGAAAGAACAGAAGAAAGATAAAAAAGAAAAAAGAAAAAGACAGAAAGAACAAACTAACGAAAGAAATAGAAAGAAAGAAAGAACGAAAGACAGAAAGAACGAAAGAAATAAAGAATCAAAGAAAGAAAGAAAGAAAACACAGTAAAAAAAAAAAAAAAAAAAAAAAAAAGACAAAGAAGAGAATGAAGATGAGAAGGATGAGGACGAAAAGGAAGAAGAAGTAATACAAGCACGAGGAAGATGAAGAAGAGGAAGAGGAGGAGGAGGAGGAGGAGGAGGAAGAAGAAGAGGAGGAGGAGGAGGAGGAGGGAGGAAGACGGGGGCCCAAACCAGGGGAATGCATTGCCTGACAAACACTGCAGATTCAGACCAAAGCAGCCCCGGGCCTGGCAACCCGCTTCTGTTGTATCAGTCTTTTTTTTTTTCACCACACACACACACACACACACACACACACACACACACACACACACACACACACACACACACACACACACACACACACACATACAAAACGCGCACGTGTGTACACATACTGACTGTTAATATTGCTGTTGCTTTTTTATACAGCTTTACTACCACTGATAGAAACATCACTACTACTACTACTACTACTACTACTACACTACTACTACTACTACTACTACTACTACTACTACTAGCTGCTGCTGCTGCTGCTGCTGCTGCTGCTGCTGCTGCTGCTGCTAACTACTACTACTAGGCATCCGACAGTCTCGAAAGACTATGGAGTTGCACTCTAGGCTCTAGAGCGCAAACCCTGGGTAAGTAAGTATGGAGGTCAAGCTGTTACCCATGAAGCAGACCCCCCCCCCCTTCCTTCTCCAAGTCGCTGGAATGATCCTGGAAAGGCAATCCTGCCTGTGGCTGTGTCCACACCAGTGCAGTGACCGCTGCCAGTGGCAGTGTCCCCCGGTCATTCCCGCTGTGGCTGACTGACAATGGCCTCCCTCTCATTGCAGCAGCGCAAGCGCGGAATGCCCCACCAGGCAATCAGTCTTTCTGTATGTACACAGAGAGGTGTTCCACAGGGGGAGCCACCGGCACCTCGTCCTTTGGTGTAACCGCTGAGATTTCAGCACACACACTGACCAGGGGGATGAGGAAAAAAGTGCAACATATAATATGTTGGCTCTATTTTGGTCCTGTTATATACTTTGATGTAGCTTAAGTTATTGTTTATAACTGTTTTTTTTTATTTATCTAAATATTTATTGTATATTTATTTATTTGTTCATTTATTTATTTGTTCATTTATTTATTTGTTCATTCATTTATTCTTTTATTTTGAGGATAATGGAATAAACACTCATGTGCTTTTTTTTTTTTTTTTACATCCGGTCCCTGTGTATGCAGTTTTATCAATTTTGTCATCCATTCCCACCTGCACACGATGGCCTACTCTTCCAAATAGTGGAACAGGTTTTAACGTGTGCGCAAGATATTCTGCGTACCAGCTATTAATCACTGCGCCATTTATTGCATGAAACATAAACGTTACCTCTGAAGGAAAAGGTTCTTTACATAACTGTGTCATTGAAAAGAGGATACACTGCAAATTAGAATTCATTCTGAAATTAGAATGTAAGAGACTCCTTTTTTTCAAAATACAAAAAAATGTGTCGATTTTATCGTTTAATTTTTGTTTACAAGAGGGAAAAAGAAAAAAGATCAGTTTGAAATAAAAACGTGCTTCACAGTATCTTAAAAAGTTGGATGTAATGCATCTTGTTTGGGGCAATATAGGTGAAAAAACACACAGAGAGAAAATATTATCAGCCCAATTATCTGAATGCTTTCCAATGTGTGGGAAAGAAAAAAGACACTACACGTCCGCTCACCTTAAAATTGAATGAAAATTCTTGGATCTGTAGAGGAGAAAGCCAGAATGCCAAGTGTTGTATTTAACTATGTTGCACAGAAACCATTGTTGTACGGATCTGTCATAATAATAAGTCAGAAGTTTCTTATTTGCGAGTTTACAACACGTAGGCTACACACCAAACACCAATGGCTAAAGTAAGCCTTCTTTTAAAACATGCATAGTCCAGAGAACAACAGAAAATGGCCTTTGTGAGGAAAACTTGTGGAAAACAAGACTTCTTTATTTTGTGTAGCAGATAACTTATTTTAAGTTCTTGGCGATGGATATTTCTCAGAACATAGAAACCTTTTTCAAAGAAGGAAAAAATAAAATATGTAGTAAAAGGATGACGCATTGCAGTACATTCAGAATTGGGTTTGAAGTATATTATTTCAATAATAGCATTCATCTACATGTGTATTGAACAAACTTCTTCAAAAAATAATCGTTTCCTGTCCAGCATTAAGTATCTTGCACAACTGTCATTAATTTTAGTTCCTACAGCATCAGACCAACATGGTCATCAACCAG
>CM060332.1:49031283-49041283 GCA_030674155.1 Stramonita haemastoma | reverse complement strand
AGAGGGAGAAAGGGAGAGTTTGGGGTCAGAGAGAGGGAGAAAGCGAGAGTTTGGTCAGAGAGAGGGAGAAAGGAAGTCTGGGTAACAGAAAAGGAGGGAGGGAGAGGGAGAGGGAGTTTGGTGTCAGGGGGGAGAGGGAGAAAGGAGTATGTTTGGTCATGAGAGGGAAAGGGAGATGTTTGGTCAGGAGGAGGAGAAAGGAGAGTTTGGGTCGAGAGAGGAGAAAGGGAGAGTTTGGTCAGAGGAGGGAGAAAGGCAGAGTTGAGTGGGTCAGAGAGAGGGAGAAAGGGGAGAGTTTGGGTCAGATAGAGGGAGAAAGGAGAGTTTGGGTCAGAGAGAGGGAGAAAGGAGAGTTTGGGTCAAGAAGGAGAAGGAGAGTTGGGTCAGAAGAGGGAGAAAGGAGAGTTTGGGGTCAGAGAGAGAGGAGAAAGGGGGAGGTGGGTCAGAGAGAGGAGAAAGGGGGAGGTGGGTCAGAGAGAGGGAGAAAGGGGTGGAAGGTATGTGTAAAGAGCTGTGACAATGGACCATGAGCATACCAGATCTGTAGTGACTGGAGAGAGAGGTGACATCAGCGTACCACACCTCCCATCAGTGACTGAAGAAGAAGGGCTCTGCCAGGTTCAACTTGCTCGAGACACACTCTGAATAATGGAGTGTGGGGGCCCAATGACTCCCAAGGGAAAGGTGAGAAAAGTGAAGACTTACTTAACTTCTGCATATGAATTCCCTGGGGAACAAAGGGCCGCAACAACACTTCTCCAACAGACTCGGTTCTGGGAGATCCTCTTCAGCTCAGCCCACGTCATTCCGGCTGCCTTCGTCTCTGCTTCGATGCTTCTGCGCCAGGTCTGTTTTGATCGACCTACTTTCCGTTTTCCTTGTGGATTCCAGTCAAGGGCCTGCCTGGTGACGTTTGAAGCAGGCTTGCGGAGCGTATGGCCGATCCATCCCCATTTCCTTTTCTTGATCTCTGTCTCGATTGGGGCGTGTCAGGATTAGGGCGTGGTCAGGTTCCACAGTTGTTGGTTGGAGATGACTTGAAAGAAGTGAAGACACAGTGTGATGTGTGGCGGAGATAGGAGATAAACAGCAAGCCACCCCGAGTTGTCTTTGCTGTGCCAGCTATGGACACTGACCCCCCATTGACCCCTGTGTCCACCCCCCCACTCTTCTGTATCTGTTGCAGAGGACGTGGTCATTCCTAGCTGGACACTCCTCTCTCTCTCTCTCTCTCTCTCTCTCTCTCTCTCTCTCTCTCTCTCTCTCTCTCTCTCTCTCTCTCTCTCTCTCTCTCTCTCTCTCTCTCTTCCTCTCTCTTTGATGACCGAGTTCGATTCCCGTTGGAGGGGATTTTTCCCCTGGAGTTAACATCAGTGCTGACTCCACTCTCCCCACAAGTCTTTCGGATGAGACTGTAAACCGAGGCCCCGTGTGCGAACGCATGCAGAACATCTTGCCACATGTTAAATCCTGTTCCGCTTTTCGTAAGAGTAGGCCATTGTGTGCCGGTGAGAACAGATGACAGTATTTACAAAACTGCAGACACACGGGGACTGGATAAGAAAAGCACATGGGTGCTTATTCCATTATCCTCGATATAAAAGAATCTCTCTCTCTCTCTCTCTCTCACACACACACACACACACACACACACACACACACACACACACACACACACACACACACACACACACACACACACACACACACACACACACACACAAAGCTTGGAGGCAGGTAGGTAGGCATCTGTGTGTTGTGGACAAAATCAATTGTACAGACACACACATGCGCAGAGTTACACTCTGTTTCTCCGAAGCTTTTTATTTGGGGGGGGGGGGGGTGCAATCCCGTAACCATATACATATACATGCACGCACGCGCGCGCACAGGAACGCACGCACACATGAACACAAAAACGCACCCTTGGACGCATGCATTCAAACACACTCACAAACACACACACACACACGCGCGCGTATATGTACGCACGTAGTTGTGCATGCATGCACGCACAGACACACACATACACGCACACGCACGCACGCACACACGCACACACATAACACACAGTGACCTTACTTCCAAGCTTTAATCAACTTTTTTGTTCTCTTCTGTATAATCTGATTTCTTCTTCTTCTTCTTCTTCTTCTTCTTCTTCTTCTTCTTCTTCTTCTTCTTCTTTACATTTATTGAATTTTTTGTATTCTTTTTCCTCACAATTCTTCTTCTTCTCTATGTGCTTATCCCAGTCTTTCTTTGTCTATCTGTCTCTCTGTCTCTGTCTCTCCCCCTCACTCTCCGTCTTCCCTTCTTTCCCCCCTCCCTCTCTCTCCTCCTCTCTCTCTCTCTCTCTCTCTCTCTCTCTCTCTCTCTCTCTCTCTCTCTCTCTCTCTCTCTCTCTCTCTCTCTCTCTCTCTCTTTGGGAGACGGATAGCCTAGTGGTCAGAACTTTGCGCTGGCAATTTGACGACCCAGGTTCGAGTCCGGTAGAGGAGATTTTTCTCCTGGAGTTAACATCAGTGCTGACTCCACTCTCCCCAAAAGTCCTTCGAATGAGACTTTAAACCGAGGCCCCGTGTGCAAACGCACGCAGAACATCTTGCGCACTCGTTAAATCCTGTTCCACTTTTCGTAAGATTAGGTCATCGTGTGCCGGTGGGAACAAATGACATTTCCAAAACTGCATACACACGGGGACAGGATGTAAAAAAGCACAAGAGTGCTTATTCCATTATCCTCGATATAAAAGAATAAATCAAAATTAAATCTATCTTTCTCTCCCCTCCCCTCCTCTCTCTCTCCTCTCTCTCTCTCTCTCTCTCTCTCTCTCTCTCTCTCTCTCTTCTCTCTCTCTCCTCTCTCTCCTCTCTCTCTCTCTCTCTCTCTCTCTCTCTCTCCCCTCCTCTCTCTGTTGTTGTGTATGATGTTTGTGAAGCACAGTGAATCTCATTTTGTTCGTTAGTACTGACACCCCTGACACCTCGGCTCTGAAATCAAATCAGACCCCCCCCCCTTTCTCTTCTGTCTGTCTGTCTGTCTGTCTCCCCTCTCTCCCCCCGCCCCTGTCTATCTGTCTGTCTCTCTGTCTTTCTCTCTCTCTGTCTATCTGTCTTTCTCTCTGTACGTCTTTCTCTCTGTCTCTGTCTGTCTCTCTCTGACAGACACACACTGTCTCTTTCTCTCTGTATCTTTGTCTCTCTCATACATACACACACTCACACATACACAGAGACAGAGATATTGACACACACTAAATGTAATCCCAAGTTTAATCCACGTTTTTTCTTTCTTGTGAGTGTGTGTGTGTGTGTGTTGTGTGTGTGTGTGTGTGTGTGTGTGTGTGTGTTGTGTGTGTGTGTGTGTGTGTGTGTGTGTGTGTGTGTGTGTGAATCTTATTTATTCTTTTATTTTATTCATCCTTTTATTTCGAGTATAATGGAATAAGCATTTATGTGTTGTTGTTGGGTTTTTGTTTTTGTTTTTGTTTTATAATGTCCCCGTATAAATACGGCTTTGTCAATTTTGGCATGTGTGTGTGTGTGTGTGTGTGTGTGTGTGTGTGTGTGTGTGTGTGTGTGTGTGTGTGTGTGTGTGTGTGTGTGTGTGTCGTGTGTGTGTTTGTCTGTGGCTCGCGGAAATGAGTGTGTGCATTATTATGTGTGCACGCATGTGTGTGTATCTGTTTGTGCTGTGCCTCGCATGTGTGTGTGCATCTGTGTGCTGTGTGCGCGCATGTGTGTGTTGTGTGTATGTGTGTGTGTGTGTGTGTGTGTGTGTGTGTGTGTTGTGTGTGTGTGTGTGAGTGGTGTGTGTGTGTGAGTGTGTGTGTATATGAAGGTACAGAAAAGAGGAGACGTGGATATGTGTCCAAATTGGATTAATTTCTGGAAGAAAGAAAAAACCTCTTGCTTCCCATCTCAGAATCCGATTACCATGACCAGCCCCCTCCTCCTCCTCCTCCTCCTCTGTCTGTCTGTCTGTCTGTCTGTCTGTCTGTCTGTCTGTCTGTCTGTCTGTCTGTCTGTCTCTGTCTGTCTCTCTCTCTCTCTCCCCCTCTCTCTCTCTCCCCTCTCTCTCTCTCCATTTCTCCCCCTTCCCCCATCCCTCCTCTCTCTCTCTCTCTCTCTCTCTCTCTCTCTCCCTCTCCCTCCCTCCCCTCTCTCTCTCTCAGTCATGATTAATCAGGGTTTCCTTTTTTTTTGCTGTTTACATTCTTATACCTTGACATGTATTGTGGCCAAAGGCCGATGTGCATTAAAACATTTCAGAGTTCAGAGTTTAGATCTCTCTCGTCTCGTCTCTCTGTCTCTCTGTCTCTCTCTCTCTCTCTCTCTCTCTCTCTCTCTCTCTCTCTCTCTGTCTCTCTCTCTCTGTATCTCTCTCTCTCTCTCCCTCTGTCTTCTCTGTCTCTGTCTCTGTCTCTCTTCTGTCTCTTCTCTGTCTCTGTCTGTCTGTCTGTCTGTCTGTCTGTCTCTGTCTCTGTCTTCTGTCTGTCTGTCTGTCTGTCTGTCTGTCTGTCTGTCTTCTGTCTGTCTGTCTGTCTCTTCTCTCTCTCTCTCTCTCTCTCTCTCTCTCTCTCTCTCTCTCTCTCTCTCTCTTCCTCTCTCTCTCTGAGTGGTGTGACTTGAAATTCTATGCGAATGCATCCTACCCCAAACCAAATGGATGGTTATAGGAACGCACCAAAACACCAACTATCCCCCTTTGATGATGGGGGTTTTCCACACTTTTGTCATTCAAAACTGGCCTGTACATGTGCATTTCAGGTCTTTTTTTTTATAGACTCTAGACAAAAAAAGGCAGCTGCATTGATTGTGTACCACACTCTAAAAATGTCTTGGTAATGTCTCAGATGGATCGACACAGCAATGCTGATATTTCCAAACTTTTTTTCACTTGCATAAAAAGTGTCATATTGTGCAGACATGATGTTATGCAACAGTGCTATGACGATTGCAGCGAAACTCATGCCACATAACCATCACAGAACACAGAGGTGCCATGTCTGCCGCGATAAAGAAACTCCCCCAGTGGGGATGTTAAGGATCTGTCAAAATAAATATCATGGAAATTCTGTGCAAGGAATTCCCTCTTTTCTATCCCTTCTCTTTGTTTCTACCTTGTTCCTCTTTTTCCTGTCACTACCTTCCTGTTCATTCTCCTGTTTTTTTGTTTTTTTTTAAAGAAAAGACGCTCAAGTGACAGCAACAGTTGATGTCGGAGAGTGCGACAAAGAAGAAGAAGCAGAAGCAGAAGCAGAAGAAGAAGAAGAAGAAGAAGAAGAAGAAGAAGAAGAAGGAAGATCTAGGACAAGAACAAACAAACAATGTCTGCTTGTGTAAAAAGAAAAACAGGGGTTTCACCCAGTCTGTAGCGCAAGCCTATCTATGGAGTGCGGCCACAGAGCTGATCGATGCGACCTCAGTGTAAAAATGGATGTGACAGTCGCCTCCCCTGGAAAGGGACATCACTCCTCTAACAAGGCCTGTCACCCTGTGGTGTGGGTCTGGGCGGTGTAGAAGCCACAACATTGCCCTTATGTCAGATCTTCCACGCGGATCATTTTTTAAAAAGTTTTATGTTTTTCGTTATTGTTTTTCTTAAACGAAAAGTGTCTTTTGTTTTTCTCATATGGCCGGTACGTTCTAGTTGTTTTTAAGGAAGGTTTTCAAGTGCAAAAGTGTTTTGTCAATATTGGAGATATGTCTAAATTCCTATGAAAAATTCCTACTAACTCAAATCGTGGAATTCATATCTATCCATCAATCTATCCATCACGATCAATCCGCCGACTGATGACTGAAAGAAACGAAAGAGTGAATGAGTGGATGAATAAATCAGGGAGTCCGTTTGGGGAACAGATATTGCATTCCATCCTGTGGCTCTTATTCTTTCATTTCGAGGATAATGGAATAAACACTTCTTTGCTTTTTTACATTCATTCCCCGTGTGTATGCATTTTTTTCAATTTTGTCATCCATTCCCACCGGCACACAATGGCCTGCTATTTACGAAAATCGGAACAGGATTTTACGTGTGTGAAAAATCTTCTGTTGGTGTGCGCGCGGGAGCTTGCGTGCGTGCGCGTGTGTTTATTTTATTTTATTTATACCACTTTATGTCACAGCAGATTTCTCTGCGTCCCATCTGTGTGTGTGTGTGTGTGTGTGTGTGTGTGTGTGTGTGTGTGTGTGTGTGTGTGTGTGTGTGTGTGTGTGTGTGTGTCTATGTCTGTGTCTGTGTGTCTGTGTGTCTGTGTTGTGTCTGTGACTGTGTGTGTGTGTCTGTATGTTTATGTTTATGTGTGTATATAAAGAAGGTTTTTGCTCTAGCTCTGGATGTCGATATAATGATTAACTTCACCAAAAAGGGTACCAACTCTCTGTCCCCCCCCCCCCCTCTCTCTCTCTCTCTCTCTCTCTCTCTCTCTCTCTCTCTCTCTCTCTCTCTCTCATCTCTCTCTCTCCTCACAGGAGTTAACATCAGTGCTGACTCCACTATACCCAAAAGTCCTTCGAATGAGACTTAAACCGAGGCCCCGTGTGCGAACGCACGCAGAACATCTTGCACACGTTAAATCCTGTTCCGCTTTTCGTAAGAGTAGGCCATCGTGTGCCGGTGGGAACAGATGACATTTACAAAACTGCATACACACGGGGACTGGATGTAAAAAAGCACAAGAGTGCTTATTCCATTATCCTCGATATAAAAGAATCAACCAATCAATCAATCAATCAATCAATCAATCAATCATCTCTCTCTCTGTGTCTTAAGCACACCCATCCTTACACACACACACGCACACACATACACATACCCCATTATACACAGACACAGACACACAGACACACAGACACAGACACAAACACACAGACACAGACACAGACACACACACTCACACACACTACACCACACAACACACACACACACACTCACACACACACACACACACAACACACAACGCACACACACACACACACACACACACACACACACACACACACACACACACACACACACACACATACTCAGGGCTGCCAGTCTAAACACAGACGTCAGATAAAAGTCCAAGGGCCGTGGTGTCGGAGCACAGGAGTTTGCTGCCCAGTCAATTTTGCCACCCCGGCCATTTTTGATGATGACGACACAAGTTTATTCACGTCATTATCATCAGGTGTGAGCTCTGGGGCCCCAGAAGGGTTGTTCAGGTGTTAGTCATTTATTCTGTTATATCCGGGATACTTCAATCAGCTCTCATGGGCTTTTTTTTTTTTTTTTTTTTTACATCCAGTCTCCATGTAAATGTCCCCATGTGCATTGGGGACAGGATAGCTCAGTGGTCACAGCACTCGCTTTCCCCAAGCTACGGTTAAGCAGCATCGAGCGTGGTTATCGATTGGATGGGTGACCGTTTGCGCACTTTGGCTTCATTACAGTCCCCCAGTTCACCCAGCTGTGTATGGTTACGGGCCCTCTTTAGGTTCAAGGAAGGTAAAGCAGCGAGGGAGAGGAGATGGATGCCGCCCTCAACATGCTGGCCCCTAGAAAAGCTGAGGTCTCTGATGCCTCGCTCCCCTACTACAACATAATTATGTTATGGGACACCTTTACCTTTACCTTCATGTACATGCAGTTGAGTAAATATTGTCATCTGTTCCCTCCGGAACACAATGGCCTACGTCTACGCTTTCGAACGGCACAATAGGTCTTAACGTGTGCTCAAGATGTTTTACATGGGTTTGCATAAGAGGACTTTTTTCGGGGGGGGGGGGGGGGGGGGGGGGGAGGGAGTGGAGTTGGCACTGATGTTAATTCCGGGGTGTGTGTCTGAGTTCCAATGAGAGAGTGGCCGCCATACACAGAGTATTTATTTATTTCTATTTACATATATATTTATATTCATTTATTTACTTATTCATTTATTTTTTATATCAAGGATAATGGGATAAGCACTTATGTGCTTATTTACATCCAATCTCCGTGTGAATGCAGTTTTGTCAATTTCGTCAGATCATCTGTTCCCACCGGCACGCAATGGCCTACTCTTCCAAAAAGCGGAACGGGTTTTAACGTGTACGCAAGATGTTCCGCGTGCGTTCGCACAAGGGGCCTCGGTTTATTGTCTTATTCGAAGTACTGGTGACTGAGTGGGACAGTGATGATGATGATGATGATGATGATGATGATGATGATGATGATGATGATGATGATGATGATGATGATGACGACGACGACGACGACGATCGATGATGATGACGACGACGACGATGATGATATTGAGGACGACGACGTGGATGATGATGATGATGACGATGATATTACTGTTGCTGATATTGCTGCTGTTGCCGCTACTACTGCTGATAATGATGATGGTGGTTATTATGGCGGCGGCGCTAAAAGCCTGTGTGGAGGGGAGGGCTGTTGCTTCAGAAGTTGTCAGACACATCATTAGAGCCACATCAAAGTACCACTGCAGGGGAGTGACAGAGGGGGGGGGGAGGGGGGGAGGGAGAGAGAGAGAGAGAGAGAGAGGAGAGAGAGAGAGAGAGAGAGAGAGAGAGAGAGAGAGAGAGAGAGAGAGAGGAGACAGACAGACAGACAGACAGACAGACAGGACAGACAGACAGACAGACAGACAGACAGACAGACAACAGACAGACAGAGGCAAGGCAAGAGGACAAGGCAAGGCAAGGCAAGGCAAGGCAAGGCAAATTCTTTTATTTCGAGGATAATGAATAGAGACAGAGAGAAAGCATTAGGCAATATGAAATTACTACTGCTTGGGCTTTACAGAGAGGGGAGGGGGGCAGAGAAAGAGACAGTGATGACAGAGGGGGGGGGGGGGTACAGAGAGAGAGGCACAGACAGAGAGCGAGGGAGGGAGAGAGAGAGAGACAGAGAGAGACAGACAGAGACAGATAGAGAGAGAGACAGACAGAGAGAAAGAGAGACAGAGAGAGAGGCTAGAGACAAACAAACAGACCAACGGACAGACAGACAGACAGACAAGACACAGACAAAGAGTGCCTTCCATCCTGCATTGGCAACACTCTTCGGGGAAACTGCAAAAGCGCCCCACACCCCATTCCTTCTTTCCTGTCTTTCCTGTGGCTGTGCTTTGTTTCAGTTCATTTTGTCTCCTCCCCATCTCCTGTCACATCACAAGTGGAGCGCTTCTCTCACCCCCCCCCTTCCACTTTCATTCCAACCTCCTCACCCACACCCCTATTCATACTCCAGTGCTGACTCCACTCTCCCCACAAATCCTTCGGATGAGACTATAAACCGTGGCCCCGTGTGCGAACGCGCGCAGAACATCTTGCGCACACGTTAAATCCGGTTCGTAAGAGTAGGCCATTGTGTGCCGGTACGCGGTGGGAACAGATGACATTTACAAAACTGCATACACACGGGGACTGGATGTAAAAAAAAAGCACACGAGTGCTTATTCCACTATCCTCGATATAAAAGAATAAATAAAAATAAATAAATAAATAAAAATAAATAAATACTCGGCATGGTTCTGTCGCAGCTTCGCAGCAAGCAGTGGCAGGAAGTGTTCACGTTAGGCCGCCACCAGGCCCCCAGCCAGATAGGCCCTGCACTACCTGCACTGCTGCTGGTCAGGACAGTGGTGTTGAGTGAAGCCTGGCCTGACCTTGTCTACCCCAGAAACACCCCCCTCCCCCTCCCCCTCCCCTCCTCTAGCGGCTGTAGGTGACGTCATAGCAATGGTGGATTGGTGGTCTAGAGGTAATGCGCCTGCCTAGAAAGTCATAAGTCCGGGTTAGAAGTGTTCGATGGTTCAACCCCCGTTAAGGCTTGAAACTTTCCCCCCATCTTTTAGACCATGGGTGGTGGTCTGGGTGTTCGTCTTTTGGATGAGGCGATAAACCTGTGTCTGTGTGTGACACAAAATTATTTAGCGCATGTACAAGAACCCACAGCCACAAGAAAGTTGTCTGTGGCAAAATTTTGTTGATAAAATGCCACTCTG